>UFQX01000069.1:380000-625000 GCA_900497675.1 Arapaima gigas
TTTTTTTTTGTGGGGGGGGGGGGGGGGGGGGGGGGGGGGGCTAGGGTGGAAGGACACTCATACCATTTCATTTACAGTGCAAAAACCCACCCTCCGAGTCCCCAAACAAGCAAAATCTAATATATTTATAAGGATATTTAATTCATAAAAACAAATAGGTCTGGTTAAAAATTGAACACTGCTCCCAATTTGAAGGAGTTATGGGTGCCAACAAGTGAAAGATTTTCTTCTTCCATGGCTGTCCCATGTCTGCTTAGTTGTGAGCAACTGACCTGCTCTTCTTTCTTTCTGCTTCCTCTGGCTTCATGTGAGGAGGACAAGAAGGTACAGAATGGGTCACTGAGTAGCAGGAAATAATTAACAATGTGGACAAGGTGTGCTATTCCGTTCAAATCCAGCAGGGCTTCAGGCAGCATTCATGGTGTCAATGTTATTGATCACACAGGGATGAGGCGGTGAGAGGAAGCATTGAAAGGAGGATGCAAGCTTTGAACCTCTGCTGCCCCCAAGAAGCTGATGTGAATAAGTGAGTTGGCTGTATAGAGTGGTATGATTTAACAAACAGGCGTCACCTATATTTTTCACATGAAAAGAACTTGACTGAAACTTGAAACATGATCATGAAACTGCCCTGTATTTAGTGCTTCCTTTACTTTAAAACCCATGTTAATTCAACCTGCTTTTCCTTTAAATAATTTAGATCCAGAGCTACAAAATGAATACCAGCATGGTAACAAATATGCATAATTCATAGAGAAGTAAGAAGGCCAGAATAGGTCAAATACAATGCAACATTCTTACAAAGATCCTACTGCTTTAAAAATATTAACGACTAAATAAACAAACACTATAACACAGACACCAGGAGCTAACAAAATCCCTGGATAGAAGTATGAGTGGTGGTGTAAACGTAGGTTGCAACTGAGGGTTCACCTACCTGCCAAGGGCCTGTACTTTGGCCGCGTGCCGTTCCTCCAGCTCTCCCAGCCGTTTCCTCAGGTTGTCCACCTCCTGCCTCAGGCTGGCAGAGTGCTCCATCTCCCCATCCAGCAGGCTGCGTAGGGACCTGGTCAGCAAAAGAATCAGTCATAATTTGTCACCAACCCCTCACATTAACAGAGTTATCAAAAGTAGCCACACAGTTTTCGGTTATTTTGAGACAATGGAAAGTCAAACCGTTGGAATCACTCACGTGTTCTGTTCCTCCAGTTCATCCTTCCTGCTCATCATGGCCACAATTGCTTGTCGAAGCTCAGCTGTGGTTGCGGAATAGGAGAAGGAAAGGAAATTCTTAATCTAAACAAGAACAACACGTTTTTCAAACAAAGTTGATTGCTCGCAATCTACTGAGGAAAAGAACTTAGATTCATTCATATTTAGTGTCCTGCTAAGAGCTTTCCCCATCTGCTTCAAATGGTATCACAGACAAAACGCTGTAATTCTTATCCCGCAACACTGCGTTAAACTCATCTGGGACCTCAATGACACCAAGAAGGCAGAACAGCTGTTTGGCAAAAGAAGAGAGAACATGAAGGAGAAACTTCAGAGTATGAGAAATTAACACTGATAACTCATTCAGAAGCTTTTCTCTGCGTCTCCAGTCAAAACAAAGGAAATGTTAGATAACTTTGAGGAAGACGCACATTGTTGTAATAATGTCAGCAAATGACAAAACACAGAAGTGACACAATGGGTACCACTGATGCATCCCAGCTCTTCTGTCTATATAGAGATTACATGTTCAGTCTGAACCCAGGTGTTCCGGTGTCATCAAACAGTCAAAAGATATCTGACGTATAGATTGGTGACTACAGTGACTTTTTTCAATATAGTCCATAGTGTGGTAATGTGTGGCTGAAAAAAGTATGTTTGATTACCCTGCAATGGACTGTCATTCTCTCCAAAACTGTACCCTGCTTTTCCCACAGATGCTTAAAAGATAGGATCATCATGACCCTGCACTGGACAAGTAGTCAGCAACCGCAAATAAATTACTAAATGCACCCAGTCTACAGTATGTAAAAAGCATAAGTTTACTTGGTGTCACCAGTAAAATCCCAAATGAAAGCTTCTTTTGAACCAACAGTGCTACATCTATTACGTTAAGAATAAACTCCACCTAAAAGTGAATACAAAGGAACAAACGTAATGCAAGTTTAGTTCAAAGCACAGGTCACAGAGTCGTACAACAGCTGTAAACTTGGAGGTGATGGAGTGTCTGCCTCTTGTTATTGATCCGACTTCCTCCTCCAGTAGTGGGGGGATGCTACAGAATTCACCCCAGCTATATGCCGTTCTGCTGCTGTGCTCTCAGATCAATAGCTGGAGTCTGGTTGCTGTGCACATCTCCAGGAAACAATGGCCATGCGCTCCCATTACCCTGCAAATCACCAAATTAAGCTCAGCAGGAGCTCAGGCAGGGTTATTTATATAACCAAAAAAAAAAAAAAAAAAAAAAAAAACTCTGCCTCACTCATGAGCAGCTGGAGGCAGGGGACTTCTGAAGGAGCAGACACAAGGAAGAAGTCAATTGGACTCATGCCTCTCCAATACCTCTGTGGCTTTGGCAGTTTCAGTCAACATAAAGTATACAGAAAACTAACTGCCTAAATGACACCGGCAAATTTACCACTTAAAGCAGCACTTCCCTGCTGTAATTAACAAGCTTAATTAAAATCTTAGCATTTCATTTGTACTTAGCAGATGCCCTTAAACTCAATTTTACAGCTTGTAATTATTTCTATTACTATTTACATTGCTCATCCATATAAATGGGAAATGTAAATTATATCACGAATGAGGAGGATAAACAATGTACCTTGCACAAAAGTATAACCAGTTAACTTTCTTTGATTTAAAATAAAAATAAATTCTGCTGACCATTGACAGTCATTATTAAGACTCAGTTGCTTGGTCCAAACATTTAAACAGTTTATATATTTAAAGATTTCTGCAACAGGATATTTTACCAAAGCAGTTTGAGGTGAAGGAGCCTTGGTAACAGGTTGGTCCTGGGACATTAACCTAAAATACTTTGGTCACTACTAACCATCAGATCTGGCCAATATTTTTGCCTTAGGAGGCCCAAAGCCCAAGTTAGAGTGAGCAATTTAGAGAGCAGCGTGCACACACTTGCAAAGTGGGGTGAGTGAGTGCAATTTGAGAGTGCAAGTGCTGCAATCCCTGCAGAGAGGAGAGGGTGGAGCAGATGATCTGCCTGAGGAGTCCACCAAATGACCACACCCACTGCAGAAAGTGTCCATCTGGAAAAGGAGCAGACACCAACACGGTGGCAAGACAACCGGGAAGTCCAGGCAAAGGATGATTTATTACACTGGGCTCCTCCCCGGTGCACGATCCAAAGATCTGCTCACAAATGTCCATTTTCAGCTCCTTTCCTGTCAGTTACTCCTCTTTCTCCCAGAATACAGGATACACCTTTAAAGCAACTGATAAGACACATTTGCATGTGAGCAAGCTCTTCTTTTTTTTTTTTTTTAACAACATTTCTCTCTCCAATGTATAATGACAGCCATGCATAAGCTCAGAAGGCTCACTGGATTTGGGCCATCTCCCACATTTCTCCCACTCGATGTAACATGAAGCAGTCACCTTGCTGGAAAGGACCAAGAGCATGACACGAATTGATATTATCGGGGATCACCACATAGTAAGATGACTGCTATGAATAGAAACCTGGAGGACACTGCTACTGTATTTGATGTTCAGCTGATTGCTGACCTTGGTGTTTTTGGAACAGAAAAAATGCAAAGCTTGATCAGCTGAACATCAAGATCAACAACCAGAGCTGCCAGTCCTCTCTTTTACATATAATGGCCACAGAATTGCTAACATGCAGGATAAAGAAACACTGGGTCCAAAATAGTCTTGATAACCCCTGGCTACCATCTGACCATACTTCTCTATCTTTTACACAAAGTCGTATGATGATGTGCATAAAAATATAAAGGCCTTTTACCAAATGCAAATTGCCCGAACAAAAATATCTACAAGGTCTCCCCAGATACACGGTTTACAATTGGCAGCTGTCTTTCATGGACGTCTAACAAAATTTCATTAGTTTTAAAATGTGTTTGCCTAGGATGTGTGCTGCCACTGGAACTAGGGTTCCCTACATTTATTTTTCTCCCACTTCCTTGGACAAAGTTTTTTTTGTTTTCCTCTCCTCAGTTGTCAGATGCATTTCACATCATTAAACTGGTAAACTGCCCTCTTTGTAAAGTTCAACTTTTTATGGTTACTTGTGTGCCACTGCATGTGTTCTAATATTCAACGCGGTGTCGTCACTTACTTGAGAAAAGTTCTTTATAAAAACAATTTGTTTTTTTTCCACATGATACAAGGTAAGGCCAACCAAAAAAAGGTCTTCTGATTTCACCTGGAGGTTCTATGTAAGAGTGGCTCTGTGGGATGGCAGGATGCAAACAGGTGTGGGACAGTGAAGGTTATAATATAATCTCACCTTAGCTGAGGGCTTGGGGTTTCAGGTTTCATTCCATACCAACTTCTATAAAGATCTACAAAAAATGCAGCTTTTCAATAAGTACCACAGTAAAAAATTAACTACCCCTTGGCAACTTGGTCAATACTTGTAAGGGAAAAACAGAAGAGTAAAAGCAAAACAAGCCTGCAAGTGTCCTACATCTCTGAGGATTACAAGACATTAAAAAAAAATCTAGGTTTCCGCCAGTGAATTTGACCTTTTCACCATTACTGTATTATGGGACTATTCATTTGTTCCACCATGAGATATGTAACAAAGTACACAGCGGCTATAAGGGTACAGTTAAAGGCATAGAGGTTTATAAGAATCCATATTAAAAGCTATCTTTCCTGTGCAGAAGCTTAGGGTGTCACTGTGGCTCTATTCAACGCCAAATCAATGCCATCTAAGCAATACAGCACAGGGACAAGTGAACGAGCACAGGGGTAGAAGGTAGGGCCTGGTATGCCAGCTATAAAGCCCTCAGTAGTCATAAAGGAGGAAAAAGGCATCCATCAAGAGAATTTTGGTTTAAATACCTTCATAAAATTGAGTGGTTTATGTCCAAGTCTGTTTTCATTTGATCCCAGACTTTTCCTGTCACATGCAAAATGGAAGTGTCAGGATTTCTAGAACACTGCCATCCACAGAATCTGGCTTCAAGACGAGACTTGGAAAATTACTGCAGTTTACATGCTGATCTATTTAAATCTAGTTCATAACCCACTAATGACCTAATCTGGTATTATGCAAAATAACTGATTAAAGCATACTCAGAAAAAAGTTTTAGGGGGGAGGGTGTACAAGTCCAGGACTGGAGCACTTCCCAGTTCCCCCTACAGCCAGAGGCCATTCCTGCCCCTGATTCTGTACACAGGGCTTTAAATAAACCTCTAGGGTCCCAGTACACCAAAATAGCCAGAGGAGGGCTTTGTCATGACATCTGGAGGGCTCTAAAAAGGAGGCGCTGTGTCTTTCTTTGCTGCACTATCACTACAGGGGAATGGTGGCGCAGCTGCCAAGGCTTCCAATTAAAGTGGCGTGGATACACCAATTAACAGTAGGGGAAGGAGAACCAACATCTCCTCTCACCAGAGGCCAGGAGGCGTGCTCCATTAGTGTCGCATCTGCTTCACATGAGCATTCTCCCCACGTATGCGACAGCATAAGTGAGGTAATGGCAGCCATTTCTGCATTACACTAAATGAAATACAAAAGCAAAACTACATTTTAAGTTTTTCCTAGAACACATATAGTTCAGATAAGTTCAACAGTCTCATCTGCATTTCACAGCATACTATTAATATTTATTCACCATTTAGTTGATGATTTCCTTCCAAAGAAAATTTAAATGTCACATTTTTTGCAAAAATTTCTTATAATTACCCATTTATACAGCTTGGACATTTTTACTGCATCAGATCAAGGTAAGGGCCTTGATCAAGGCTACAACAACAGGAGGTAGGATTCAACTTGACTCTTTCAAATGCAAGACAACAGCTCTAACCACGATCTGCTGCACTGGAGATAAAGAGGAGTCAAAGCTGTCAAACTTTCATCAAATCCTGGTTAGTAAATCACCTTTCATCTAATCAGTGATGCTCTAATAAAAATAAGACTAGAAAACAATACTAAAAAAAGGGACAAGTTTTTTTGACAAATATTTGCAATATTAATTCCCTTCTACTGTAAATAATTGATGCAGCATTTTTTTTTTAAACAGTTCCACTTTTTGGTGAGCTCTTTGACAAGGAACTCAGAAAGGAAGCATCAGCTTCTCAATGACACTGAGTTTGTTGGGCTGCGTGGGGTGGAACTGCGAAGGTCCCGGCACAAGGGAAAGCATTTCCAAGTCAGTCCATCTGGACCATAAAGCTTCCAGCACAGCACACTGCTGCCCCCACTGCTATGCCAAGGAAACACAAGCTAGTCTTCTGCCAGAAAAGACAACTAAATAGGCAATTTAGCAGTTGTTCCTCCCAAAAATTGTGTAGTTATTAATTGTCTATATTCCCTATCGTCAACAATCCATGAATGCCAATATTTTGACATTTTGTATAGCAGTTGGCTGTGCAGGTCCACTCGGTGAGCAGGCTGACATGGCCAAAAGGCCCACCGGCACCTATTGTAAATTTCTATGTACGCCCCCCAATTAGACCTTGCTATATCCATCTTGCTGCATCTCCAACACACAACCAAGGCCGTAGCGGAGAAAAGGTGGCCACCTACCGACAGTCATTGATTCAGGTAGGCCTGGGGTGGGAAGCACACTACTGATTGGTGTTTGCTGGTCTGGAAGGCTGGGCTCCATACTGAGAGAAGAAAAAAAAGTGTTCACTCACACAACCCCACATTTTTCTTTTTTAATCTTAAAAATGAATAATCATTCATAATGAAAAATATCCCTACTTTAACTGCAGTTGAGATAATGTGTGTGTTTCATCTGTCAGCAGACAGCTGGTTTTGGCCTCTGTAGGGAATGTAAGGGTTTCCACTGAATTCTCTGAAACAAAAACATATCAACTTGAGCACTTGGGACATTGGTAACATTCTATCTCCCAACCCGCTGCAAAAATACCACCTTGGCACACAGACAGCTATTCAATTTTCACAAAAACTGACAACATTACAAGAATATTTTATGAAATGGGTAACAAAGATATGATGAACTCCTCACTTTACATAGCTTAGCATCCCAACAATCCATAAAGCTTTCAAGCCACAAGCCTGACATGTACACCGACCTGGCTGAGGGCAGGTATCTGTGGAAACCACTGGGATGAGGAGGTCTGAGCTGTCATTGTCATTGATCACCTGCAGGGGGCTCCAGGTGGACACACTCGAAAGGCTCCCCACTATTACCCTGCGAAAACCCGTGGGCATTAACAGACAACTGTTAGAATGTCATCACTATGTCCTAAAATATTTCTCATTCTAAATTTTAAAGAATGCGAAATTAGCTAAATGTTACCTAAAACTCTCCCTACACACTTGCCCTGAAGTACAAGTCACTAAGAACTGATAAGTCACATATATGGTATAAATAAACTAACTTGAATCACATTATCAAGATTAATCACTGGTTTACCTGAGGAGACAAGTATGAATTGTCCTTTAAGACACCTCAAGTAACATCAAAGCTGATTACCAAGCTTACAGGACGAAAAGAAAGTAAATATGGCTGATCTCTGGCAACACACCGGTCCCCACTCTGTTGCTCTTCCTCAGGCTCTGGCCTGCTTTTGCTGTAGAGATCTTCATCCTCCTCATCATTGTCAATGCTTTTGGTGTCAGGCAATGTCCCGTTGTGATTGTGGATTTGATCACTCTGCCAGCTAATGATGCCAGCCTCAAGGCCCCCATTGGCTGTAGGAGATTCTCCACAGGGGTCCAAGGCCTCTTCTGAGCTTCCCAGTGTCCCACCAGTCTTCTTTAGGACCCCTCCCATCTCTGCTTCCTCGTCCTCTGCTCCTCTAGTATCTCCATCATCAAAGGAGATTATGTTGGTGATTTTTTTTTTCCGTCGACGTTCCTTCCTCAGACCTGAATCTGATGGGAGAGACAAGGTGGGTCACGCCTGCTAGCAGTGGACCTACACGTTAAAAGGATAATTGAGACGCTAGTCACCCTCCAAAAACAGTGAAACAGGTGGTGACAAACTGATGCTGATGGAGTACTTTTCAATTACTAAATTTAGGCACAACACTTGCTGGTTGTTGCTCTCCTCTCACCCCAATCAAGCTAACTTCCTCTGTAATGCTGCCACAAAACCATGACTGGCATTTAGACAGATACTCAGTCAAGTGTGTCCTAATAGAAGGGGTGTAGCTTCCCTCAGTACCTGCAGAGGCGCTGCGTGGAAGGACTGGCAACGGGTCAGATTGGCTTTCAATGCGAGGGCTGAAGCCAGGTACCACGGCAGTTGCAGTGCTGATCTCCCGCAGAAGAGTACTAACACCTTGGGCTGATTCCTTCCAGAGACTGCTCACACCCTGTGTGGACTCCTTCAGCAGGTTAGATACGGAGGGCCCGCTCCGTGTCTGCCCATTCAGGTCAGTGTTGTCAATATTGATAGCAAAGAGGATGGAGTTCAGCCCTGCCCGACATCATCACAAGGAAGAAAACAATTGTTTTTTTTTCCCCCCACAGATACCGCTATTGATAATTACTTTACTTAACACAGTATTTACACTTTTATTTATAGATGTAATTGTTTAGCTGGTGGGTTTCTCAATTGAGACCTACAGTGTTACGCTACTTTCAATGATTCTGCCATTTGTAGGAGCTGGGGAATTTTAACTGGAGCCATTTTAAGGCAAGTACCCTACTCTTGGGTATTACAGTAGGAGGTAGGATTTGAGCTTCAGTCTTTCAAGTGCAAGGCAGCAGCTCTAATCACTATGCCACCTGCTGCTTTTGAATCCCCATAGCACCAGAAAGATATTACGTAACAGTAGCATGAAAAGTACTGAAGCCTGATTCCTTTTCCTGAATGATTCAGTTCTGTCAAGTCTCTCAAACTGAAAATAAGAATGGCTACCATTTAGACTGGCCAACCCTGAGTAAAAAGCAGAAAGTGTGCCAGCCATGACTTTTACAAGTTTACACTATTCTTGTGACCTCAAAAAAACCCCATTTTTTTCCCCTAGGATCCAAAGCAAAAGTGATGATTTTCTTCATAAGGCTTGGCTTCGTGATATTGTAACAAAGGCACTCTTTCTCTGACCTCACAAAAGCGCTTTCAAAAACCACCTATGACTAAAAAGTTGCTATTCCAAGATGCAAAGCAAACTTACCAGCTGCCATGGTGGGTAACATACTGGCTCTCTCTTCATCCAGAAGGAAAGCCCAGTCTTCATAGAAGACACTAGAAAATACAACCACACTGTGACTATGCCCTGCATGTCAGGACCTAAGTCTTCCTGTATTATACATGCTCTAACAGGTGTTATGACAGCCATAGCCTTAAGTGAAATACAAAAGAGTGGAAGGAGACTTTGCATGGCATGTAAGAAATAATGCAAATTAAAAGCAATGTTGGCCCAGACACCCCGATTAGACACACACAAACTCACCTGAGCCTCAAGCGGTCTGCCAGCAGAGTATGCAGGTAACGCTCAAGAGAGTGTTCATTCAGAGCACACCGCAGCCAGGCCCGACCCCGGCCCAGCTCAGTGGAGATGTGTCGCAGGGAGTAAAATCGCTGCAGCTCATGTCGGTTCAAATGTTCCTTCACATACAGCCAGAAGGACAGCTCTGAAAACATAGACATGACCATCTCCAGTCTCCAGTCAGCTGTTTAGCTATGATCGGAACGAGGGGCAAGGCTGTCAGTTCATGCTTCAAGAATCGTAACTGGCATCTCGGCATCAAACAATACATTACAACTGAAAATCCAGAATAACTCACAAGCCACTTTATTAGGAACACCGGTACATGCAGCTCGTTCATTTTCATACACCAGCCAATCATGTGGCAGTAGCGTAATGTATAAAATCACGCTGAGATGGGTCAAGAGCTTCAGTGGATGTTCACATCAAACTTTAAAAGGGGGAAAAATTATCTAAGTGTCTTTGATCATGGCATCACTGTTAATGCTGGCCGGGGTGGTTTGTGTATTTCAGAAGCTGCTGGTGTCCTGGGATTTTCACACACTATATTCTCCAGAGTCGACTCAGAATGTTGCGAAAAACAAAAAAAATATCCAGTGAAAGGCAGTTCTGGAAATGCCTTGTTGACGAGAGAGGTCAGCAGAGAATGGACAGACTGAATCGAGCTGACAGGAAAGCTACAGTAACTCAAATAACTCTACAAAATCATCTCTGATTGCACAACATGTTGAACCTTGAGTCAGATGGGTCACAACAGCAGGAGACCACATCAGGTTTCACTCCTGTCAGCCAAGAACAGGTAGCTGAGGCTGCAGTGGGCACTGGCTCACCGAAAATGGACAGCTGGATCAATCTTGATTTCTGCTGCAACAACCAGACGGTAGGGTCAGAATTTGGGATAAATAGCATGAAGATATGGACCCAGCCTACCTTGTGTAAAAAGTTCGGGTTGATGATGGTGATATAATGGTGTGGGGTATGTTTTCTTGGCATAAAATGGGTCCTCTAGTACCAGTCAAGGATCGTACGAATGCTACAGCCTACCTGAATATTGTTGCTGACTCCGTGTATGCTTTTATGGCCACAATTTACCCATCTTCTAATGGCTACTTCAAACATGATAATGCAACATTTCACCAACCACAATATGGCTCAAACTGGTTCCAAGAAGATGACAATGAGTTCATGGTTTTTCAATAGTCTTCCCAATAACCAGATCTAAATCCAATAGAGCACCTTTGGGGTGTGGTAGTACAGCAGATTGGCAGCATGAAAGTGCAGCTGACAAATCTGCAGCAATTACACCATGCAATCATATCAACATGGCCCAGAATCTCTAAGCACTGTTTAAACAACCTTGTTGAATCCATGCCACAAAGAATTCAGGCTATTTTGAGAGCAAAGGGGGTTCCGACATGGTATTAGAATGGTGTTCCTAAAAAAGAGGCCAGAGTGTATATATTCATGAGAAAACAATCAAGGTCCAATGTAAAACTCACATTTATGTGATCAACAGATATCTATCCATTCATTATTATTAACCCACTATCCCTGGGCAGGGTCTCGAAGGTCTGGAGCCAATGTCGGAATCACTGGGCGCTAGGGTGCAAGACAACACCCTGGACAAGGCACCAGTCTGATCAACAAGAATGTCAAAGGCAGGCTTCTTCTGACACCATTCTTCCTGCTTAATTGGTCTAATCAGTAGTTAATTATCAGTACTAACTGTTGCATTCCCCATAAAACACAGAACAGAAATAGTTTCAATCTTCAAACAGATTATCATTAAAAAAGTCAAAAACATCAAAGTGATGAGGCTAATTAAGTAAATAAGGGAGGAGAATGAAGGAAGCACGGTCAAAAAAGCAGCCCATACAGAAGTAAGCTTGCCTCCCTTGACATATGTGTTTTGATGGAAGTATTTTTTTAACTCGTGCAACTTTCACAAAGTTCAAAAAATAATATTACTTTGAAATACAAATTGCACTTTTTTCTCCAAAAGATGCTCCACCTATGCCCTTTTGAGTATAAAACATTTGCACACATCAGTAAGCATGTAATTAAAAATAGCAATCACAAAGCCAGACCTCTGTCATTCTATAGTGACTCTATACATCCCATCCATTACATATCACAATGGAATATGTGAAAAGACAGAAAATAAATAGAAACCATGTGCAAAAGTGTTGCGCATGTCTTACATAAATGCATAATTATGTTGTGAAGTATCAGAAGCTTGTTGGCTCTCTAGGGAATGTAACCGTTTTCAGTCCTCCAGCAGCTTAACGTTGATCACCTTGCCAAGCAGTTGGTTTCATGTTGACACCTTCAAGAAAATTATCTGCATTTCCTACAAGTACCTCAAATAACTGCTCTACAAGTTACTGGAACCTTAAACAACTGTCAAGTGGTTCACGTAAATATTTCTCCTCAAAATAAAAAGGAAGCTTCATAATGTTATTGATAAATGTAGTCAATCACTGAAATCCTAAGATAGATCTGTCAATATGCTTTTTGTGTTTTAATATACAGGCCAAATTTATGAAATGCTTTATGAAAGATACTAGCCACAGTGAAAAACAGGGTGAGAAAGGAGTTTAATTTTAAACACTATACAGACATGGTGAAATTTTGGTGCGATGCCATTTTCATTTGTACCTTAGCATTTCCTTGAAATTCTAGAAATTGATGACATGAAAAGATCTTTTGTCATCCATACAACATTTTTTGATTTGCAATGGACCAAAACAAAAAAAAAAAAAAAAGCTGTGAAAAGAACCAAATTCTTGCTTTTTCTACAGACATTCAAAAATAGCTTGGACAATATTAGTATCCTTCAGAAGTTATAAAAAAATAGCTGTATTGTAGTGAAACTTCAAGCAGACTATTCTCCTTTAAGTAATACCACAGATGTTTTAAATTTTATCACTCATTCAGTCAGTTTAAGGGGAGAAAAGTCGTCACTCTGCTGTTTCTGCAACTTTCTTGGAATATCAAACTATGTTCACAGAAAACAAAAAAGAAAAGGACTATTCCTACCTACAAACATGGAGGAGGCTCAGTGATGTTTTAGGGTTACTTTGCTGCCTCTGACACTATGTGCCTTGAGTCTGTGCAGGGCACAATGAAATCAGAAGACTATAAACATCTTGGGGCAAGATGTACAGTCCACCATCAGAAAGCCATGTCCTTCAGCAGGATAATCCCAAAACATATCTCAAAAAGCACCCAAGAATAGATGAGGACAAAACATTGGACCATTCTGAATTAGTGTGCTCTGAGTCCTGATCTGAATCCCATAGAACATCTGTAGAATGAGCTGAAACTCTGAAATTCTCTTGGGAGAAGCACCCATCAAACCTGAAAGAACTAGAGCAGTCTGCTCAAGAGTGGGCAAAACTACCAGTAAAGTGTAGCTCTCATTCAGTGCTATGGAACTCACTTGTTTGCAGTTACTGTACCAAGAGCTGTGCTACAAAGTATCAGGTTATGGGTCCCAATATATTTGCCCATGCCATTTTTATTTGTTTTCTCATTTAAAATAATCTATTAAGTTATAAATAAAAAGTAAAGTTTCTGTTCTATTAAGAGTGAAATAAAGAATGGTGGATTGCAAATACTTTTGTTGCCGACTGTGTGCATGCCTACTTATTTCAGAGTGTGGAGTTTTTTTCCTTTGGAAAATGGGAGGGTACTGCTCATTTTGGCCACATATGTATATTTTATATACAGGTATAACTTTTTATCTGCTAATTCAAGTACCAAAAATAAAAATATGCACATACTTCACAGGTTAGATGGAAGCACTATCAAAAATTAAGCCTGTTTCAAAACTGTGACAACACAACAGAGCAGGCAAAAGGAAAAAAAATTATAAACAATAAGTATGATTTGACTTGCACAACCAGTTGTAGCCACTTCTTCGCTATGCATTTATCTAAACATAACTTCCCTTTCGAAAGTCTTTGCTCGTGAGTGTTTTGTTTCAGCATCGCAATGTGCTTCAGTGTCACATTTACATCATCTCTCTGCCAACAAGGAAATGCCCCCTATTTATTATTAAGTTTAAAACCTTATTTAAACACAAAGTTTGGTGCATAATCATACAATGTACATGTAGTATGTAACATGTTAAACGTGTGTTTAAGTTAACATGATTTAGTCATTAATTACTGATTTAAAACGATCATACAAATCAAATGAATCAACCAACTCACCTCAAGTGGAATAAGTGAACTCACTGAAAATCAAGACAATTACAGAAGTGTTATGTCCTTTAACTAATAGCCTAAGTAACTTGATTGTTAATCTCTTTTAAAGGTTAAATTAAGAACTTCAAACTTTGCAACATAGCAAACCAACTTTCAGCCCTGCAAAAGTAGTTGACTTAACATTAAGGGTGCAAAACTTCCCAATGCATTCTTTTTTAAGCACAAAAAATACCATACCATATGGTGCCAGAGCACTCTGTAAGTAGATTTAACACATCTATTTCTGTGAGACTATAATGATGTTATGAAGTACTCATGGGTGTTATATTAGTTGCTGAGTCTGCCAAGCACTCCAGAATTAAACAAAGGTGTGGATGTCGTCAGATAACATTTTATGCATTACTGAATAATACTTAACACATCTGTCCCTTCCTCCTCAACAGGCCTCTACGAAGTCTCGGACATAGGGCTTTGTGCTGTCCTGTTTAGACTGTAGCCCAGGCCTTTGCACTATCCTGTCTGGTACCATGGGTCTTACAATGGTCTGCCTCCCTGCCTGATTCAGTAGAAGATCAGAGTTCAGTCAAAACTTCATATGCACAGCTCAAGATATTAACATATTCTTCATAGGCCCCAGAGACCTTGTTTCTACCTCTGTTCTGCCAAAACCTGCCCTCCCTCTCCAGCTACTCCAGCAGACTTCAACACTACATCACACTGGCCACGATGTGGAGCACCTAGTGTCAAAAGAACCTCTAAGCTACAGCACATACGTCACAAAATTCACCTGCTGTTAAGTGCTGTAGCAAAGGTGATTCTCTTGTGTTCTAGTTATTTACTCACCACAGATTAATTTTTTCATTTTATAAACTATTCTGCCTATTCACATTACATGCAAGTATTGCTCTTTTTTAGTTTTATTCTGCCACTCAATAGTCACTGTTCAGAAGCCTTACATAGAGGACAAAATACAAGAACTCCCAATGTCTATCACATTATAAATAAGAAGCAAGTGCCCTATGTAAAATGTCCCATGAAACAGAAGATCCTTAAAATTAAAAAAACAGAATTTTTTTTTCTATATAATTATGTCATTTCAAAGTTAATAAGCATTTATTTCATAATATTCTAAGTACTCGTATGTTTGATGCTCTTCAGTTTCATAAGCACACAGCAGGTGCCTGCTTAACCTCAGAAAAAGAACATTTCCCTTTTCTGTCATTTTTAACAAGAGCACTTACATAATATTTCTGGTTTCAGAAGTTGTATCAGCACCTGGTTGTCCTGTGTAAGCTTTCTGTCACATCTGTTTCCCCTTGTGGGTACGAACGTGAGAGTCACTCTTTCTGTCAAGGAGGCTGCTTTGGGTGCCAAGTCTGCCTCCTTTGGCTGCCATGAGATGAATTCAACAGCAGCACAACTAACTTTGTTTACATTTTTACCCATCTGTATGGAACTCCCACCCAAACCCTGGCAGTACCTGCTTCTGTTTTGCTGGTGAAACCAGCTGCCTGCTTGATAGCAGCTGCAGTGAGGGCCAGGCCCCGGTTCTTCCTCAGACCGTGCTGGAGGACAGCCTCAAACTGTGCACACAGACAGATCACCCTGCAAGAACACAAAGACTCCTGAGGCTGCATCCACACCAGAACAATATGGCTGATCAACCTTCAGGGTCACAGAGGTCACTGTCACTAACCATCCATTCCAACATGTGGTTAACACATGAAGGCTCATACTGGAGGATGGCCTTGAACTCTGTACACAGAGTTCAACAAAAATTTGATTTAGTATATCAAGTCATTCAGCTTGATATACAGGCTATTAAACTAATAGCCCATACAGGACTGCATCTGGAGAAGAAGCAATACCTTTATAAGATAAACATCCTGTTTTTATCTTGTGCACTGGAAGAATCACACTGCATGCCAGCTTCTGGGAACATCCACTTAAATCATTTACTTGCTGAATTTTTTATATTAAAACATTTCTAGAAATTTTCCTTATCGTTTCTTCTGAGAAAAAAAAAAGCTAGGAAGAATGTTTCATAAAGCAACATGTCACACAATGTAGCTCACACTTACCTGCTGTCAGAGTCTGAGGCTATCTCCTTTCTTCCTCCAAAGCGTATCTGACACTGAAAGTCATTTTAAAACATATTATTCCTGGTTAAACCAACACCATTTGTAAGTGTAAATTCAAAGTGATGCCTAAATCCACTATATGCAGATGACAGCCTGACATTTTAAGTACCTTGCACTGACCTACATTTGTAAGAATGACATAAAACCTCAAAAGAGTGTGTTATAAAACAATCATTACTTTAATGCTGGCAAGTAATTTAATGCTGACCATCTCAGCACATTTTCCCAGAATACTGATTTAAGAAGCTCAAACAACATTACAATTAAATGTGAAAAAAAATGAAATGAGTAAATTATGGGAATGACAGGTGAGTGAAAATGTTTCAAATTGAAGTTTAAATACAAATCAAATTTTAGAATCTTCCACTCCATTATACATGAAATGTAAATGAAAATTCTTCTATAACTCTGTGCTTCTTATGTGACTATAGAAGAAACAAGGTGCTTGTCCTCACCTGTTTAACAGCGTCCAGCAGCCGTTCCAGCAAGTGCTGCCTTTTTGTGTCATTTTGCTGTATGCCTGAAATGTAGAAGTGTATAATTAATTATGTGTGGTTACTTTTCAAAGCAACAGACAAAAGATAACTTCCTATACCTTTTATAGTAAGTTTTACCAGGAGTCTCAACTAATGCAACCTGGGAATTCAAACCAGCCATGGTAAATAAGTCTATAGTAGGTGTAAAATAATATCTGTTTAAGATACTATCAAAATAAAGTGTAATGTATTTCCATGTCCAGTGTAGAAACCTACCCAAATGCATCAAAACCTGTAGATTTCCAACAAAGTTATGAGCAGTTTGTGTGTCTTCCTACACAGCAATGCACAGTGATTACATGTGTCTCGATTACGCTACTGTAAACTGCACTTGTACATGTATTAAATATGCACAATATGCACTTTTGACATCCACAAAGCATGAAGTCAATTCACATCTGCTAAGTAGGTCTTGCTGAACATAACGCTTGAAGAAAATATCTGTCTTAGCAAGCACGTGAGACATGAGCTTTAAATAGCTGAATGAGCTTTCTGTTCATTAAATCTCAAATAAGAATACAACTCCAGGCAAACATCTGAGTCCACCTGGGCAACACTTACAGTGGAGAAACTGGACAGAAGAGTAAAAGCAAAGGGATCCACAAGAGCGTTACATCTCTGAGAACAGTCATAGAAGAGCTGGGAAGACATTTTTGCTCCTTTTCAAATCAAAGTTGTTAACTAAATTAAATACCAAACTAGCTTCCAGCAATTCTGCTCAAACTTTTGATTAATGTACAAGCAGCAAAGTGCAAACTACAGAACATTTATGGGGAATATCATGTTTATAAACTCTGAACCTGAACTGCTACAACCTCACAGTCATTTTATTTCTTTGTAACTTTCAGTCCATTTGTAGCTGAAATCAAGACTGTCAATAATGGAACTATTCAGGAAAATTACCAAAAACAAGCAAAATATCAACCACTTTTATACTCCATAAACTACTTCTTCCTGGAAAGATAGAGAAAAAACCTCACTTGAGAAGGACTCTTCTGTTATGATAGTATTCACACTGATACTGGCACACACAAGAATGGAAAACATCATAAAAATGTAAACGGGAAAAACCCTAGTTATCAGTAGCTATGCATGACATCTAGCAACTCGATAAGGGTGAAGGCCCAAGTTTCAAAAAGGCAAATTAAAAAATTTTGTTAATTTTAGACATGAGAAGTCCAGGACTGTTGGAAAGAGTTTATTTCAGACAGAATAACATCTACTAGCATAATTTCCCTATTACATGGGTCACTTAATTTTTTTCCAGTATTTCATTGTTTAGGTATTCATTTAAAGTCAGACTACACAGGTTTATCTACAAAGTATCCAAGCTTATTATCCCCATGAAATACATTTTAAATGGCTTGCTGCCTTGACAACATTGTCACGGTTCAAGACCCGTGACTTAGAAAACATTAAACGTTGACACTATCCACGTCAAAATTTGTGTGCTGCCTTCATTGTTCCATGCTATTCTCAGAAGAGAATCGGTTAAGTGCATTGAGAAGAAACACAACGAATTCCCCATTCGCCCCATAATTTTTACCATAGTCTAGCTGTTTTCGATTTCTGTATCAGACTGATTCCAACAGTGTCCGTGTGAACAGACAGGTGCCTTCAAGAAGTGACCCCAAAACTCTGTAAAATGTCCTCCCCGTGCTGTAAAGTTTTCAACCAAATGCTTTGCTCAGGTGTGTTTGGCACAAAATTTTAGAGTGCTACAAAAATACCAAAGTATATTAAGCCAATACAAAGTTTAATGACCACTAAAGTGATTCTGCATGTGCTTACCTTTAGCTGCTCTTTTACATATCAGATATGACTGAGAAACTCTACAGCAAATCAAGATGACATTTTCATTGTTCGACAACAAGCTACAGACTAAGCCGCTGTACTTCTTTGGAACCCTTTCCGCTTGTAAATTCAACATCCAGAACAGCATGAGAAGGCAGATCAAGGAGAGAGAAAGTATTCTAAGAAGACATGTCAAAAAATACTTTTCACATTTGAACTATAAACTAAATTTTGTTTTTACTTATTGGTGTGTATTTGCATTTTCTTTGTGTAGTGACTTTGTTCTCTATGTTGCTGTGAGCCAGTTCTGCTCTGTTCTTTATCAATTAAAAGAATCATAAGACTTAACACTCCTATATTCCATGTGCATGTACACATTACCATTATTTCTTTGTCATGTGTGATCTTTACCACCTTGAAATATAAACTACATTTAATCATTAAATAGCACAGTGAATCTTTTTTAATAGTAGGGAGGAAAAAAGTATTAATACAGCAAAAATAAATTCTATAAAAGATATATAGGATATAGGTTAACAGATAAAATAAAAACAACATTGTCTAAAAAAAAAAAAACAATTTGCTCACTCACATCCTTTTATTTGATTCCAAGAGAAAAAGAAAATTATGACCAATTTAAGTAGCAGTTGCATATCGCTTTATTAGTCCTCCTAGACTTGAACACTTTGAAAAACGTGAAAATTAAAACGGTAAACGGAACAAGTAAGTTTCTGGTAAAATTTATGACTTGATATGATGGTATCGATTGATAAATGTAACCAGAAACTCACTTTTACTGTAAAACAATACTAACCCCAATTATACAGCATGTTGCATTGTCACAGACAACTCGAACTACAACAATGAATCCAGTGTAGTAGAAAACAGAAAAAAAGTGAAACACAGAACTGCTGGTTAATTTTTACTGATCAATTCAGGGGAAGTACCTTGATGAAAGGTAACTCAGCAAAAGAGAAGGGATGTGAACCAGCAACTTTCAGAAAACATCTCAATATTTTCTGAAACACTAA
The DNA here is from genome assembly GCA_900497675.1 of Arapaima gigas. NCBI lineage: Eukaryota > Metazoa > Chordata > Actinopteri > Osteoglossiformes > Osteoglossidae > Arapaima > Arapaima gigas. The sequence goes on from UFQX01000069.1 coordinate 399,329, forward strand.
GTGCTGCCTTGTACACACACACACACACACACTTCTAGATTAATAGATCTGGTCTTGCGGAAAAGTGCATTCTCAACTGCACATGAACTCAATAGTGGGTCAAGGTATATTGAAGGTGTCCTGGGTGTTGTGCTGCCACCTCAAAAGAGAGAGCTTACACAAGCACAACATTGGCATGAATACTGGCTCACCAGCTCACTAGTCAGTGTGGATGGAAGCCCTAAACAGAGGTTAGTTCAAAAGTACCACCAGCATAAATGTAACCAAACAACATATCCAGACACAACCCATATTTTGTAGAAATACACAGCACTTTTCAAATAAAAATGAATAATAATACCAGCAAATTACCACAGTTGTGAGCATTCACTTCCCCAAATTCCCAAACAAAGATATTACAGAAGTCACTGATGCAACAACTTCTTGCCTCACAACTAGAAAATATTGCCAGTCAAACATAGTAATAAACATACACTCAGTGTTATAATTCGTAAATCCTTCAAGTACTTTTATTTAAGACACTGAAATTTAGAAAACAAAAACCAAGTGGGGGGGGAGGGGATCAGCAGCAGCTCTACAGTAAGGATATTACTTTACAAAATAATATGCCAATTTTACAGAATTGCCATCAGGACAGAGTAATGGGTGTCCAAGTCTTTTTTTCTGTCAATTTTCTGATGAAAAAGGAACGCTAGAGAGATGCGTGCTTAGGCTGTACGGAGATGACAAAACAGCATGTTTTATACTTTTTCTCACCATTAGTAAACAGACACTTTAATTCATTAAATGGCAGTAAAATTTTCTGGAAGAGATTAATGTACAGAAAAAAAATTATATTAAGTCTATAGCATTTATATTTTATGATATCAGTGCTGCAAAAAAAAAAAAAAATTACAAATGCATCATCTGGCATGACTCACAGCGTACCTCTGGTGCAGTAATGTTTCTTTCAAACAGTTCTCTTATGGTAATACCACAAACTGATTTATGCTAGGGCATGAAATTTGCTCAGAAAAATATGGTGCAGTTCTCAATTTTTGTAAAACCTACCATTCAGGAAAAAGCCAAAATTTCCATCAAGACAGGAAATTAAAAATATTTTTTTTCCTACTAATTAAATGCTTCAACATCTTTAAAAGGCATAAATCTATTACAAAAAATAACATTATGAAAATTAAGTTTTAAATACAAACATAAAACTAGGGCGAATTTAAGCGAATGTAAGGGAAACAATTTTTATAACTTGAGAAAAATATTTTGTGTAAACTGTTCCTTGTTTTTAAACCTCTTAAGGACCAAGACGTGAGGACTTTTAATGAAAATTACATCTAATTCCAAGAAAGAGAGCATAAGAGCAAAGCACACAAAAAATATCAAAACAAGTGTTTTTAAAAGTAAATTAAGGCTTTGAAAGGCTGCAAGGGTATCATGGTTATCTGCAAGAGTGAGTGGTTGGATATGACAATAAACAGATAAATAAAAATTTTTTAAAAATCTGTCCTCAAAGCACAGGCACCTGTATGATAAAAACCACTACAGTAGATTAAAAAAAGAAACCTTTATAAAATAGGCTGATTATTCAGTACAACAGCATTTTTGCCTATTACATAATTATTTTACTTTCACAGGTTTTATTTTGTACAATGGCTTCTACCACCAAATGTGGAACAGCAATACACACTTGGTGCCTAAGAACCAAATGGTTCTTGTCACTCCATGGTATCAATCCTACCATTTTCTTTCACTTGATTAGTATGATCATACCGCTTCCATAACAAAACCAATTAGGATCTAAAAACATATCACACTGACATTTAAAACCCAATAATAAGCACAAATTGGGATAAATATTACATCTGAAAAAGCACATTCAATATTTTCAGCTGACTTTTCTCCATAGAAAAATGATTTAAAAAAAAAAATCTCCAAATGAATAATAATTTCTCTACAATGTTAAGCCACTTACAATGATCTACTCATTTATACAACCAAGTGATTTTTACTGGAGTAATTTAGGGTAAGGCCCTTAGTCACTATGCCAAAAATAGGGATCAAACTGGCTAGTAACAAACCAGAGTTTCTCAAACAGTATGGTGCAACATGCTTTGCAGACTGAGAGACAGTAGTAGTGACATGGCAATCTTCTCATTTCTTTATAAAGATTTGTGAAACATATACCAAATGCCTCCATCCAGGATGCACTCTGCCACCACCACAACCCTGCACTGAACAAGTGGTTACTAAAATTGAAATAACAAAAATACAACATTAAAATACATGCATAAGAATCTTTTTAAAAACTTCCAGGCAAATACCCCAGTGCTGCCCAGGTCAGAAAGTCAAAAGGTAAAAAGTAATAACATTATACACGACTGAACTGTATTACTATTAGATTGCATTCAGGACATAAGTATTGTTAGTGCAATAGCATCAGGACTGTGCAAGTTTTAGGCACTTGTGAAAAAAGATGCAGTAAAAGCAAGCATAAAATAATGCCATGTTTTTATTAATCAAACTTTCTAGAAAGTGCAATAAACAGAAAAAACTAAATCAATATTTCATGTGACCAACCTTTGCCTTTAAAACAGCACCAATTCTCACTTGCATGCAGTTTAAGGTACTGTTGCAAGCATCTTGGAAAACCTGCCACAGTTCTTCTACAGACTTTGGCTGTCACTTGCTTCTGTCTCTACGTGTAATATCAGACTGGCTTAATAATGTTGAGATCAGAGCTTTGTGTGGGTCATTCCATCTATTGCAGGATTCCTTGTTGTTCTTTGCACTGAAAATGATTCTTCATGATTTTGATCATGTGTTTGGCATCACTGTCATGCCATAGAATGAATTTGGAAACAATCAGATGCCTCCTTGGTGGTATTGCGTGATAGTTGAAAATCTGACTGTACTTCTCAGTAGTGAGTGGGACCGTTAATTTTGACCAAATCACCAACTCCATTTGCAGAAATGCAGCCACAAACCAGCAGCTTATGTTGGACCAATAAATTTCCAATTTTGACTCATCAGCCCAGAGCAATAGCTGCCATTTTTCTGCACCCTAGTCCTTGTGTTTCATGCTTAAGTGGCTTTGGTTCCACTCAGAGGAATGGCTTTTTGGTCACAACTTTTCCATGAAGACCACTTTTGAATACTCACTTAAAGACTTCACTGAATTTAGATGAGTTTACCAGGGTCCCAGCGGTTCCTGCCAGTCCTAACCTGATAGTGGCACGAGACATCTTACAGTTTCAAATGGAAGTAAGCTTGCTGTATCTCTCATCTGCTGCACTTCCGTGGCCAACCGCTGAGTTTCTGGTCTTCAACCTTGTCCATGCATTTGTGCTTCTGCAGAAGAGCTTAGACAGCACAATTGAAAACACCTGTCTACCCCAAAACTTCTGCTTGGGTGAGACCTTGTTTATGCAGGATGACTGTCTTGTTGCTATGCTTACTCTTAACCACAATGTAAGATTTGAAGGTTAAATCATTACATCTCCCGCAGCCTCACCTTTTTAGTATGATTGTCCCTCACCCAGTTTCATTCTCTCTAGATACCTGTTTCTGTTTCATTTAATCAGTTTGGTTCAATCTACACATTATTTCATTGATCATTAGTACCTGTTAGTGATAGTTAATCATGCACTGAGCTACATGCCTACCACGATCACACCTATAAAGTTTATCTGAAAGTGGTCTATTATTATGTTACTTTCTTTAACAACATACAAAAATCTCACTAATTTTTTCCAGAAGGATGTTTGGAAATCTAAATCCACGCACACAATGCGCCGTTTGTACTCATCTAGACAAATTAGTTGAGAACTGCTTGAAGACACACGTCACTAATGTATGTAATTTTGTGTGTGTTTATTCAAAAACCTCACTTAAGGTCGGAATTACCAGCGTGCCAAATTTCAAGTTTGTGGTTTGGAAAAAGTCAATCCATGCATAAAGAACAAAAACAGATTCAGCTTACAACTTAAATTCAATATCTCTCATTCACTGCAAAGAATTTAATACCAATAACAAAGAATGAAACAAAATTTCAGAATAGGAAAAAGCTGTAAGGATAGGAAAGTAGAGAAACTCGTATCTTTCAACTGTAATAGTGCAATTTCCAAACTTAAATTAGGGGGTGCCAAACCGTTATTGACCAAAGGCCACAATCATTATTGTGAACTGGTCCAAGGGCTGCATATCTAAAAATCATGGTAAATGACATATCAAGCATTAAATGTCCAAATTGAAAAAGTATTTAATTAATTGTATCTTAAGTGATTTGTGTGCCTAGATGTATTATATTATTCGTTAGAGTTCTTGGCATTACAGGTAGGGACAGTATATTTTAATTTTACAGTATATGTTCTTGCAGGCTGTCTTACGGGAAACGGTACACTGGACACTCCTGAATTAAACCTTTCACTTCCAATCACAAAACTGACTACAGAACAGCAGACCAAATTGTAAAGTGTTTCAGCCAATGGTCAGAGACTGTCAAAATGCAAAAAAGACATTTAAATTTTTTTATTCATTAGTACTTGGGCTTCAGTATGGTAAACTAACAGTATAACAGCTGACTGGTACAAATAAACATGTTCAGATGTGAAGTCCTCTACGCTCTGTTTATCATCACAAAAAAACTGCTTACTTAAAGCATTTCAAAGATACATTCACAAAGATAGAACTAAGTTAACCCTGCTGAAGTTTCTAAAGTGTTAACCAGGCTCAAAAAAACAGGTGAATGTTTTCCTGACATATCACTCCTTCCTGCACACTTTAAGAAGTTATTGCACATTCTGAAAGCTTCATTCTCATTACAGGTCCTTGTGCACATTGAATTTGACAATACAGAAAATATCAAGACAAAAAGTATAAATGAAAGGTCTGAGTGAGTCAGTTAATCCACTGTAGAAGTCAACTGTAGGTGAAAGGAAACAATGGCCACTTCAAAACTAGAATACACTGATTCCTCAAGTTGTCAAGTTATTAGTTTAAGAAAAAAAATCCCCACTTAATTTCTTTTAATTCCACTTTGTTTTCATGCTTTCTAAAACGTGTGTAGCTTAGCAAATTAAAGCTACATCCAACGTTTTCACCGTGAATCATCTTAGCAAATGTCATATTAAGCTGTCGCCAGTTGTGACTAAGAGGGCAAAGTGACTTTAAAGTTATACAAGAAACGAGTTGCGAACGTCTTCTAGTCCCACTTGTTTTTAAGTTGAAGGGCCAGTATTGGATGCACCATTCCGTTTCCGTGGCAGTTGCGCTCTTTCGTTCTGTTTGTCACAAAGAAATGGTGAGAACAGAATGAATAAAAGACAAAAACAAAAAACTCACTCACCACTCATCCTGTCCATCCGCTTGGGATCACACACACAGATGAGTCGACATGTAGCCTGAGTGACACACTTCAACGCCCCGCCATACTTCAGCTAGAGAACCACCGGCTCTCCAGCCGAACCAGAGACGAAACGGCCACTGCTGCGCCAATATAGGAGGGTTTAACGGCGGCGACGTGCCGTGCGAGACCGCGCTCTGCTAGTTTCCGCGGAGGGCCTCGGCTGAGGAGACCTCGCCCGCTCAAACTGCACACTATACACGCATCAGAAGTACGAGTACGAGCGCTTCGGGGCCTTATAAGACGCGGGGGATAATTTAAACACCACAAAAGAGAAAAATTGTAATAATGTCAGTTTCTCGAAGCTAGACAAAACACCGCGGCAGCTTCGCTGACAAGTCATATGACTCGGAGGGACTGCGGTCACGTGGCACGTGGGTGAGGGGTCACGTGGTGCGCCCCTGGAAGCCGCGCGACGATGCAGTATAGGAGCTGCGGGCCGCATCATCGTTCCAGTTGGTATGTTAGTTGCAAATTTACAGTATTTTCATTTAATATGGGCTTTTCGATCAGTCTGCTTAGAGCAGTTTTGGGAAAGAAGTCCGGCTTCACAGTAAATGTACATCTTTACTAGACAAAGTATTGATTGGTTAGGAATTAGCCAAGCACATAAGCCTAAAGAGGGATTTGTCGAGTCAAGCAAACCTAATCCCCCCAAATAAATATTTGTGCGCAACACCAATGACTTATGTTTATAATAGTTTTTGGACGCCCTGATACTTTCTTTCATTGTCGTGGACCAGTCAAACAATAGTAATACAGCAAAATCCTTCATATGTCCAAAACCATATTACCCTAAAACAATCTTTGGTCAAAGTACACTGCTGGCACCTGCTCAGCTTACACAGACCGACCCCCACAGACTGACCCCCAAGGTCTTGTCCTCTGTGCAGTGGGGCGTATAGTTGTAGGTCTGTGCTGTTTTTGTGGTGACCAGTATGGTAGTACCCTCTTCAGTTGACGGAAGGGGAAGGCTGGAGTTGTACTGGGAATCACTGTTCTCTTCTTCCAGTACAGGTTTCCAGTGGAAGATGCCTGCATCATTTGCTGTCTCAGTCCGCTTGGCTGCATCAGAACCTTCCTCACCGCCTGGATCTGCTACTTGATCTTGGTCAGACCCAACGATAAAAGAAGACAGGATTAGATTGATGCAGAGACGTAAAACTAAACATCAGTTGTGGTCAGTTGTTTATTTACTTTTTATATGCGTCTGAATTGTGATCAGCATTTTTTAATGCTTTTTTTTTATTACCGGAAATGGTGACTTGCTTTTGTTGGCTCTTGTAACTATGGAGAACCATATGATTGTATAAATCAATTCTTCGGTGTTGTTTGGGTGAATTTACCACGTACCTTTCTCAACAGAGGTCTGCCTGCATCTTTTTTTGCGCAGTACATGAACAAGCAGTAGCATCGTAGTAAAGGCATTCAGGAGCAAAAATACCACCAAGATTACCCACACATTGTTGTTCTCTGGCACTGCACTCTCTGATGCTGTTGAAAACATTGAAAAACATATGCATTACATCCATTTAGAAAGAAAAAATACTGCATCAGCAGAAAAAAATGGAAAAAACATAATAGAAACTAACCACAAGACTAATATTTTTAAAAAAACAAATGACATTAAACTAAGTCTAAAAAAACCTTCTTGTACTTAAACACAAGCACATACCATTTGAAACATAATTTTCTATTTATGTTACCAACGTTGAAAACGTTATACATACTTAACAGACTGTTTTCTGACGTATTGTTGCAACCATAGCAGAAAGACATGGACTTATAACCAGAAGGTTTCTGCTTTAAACACAAATACCCACAACTGATCTTGTATCCTTTAGCGGGGTAATTGCTCTGAATTGTGCTAGGAAAATACTCTGTTGTATAAATATCTCGCATTGTTTTAGATAAAAGGGTCAGTTAAGGAACAAATAATTATCAAAACTGCATTATTTTGATAACAACATGATTTCTCACTTAGTGCTTTGATTGTACAGGCCAGTAGGTTGGAGATTCTTTCAAAATATTGTTCAATACAACAGGCCCTTCCACAGCTACAGCTCATGTGTATTTAAACTTTTAGTACCCCAAAGCCTACTTTTACAGTATTTCAAGAGCATTTCAACTAAAAAAGTGTTTTGACTTACATTTGGTGCAGTATGAGGTGCAGCTGACAGGAGGCGAGTTTGAGCAACGGAGGTAGCAGGGTTTACACATTTCCACCAGGCCATCATAATAACTGTTCTTGGCACATTTACCCTTTGCCATTGTAGCAGCTGCAGAACTAACAGAGAAACTGCTATTGGAGTAGCATTCTCTTTATGTCAAGCATCAGTCATCATGTGAAGGATGTGGGAGTGCTAGCTCTGGTATAAAGAAACCAGAAAATGTAAATGATCTCTGCTGCTGGGGAAGCCCCCTGATGGAAGAAAAATATATGGTTAACTTTAAAAAGTTAAAAAGCAAAAACATATTTTTTATATATGAGGAAATAAATTTTAAAATTGACTATTACATTTGTAGAATAACTGAGTATCTCTCAAAACTATTTAACTTATCAAAATTCTTTAAAAGTAAAAAAAAAATCTGTAAAGTGGAAAAACTAATAATATGTACATTTTAAAAACTGCAAACTCCAAAATCAAAAGAGGAGCTCCTCTTTTCATACGGATGGGGATATGTAACAAGGAATAGGTAAACAGAACGTGCACATAAAAGTTTTCACTAGGGGGCAGTTTTGTGTCTGTCATCTGAGAGAGTCAAACTGTAGATATATTTTTTTAATCCAAGTGTAGCTAAAATGATTGCCTCAGACTTGAACCCAAAGACACGGGTTATTTTTCAGTGACAATTTCGGAGGGTAAATAAATCAGCCAAGTACACTCATCAGCCACTTTATTAGAAACACCAACAGATTATAATGCATAATGCATCACAAAGCACAAGTCATGTCAAACTGGTTCCATGAACATGACAATGAGTTCAGTGTATTTCAATGTCCTCCAGATCCAAATCCAACAGAGTACCTCTGGGATGTGCTAGAAGGGTAGATTGGCAGCATGAATGTGCAGCTGACAAATCTGCAGCAATTATGTGATGCAAGAATGTCAACATGGACCAGAATCTCTAAGGAATGTTTCCAGTGCCTTGTTGAATCCATGTCACAAAGAATTCAGAATTCAGCAAATGTAGAGGTAGCGACTAGTCTGTTTGTCTGCACATGCTGGGAAATCCTTCTTTATCCACAAAAATGTAACACGTGGAGAATGTCCCGCAACTTCTGTTTATACCCCTACTAAAGACCATATTATACTTGGTATTATTTCATTTTATATCATCTGAAAATATTCTGAAAATGACCAGGCTTTGAAAAAAAAAGACTTTGGATTTTAATGGAAATTATTATTGTGTATGATATTTAATGATAAATATTAGAATGACTGCTGGCTGCTGCCAGACCTAGACTTCCTACCACTGTTGGACACTTATTAACTACTGAAACCAAGCAAAGTACAATTCCACTGATTGTTACTATGTTGTAATGTCTTGTACTGTTACCAAAGGTCAGGAATCCAGAAAATAGCTTTTTATTGTTTGCATGTACATTTAGAGCACAATGTCTCTACAAAGACAGTTAGCAATAGAGAAACACAACAGTCATAGATTTTTACCTGTGCAGGACCCCAATGAGGCCACCACAGCCCACCAGCCTTGTCTTACTTACAACCAGTTAGACATAAACATGCAAACTGGAGTAGCCAAAGTATGTACACAACAGGACTATTTACAACAGTTTGACAGCACAGTTTAATATTAAAACTGTGGATGGAGCCACTGCTGTAGTGATATTTTTATAAACAGATAAAAGTCCATATCAGGTCAAAGGTCTGTTGTTTTCAGTAGTCACATTTTGTCCTTACACCCATCTCCCCTTCCCCTGTTTAAAAACCGGATCATGACAAGAAACACACTTGAGCTGAACTCTGTGGAGCTGCTTCATTGCACTGGGAAGCATAACAGAAGCAAAGCTCTACTCCTTGTACAAAGAGGTCTATGTCCCCAAAATGATCCATCCTACAGTCTCTCAGCTTCTTGGAGAAGTTTTCTTTTCGCCACGACAACATACTCGTTGTAACTTATCCAAAGTCTGGTAAGTTTCACAAGGACAAAAATACATGAGCCTGTATAGCTAACAAAAACTAATAGTGGCATCACAGGTATTAAACCTTGTGGTCCAGAATTGTGAGGTTGAGGCTAAAGGGAAGCAGCAGCTGTGAAAATTGATAGAGAATGGAAATGATGAAGCAAAGAAACAACATAATGGATGAACTTCTTCATGTCAGTGACTGCAGGGTCATAAGCCCAGTAAAAAAAATTTGACACAGATGAAACCATTCACCTCATAGGGCCCAAAATCAGTTGTAATGACAAATAATAAAAATCTTTGCATTTTAGCCAGCAAAAATAAAGCTAAAGATAGTTTCATTGTTTTTATTTGTTTCACTATTAGATGGACACTGCTTGCATTCAAACAAATCAGACATACTTTGGAATATTTTCAAAAGTCTGATGATCCTCTCTATACAGTAGTACCCTGGTTAGCGGACAGAATTGGAGTAAAGAACGAAACAGCACTACCAGAGTAATGATAAGATTATATCTCAACAGGAAATATAGACAGAGTAGAACAATAATGAACTTTTATTTAAGTATTCTCACTGGAATCATATTGTAAGGATGGTGTTGCTGATGGAGGCCTCAGAAGACAAAGCTGTAGGAGCACAGATATTATTTCTGCATGGCTTGTTCAACAGGAGTACTTAATGACTATTCGCTGAACACTGAGCACACCCTCAGACTCAATGTCAGCCCTTGGCATTCCACAACTGGTTGAACAACTTTTTACACACATTCACAACAAAGCATGATGTGAGAGTAGTTCTTCCTTGTGTATCTTGGAATTATATTGTACAAACCCATGGCAAAATGTAGGGAAATGGTTTGAAATGCTGAAAATGCATTAAAAATGCAGTAAAAAGAGGGTAAGATGGGAGAACTCCTCCTTATCTGATCACACTCTTTGGTGTATTCTTTTATAATATCTGCAATAAGTGTGTATCCACAGTGAGCTACTCCTGCCAATTTGTCCCACTGCTCAGTAGTCTGGTTTCAGGGAAATGCAGACATGAGGTCCAATTGCTGGGAATTTCTTGGTTGAAAAGAGGGTGTGATGAACATGTAAAACAGGGATAGGAAAGGTCCCAAAACTGCTCCCAGTTGCAGGGTGGTGAACTTTGTGACACAATCAGGAGCTCAGGAGTGAGAGAGCTCCTCAGACTGGAATTGCTGGTCCTCTAAATCACTGGTTCTCAACTCTTTTTCATGTTTTGGACTGGAGGAAACACTTAATTTTTTTCTGCAGACTAGTCCAAGAGCCAAAACTAATAATGATTCTGATGAAGGCAAAATGCCACCGATTGCATATCAGCACTGCAGAACTTAATATAGGCATGACTTGCTTATTTTATTAATAAATATGTCTTACATATGACTCAAGTATATGAATAGCATACATTTTTCTACACTACCCACAAAAATATTTTCCATATTTTTTGGATGAAGTTGCACAAGAGTCTAAGTTACATGTATCAGGTATTTTATCAGTAAGACCACGATACACTGAATGGGTACTCCAGGCCACACGTGCATTCGTGTCCGTAACCACTCCCTGTAGACTGATCAGACCTTGCAGCGTACACTCAGATAGATACACAACTTTGTTCTGTAATAGTTTACCATATTTTTATAAAAAACAAAATGTTGCTAGAATATCATTAGTTGAAATAATAGTAGCTTACATGTTTTCACATGGCTAGTAGATAAATGTAAATATAATGAGCAGCTCAAACATAAATGTTTAAGTATCAGAATAAAGCATACTCTATCTAACTCACTGTCACAAATTAGGAAGATGCTGGTTCAAATCCTCACTGGTATTGCCAAAACCTTAAAACAGTTTAGCAATTTCTTGCAGGAAGAACATTGGTACCTTCTGCTTATCAAGGCCACTCCCCCCCCCGTTTTATTTTCAAAATTGCTGGCAGTGATTTAGAGGAAACCACTGGTTTCTGTAACTCTTTTGTAATCAACTAACAAAACTATCAGTAGAAGCAACATGTTATACAATTCAGCCTGTGCTCAACTTACAACGTACTCAGCATAGGACTGACTTGCACTTATGACGGTCAATCATGAACAAATAAATTACAGTAAAAATAATTTAAAAAATGAAATGGGCAAAAATTGTCAAAAACATCATTTTTAATGATCTTCAGAATTCTGGTGCGTATTAGCATCTTATAGCTAATTAAAACATGTATAGATGAACATCAATGCAATGTACAATATACAGTATCTTCATCACACAAAGATACTGGTGTGACAGGTTAATTCCACACATCTTCCCTTTATTGTACATCTCACAGCACTAAAGTCACACCACAAACTTCCCATGACCACCATTGTATTTCCCATAGCACTACCTCCACACCAGTCACCCCGGTGACTGAGGACTGTCCCATCATTGAGCTCAGCAAGCTTATTGATGGAACAACAGCAAGAGATCATGTCACTTGCACTTACTACATCGCGCTGCTCTATGGCACAGAATACTGAAGTATTTAAAAAATGTTATGAACATACTGCAAAAAATAGTGCTGAATTTTTAAATAGTGGTATGGATAATATACTATAGTGTGGCCAGAAATAAAACAAAATGTCAAAAACATTGACAAATTTTTGAAAAGAAGTTCGCGTATGGTGGACTACACACTTAGAAATAATTGTTCTGTCACAAGAATAGTCAGACTTAGAAGTCATTCGACTTACACCCTCGCCTTCTATGCGTAACCCGGTTGAAAATTGAGGACTGTCTGTATAGACGATTATATGGATTTTTTAAACTGTATACACCGCACCAGAGTACAAGATGCACCAGCCTGCAAGGCGAGGGGAAAAAAGCACAATTTATATTCCAGAAAAGTCCAGAAAATACAGTGCTTGCTTTTGCAGACTGAAATTTTGAGCCAAATGTGACTCTGCACCGTTAGGATGAACTATTTTATCAGACAAAAGTTTTTAATTATTTCTTTAAAAAAGTAACTCTACTATGTATCATAAGATTTTTCCTCCTTCAAACTTGCATTTAATGATACAATTTTTGACTTATTCAAAGTCTACTCAGTTTCACAAAGACAGGAGGGTTTGTAGTGCAAGTTACATGAGTAATTATTTTTAAGACATTTGGTACAGTACTTCTCAGAACAGGTTTCCCTTGAGATTCGAGACTTTGACTTATGAGTTTATGCATATGGGACTGAAATTATTTAACACTGTTTACTGAATTACGAGCAAATATGTGGCAGGTTTTTACATTTATGAATAATAAGATCTGAGTGCGCGGGGATTTTCAACATTTGTGCCGGCAGCCATTGTACCATACAAACAAATGTGCATTAGTGTTTAGTTATATCTGGCACAAGTATGATTTGGTCCTCACTGGGCATATGTATAGTTGTGTGTATGCACGAGTGGGCATGTGCAAACAACACTATAAAGGAAGGTACGAACATTCACAATCTTTGTGAATCCTGGTATTTATTACCCTACAAGGACACAACAGCTGCACCCACTTCACTGGTAGCACCACCAACCGTTCTTGTCCGCAGTTACTGTCTCAACACCTTTTTTTAAAGTTGTGCCTGTTGTTTCTCATACACAATCTTGCGATCTTATCTCAATTTACTTAATGTATTATTATTATTATTATCTATCAGCCCATCTACCATCCTTTTAGTTATCATGCACCTGATTTTAGTGGAAACATAAAACACTGACTAATGATGCAAGTAACAGTTACGTTTTCTTCTTGCTATTGTGAACAGTTTGGTATTTAACATTGACCTTTAATGTTCACATCTATAAGTTGGAGTGAAATGAAGATAGTGTGTGGGAAAAACATTAAAAAGTGTTTTATATCAAATGCCAATTGTCTAATTTATGGCTGAGGTCAACAGACCTGTCCACTAGGATGGTACTTATATATCTCATTGACATTTGCAAAATTTGTCAGCATGTGGTCACCTTAATAGACAACTGCCTTATTTATTTGTTGGAATGTTTTTGTATAAGTCTTGGGTTTAGCTAAAAATATGCTCATTGAATCTGGTTCTGTACAGACTCATAAAATTGATCTCCTATAACTAGCAGCATCTGAGCCTCTATTCTGAGTCCATTTTGCTCGAGGTAATTTTTACTATGCAACAGTGAAATATTAGAAAAAAGAATGGTTAAGACAGTAGAATGGTGAAGAAAATACAATTAAAAATAAATAGTTAAATAGGGAAATATTGCTATTTTCAAAAACTGTGTCTGGGATGTTCCTAAAATGAGGCGCCGGTGTCTATGCAAATTAATCGTCTTATAAATCCAAGTGGGACTGTATGGTGACTTTTTAGTTTCATTGTGTTATTTTATGGATATCGAGGTTGTTTACGGTGCGTATTTTGTTTTTCATTTTTAATGATTACTTTGAATCTCAGTTAAAAAATGATTTACATTGCAGAGTCATTGCAGAATCTTGAGGACATGCTCAGCTCTTCTCAAGGCAGTGCTGTTCCTTGGCCTCTAAATTATGTTCCTTGAATCCTCAATCTTGTTCCATATCAGTATTCCTATTTGTACCTGTTCTTCAACACTGCACTGTAAATATAACCCAAGCACTCGAATCCACCCATCATGTGTGCTCCTCATTACATCCTCATTGTGCTGTAAAATCCCCTTTAATCACTTGTCCTCATCGGGGTCCCAGTCATATGGAGACCATCCCAGAATCCTCGGACACTTGGCTGGCAGGAGTTCATCCAGGCCAGGATGCCAGTCCATCGCAGGGTTGCCACACACTCGGTCACCCACACAGCCACACACTTGGGGCACTTCATAAGCACCAGTTAACCTAAAACAAGTGTTTTTGGACTGTGGGTGGAAACCGGAGCACTTAGAGCAAAATTCACAAAGGAACAGCGACAAATAGCTCAGGTGCTGCTAGGTGGTACGGTATAGATAGGTATAGGCATTATACCCTTGAAATTTAATAAGAGTCAAATTTAACAAACAGCCTACTTCGTTGTAAAAAAAATAATGACGCTGGACATGTGCGCATGCGCTGAGCTCCGGCGCTGCATCGTCGCGCTGGGAAACATGACGGAAGCAGAGCTCTACTTCTCGTACAAAGGGGTCTATGTCCCCAAACTGATACATTCTCCAGAGTCTTTCAGCTTCTTGGAGAATTTTCCTTTTCGCCACGACGACATACTCGTTGTAACTTATCCAAAGTCTGGTAAGTTTTACAAACGCAAAACGGAACTATCCTGTTCTTGTTTAAAAATACATCTGGAAAACAGTTGTGGTTGTTCAAGCTTTTTTTGCAGCTGTGGCTGGAGACAATGAAAGCAGATGAGGAACATAAAACCCGACATTTAATAATTCTAATAACTAAAGCATCGTTTACACTCGATCCTGACAAAACGTTTTCTGTCTGTGATGTCTTTCCTCCTGTGGAAACGGACAGTGAGCAGCAGGTCATTGTGAAGGTGCGCAACGGAACGTCACTGTTTTAAATGTAGTTTAAATACATTATCACTGCTGCTATGAATGTTTTAAAAGCTTACGAAACAGTCTGGTTTTGTCTTTTGCCTGCCTCCGCGAGCCATTACTTGTTCTTCTGTTACGTAACGTTGCGTAATGTTGATAAGTTCACAAGTCATGAACATTCAGTAAAATGTCTCACTGCTGGTCTCCAGTGTCCCTGTAAACCCCCACGAGCAGCGACATCTGCGAAGTTCACTGACATCTGCGCGCCGAAAAAGTGCCTTTGCTGTAACACTGGCGTGACTCTGACTGACTGAAATGCTGGTAAAGCCAGTATTTTGGATAACTGTGCACATCTGGCTGGCTTTGGTGAAGGAAATACTTTTCTAACCAAGAAATCACGATGGAAGTTCACAGCCTTTCGTTAATAATACTATAAACCACGCAGTAATATTGGAAGTAATAACAGATGTTTTTTTATTGCTGTTGGCTGTTTGGTCATTTGAAATAAACCCTTAATATTGTAGGGACAACATGGTCACAGGAGATTCTGCCTCTGATCATCAGTGATGGGGACATGACCCCTGTGCTGACAATACCCAACTGGGACAGGATGCCCTGGCTGGAAGAGCACCGTGCCTTAAAGCTGAACCTGGAGCAGAGGCCATCGCCCCGTCTCTTTGTCACCCACTGCCATTACTACATGATGCCTGAATCCTTCTTCAAAGTCAAACCTAAAGTACAGCTAATCACACTTGGATGGATACAGATATTGCACAAAATGAATGCTATAAATCAGATGTCCTTCGTGTACAGTACTGTGCAAAAATCTTAGGCACCTGTGGGAAAAATGCTATAGAGCAAGGATGGTTCCAAAATTAATGCCATGAATACTTATTAATCAATAAACCTTCTAAAAAGTGCACTAGATAAAAAAAAACTGAATCAAATCAATATTTGGTGGGACCACCCTTTGTCTTAAAAACAGCACCAATTCTCTTATGCAAACTTGCCTGCAACCTAAGGTAGAGGTTGGTAGGTTCTTCCAAACATTTTGAGAAACTGGCCACAGTTCCTCTCCAGACTTTGACTGTCTCTGCATGTCCTCCCAGACTGACTTGATCATGTTGAGATCAGGGCTCTGTGGGGACCATACCGTCTGTTGCAGGATTCCTTCTTTTTGCTCAAGATAGTCCTGTATGACTGAGATTGGGTGTTTGAGGTCATTCTCAGGCTGCAGAATGAATTTGGGACCAATCAAAAACCTCCCTGATGGTAGATAAGAATCTACCTGTACTCAACACACATTGAAGTTGCATGCCTAAGACTTTTACACAGTACTGTATAATTACAGGTGCCCTTCCTACATACGAGCGTAATGTATTCTTGGAAAACTTTGGAGCCATTGTTATCATTACACCACAAATGTCTTTTGTAACTCATAAACACAAAAACTGGTCCTCGTATTTGGCCTAACTTGGAAAAGAATAAAACTTGTAAGTCGAAGACTCGTATTTGGAGGGAAACCTGTATACTTTGTACAGACAATGGATAGAAGGAATTCATTGAACGATTGACTGAAAACATGGCTGAAAAAGAATGTTATTTCACATCACTTCTTTCATATGCACAATTTTATAGTCTGATGTTACTTCCAGGTGATTTACATTATGAGAAACCCAAAAGACGTTTTCACCTCGTCCTATCCTTTCTATGCTATGGCATCGTACATGGTGAACCCCGGTACAAAAGATGAATTCCTGGAAAAATTTCTGGACGGAACAGGTACTCAAGTTAATAATTGAAGTTAAATTCAAAAATAACATAAACCAACATGTAATAGCCTGGACATAAAGGCAGTTCCAACAAGCTGATGCATAGTAATACTGAGTAACCTGAACATTTTATTCAGAAATCATACTGCAAATGTTACCATTTTATTTAGCTGCAACTATTATATGTTTTATTACAGTGATATTTGGCTCATGGTTTGATCACGTGAAGGGATGGCTTGGCGCCAAGGATCAAGTCAACATCATGTATATCTCATATGAGGAAATGATACTTGTATGTATTCTGAAAACATAAAGCATGCATACAGTTTATGTACTGACTTAATTTTACATTTATTTTGAGTGGACCAAAGTCAAACATACCTATCAGGTACCACTGCTGTAACACTGTAAGTGCTAGACATAAAATGCTTTTTTAAACCTTAAAAAAAACGTCATATCTTATAGTTGCCATTCATATTTGCAGTTTAATAAAGCCATTTCAGGTTGTGTTGTGCTACAACTACATATCCATTTGGCAACATTTTGGTACGTTTGCATGCACACATATCTCAATCTAAAATTCCTGTTACAGTCATTTCTTTCTTCCATTCACTATAGGATTTGAGGGCCTCCATCACCAAAATCTCCCATTTTGTTGGGAAGTCTCTGACCCAGGAGGTCACTGAGAAGATTGCAGATCACTGCATGTTCACGAATATGAAACAAAATAAGATGTCGAACTACTCCCTAGTGTCGTCAGAGATTTTGGATCAGAAGAAGTCTGAGTTTCTTAGGAAAGGTAGGACCAAAGGGGCCTCTTTGGGTTTGGTCTTAGTCTCTGATATTTACACAAACTATTGCTGAAGATTTACTTTTAGAAAAGAAGTATTTCAAAAGGTTTTTTCAACAATTTTTCTGTTTTTTCTGCTGCCTTAAGTATGAAGTGATACAGTCATCCCTTGATATACAAGTGTAATGGGTTCCTGAAAAGGCCGCTTAAGTTGGAAACACTTAAATCGAGACGGCTATTTCCATTATACCTTACGGGAAAAATAATTATGCTTCCCAGCCCATCCGAAAACCCCCCGACCTTTTCTAAATATCACTAAACTACTGTAAAACACCTTGTTGTGTGTGCAGCAAAGCACACAGACATTACCACACGCTCCGGCAGCACACGGGGATCATCCTGCTGTTTACTCACATGTATGACAAACAAAACCAAGTTTATTATGGGTGACGTGTCCTTGAGGAACACAAGTAGGGGGGCAGACACACTCAGTCGACTTTTAATAAGTACTGCATAACGTTATTAACTGTGTAAAAGAACCATAACATAACCCCTCAGCAGCGATGCTATGATAGCAATGGATCTTTTCTGGCATATTCTGTTTTTATGTGCACAGTGTGGTGTCATCCACTGACGAATCATGACTTTTATTTACAAATACAATTCTTAGAGACACAATAGCACAAACTCTATTTAAGAGCATAGCACTCAAGATTTGTGTGTAATTTATGTTTTTTATGCATTTTTAAGGATTTGGATGAAATTGTGATTTTGGGATTTTTACTAAAAAAAAAAATTCTGCTAGAGTTGTATTGAGCAGATCAGTGCATCAAGTGCATAATGGTATTACAAATGAAATCGCATTCAAGTGAAAACATGTTCCAAAAGGCAAAGGGATGACTTAGGTATTTTCTTTCAAAATGTATAAATTGTGTATGACGAACTGAATGTGTTTTTTTGCCCCCAGGAGTTATTGGTGACTGGAAGAACTGCCTAACAGAAGACCAGGTTGCACGTTTTGATTCTGTTTACAAAGAGAGAATGAAAGATGTTAATTTTAAATTCATATGGGATGAAGACACACAGCTTTAATTGCTCTTCTTAGCTTAATCCACTCCATGTGTCTTTATTTGAAATATGGTGCATGATGCTTTTTTGTTTAATCAAAATCAAGGCATGGATAACAAATCTTTGTTATACAGTGTAAAGTGAGGTTTGCTAGAATTCTTACAGTGAAAATTGTATGTATGGCTTTTTAACTTCAAAAAGGACTTAATATCTGTATCACTTTCTGAATCCAAAGTAAACAATCTAACTGTTCATCTGTGCTTATCTTCCCACTGCAGAATTTTGACAAAGATTTTTGGCAGTTATATTTTGTCGCTTATTTTGTCAATTATTTTTATCAATTATATTTGTCAATTATTTTTATCAATTATATTTGTCAGTTACCTTCTGTAATGGATTAAATTGAACATGTGATTTCCTGTGGCAGTAACAGTTTACAGAGGACCTCCTTTTTATTGATCCTTAAGGACTTGAGGTGAATCCTTCCAAGCAGTGACACCAAGTTGTAAAATGTCCCCACAAAGAAACATAATAAATCTTCATAGCGGTATAGTGAAGAACATCATGAGTTAGCATAGAAGCAGTTTATCTGATAATAAACAAAGCCAATGAAACAAAAAAATGACTTATGAATTCAGCATTTATGGTTACAAGAGATGACCATTATTATATATGCTGAATGGGCAGAACACAGCAGATTGTAGTTTTCTTGATGGAACAAAATTTTAGAATTTTCAGAGAAGCTGTTTAACTTATCACAGTACCTACCCAGAGTAGTTTGTACCATGGAAGAAGCAGCAGTCACAGCAAGAATTGCTCGCATCCACCTTTCTCCTTTGCTTACACTGAACATTGGAGCTCTGGATTTGTAAACTAAATGCAGGATTTGGACGAAAATGTACTGATTTTTTGGGATGGCTGATGCAGGGACACAAGCACCATTACAGTACTTTATTGATGCACATGTCACGGATCGCCAATTTTTGAGGAGAAGGGTTGTATAAAACAGACTGTATCTATCTAAGATGGTTAGTTTACATCACAGATGTTTTAGAGAATGGAATAAAATTTTGTTCGTGCATCTGTAAAAAACATTAACACAGCTGGCTAAATCATACAAGACTCTGGCACTTTGGAAGCAGATACACTGGTATCTTATTGGAAAAACATTTGAGATACACATTTTCGAAGATGACTTTCAAAGATTTCCCAGTTTTCTTTTATGCAGCATTTTCTTCATTTTCTTTTGCTTCTATTTTCTAAAATTTGTCTTGCAGAGAAGAAATGATCTGCTTTTCCATCTGCCGTGTTTAGCTGGCAGTGAGATGCACTCAGATAGAATCGGTGCCTCAAGCACAGTGTGTGACCCTCTTGATTCCATGTGTCTTTAACAATGTTTATGTCATGTAAAGCCAGTGTCTGGTCTTCCTGAGTTTGGTGAGGAATGAGGAGAAAGGAAAATGAAGGAACGCTGCACATTTCACTTTGAATATAACTGCTGTGCTTTTGCACGCACTGTCTAGCACTTTGGATTTTTCTTTGCTTCTTGTTTCACAATTTACTTGTGAGTGGAAGGGGCACTTTCACAGGTCAACAGCTGAACATTTTTCAAATTTCATTCGTCAGTAACCAACATTTGTGGCCACATTCATTACATTTTCATGGGTCATTTCATTGGTCATTAAGTGAACATTCTGATCACCCCGTCACACTGGACCAGGAAACGACAGCTGGTTAGTAGTAATGAACTGAGTGATCAGTGAGAATGAAGATCTCTCCGTAGTGAATGTCCATGACTATGTTCAATCTACAATAACTACGAGTCTTTCAAAGCAAATAAATAAACTTGGGTGCAGCTGTGCTGCTGTTAGTGTTGGTCTCACTTTGGCTGGGTTGCACAAAGTATTAATAGGAAAACGTGCCTTAATCCATCACTAACTGTACCCTTAAGTACTTAGTCCTGGTCAGAATCCTGGTCAGAATGAAGGAACGCTGCACATTTCAAAGGAAAACATACAGCCTTGAATAAGAATTTATGCAGAACATGTATTATTTTTATTATTTTGAAGGAACAGTTCAGTGTCTGAAATAATAATGGTAAATGTAGGTACGGAATGGTGGTTGATTGTGAAACTAACCCCTTGATGGGATGTCAGTCCATCACAGGATGGCCACACATCCTATGGGGAATTTAAAGTGTGAATGAACCAGAAACGCATGCGTTTGGACTGTGGGACAAAGGTGAAGCCCCAGCTGGACACAGGGAGCGCATGAAAAACCCCATACAGAATGAGTCTGATTCAAACCTACACAGAAACCACCAGGTACTGTCAGCCACCATGCTGTTGCAAGTTTTTATTTGGGCATATATTTACTTTTTTTTTTAGTTTTTCTGTATATGGATTGTTTTCCATATTGTTGTATTTTTTCCCACTTACCTATTCTATGTATTGTTTTGCCACTCTTCATCATAAATAGCTGTATTTTTGAATACAGTATTTTCAATATTGCCAGTGGCACGGTGGAGAGAGTTGCCACCTCGCAGAACCTGGGCTGTTTGGGTGTAAATATGAATCTGTTTCGGTCTGCAAGGAGTTTGCATGTTCTCCCGGGGTCTGCATGGGTTTCTGGCAGGTGCCCTGGTCAATGGCACAGTCCAAAGATAAATTTCAGGTGGACTGATGACTTGAATTCACCCTTAGTGTTTAACTGTGGGTCCTGCTGCCCCACAGTCACCTGCTGTCCTTTCTGGAATGTACCCTGCCTGGCCAAGTGTCCTGCGCTTTGGGTCACCACCACTCTGCACTGGACAAAGCAGTTGTTAATGGTGAATTTAGTAATTGCTAGTGTGGTCATGGAAGCCCTGTCCCATTTCACAATACACACCCTTTCTCACACTGTGTCTGAATAGTGTTTCTCTTTGAAGAACCAAGTGTCTGAATGTCACAGAAAACAACAGTTCTTTCCTTACTGCACATATATAAACCACAATCTACCATATTTTGCCACATTTGTTTAAAGTACTTTGCACATTTTAATGCAGTAGAGTTCATTTAGATTTTAGAAATGATTCCACTTCCCAGAACTTCAAAATTTTATTCTGTGAAGAACACCAGGTTGTGGTATTATCTGATTTATCAACAAACTAAGTCCAAGGCGACTGGAAGACATTACTGCTGTCATTGATATAAGGGAAAAAATGTTCTCATTATTTAGCTTTCGTTTATT
The DNA here is from genome assembly GCA_900497675.1 of Arapaima gigas. NCBI lineage: Eukaryota > Metazoa > Chordata > Actinopteri > Osteoglossiformes > Osteoglossidae > Arapaima > Arapaima gigas. The sequence continues at coordinate 421,236 of UFQX01000069.1, forward strand.
ACGCGTATTTCTTACACTGATTATTACACATAATAACCACTTACAAAATATTATTCCACAACAGGAATGTGACAAATATAATATGCACTAAAACTAATACTGAAAGGATTTATTCATAGTTGTGCACTGTAATAACGTTTACTGTTTATGTTAATACTGCATTAAAAATCCATGGTCAGGAAAAAATGCTTTGCTGTAGCACAAAAGTAAAGTTAGTGAAACTTTTACTGCACACAACTTACTCAACTCCAGAACTGTGCAAGCTCCCAGCGATGAGTCACTTCCGAAACCGATCCCACCCCTGCTGCAGGGTGCAAACAAAACCGGTGCCAAGTTGTCACAGACCATGCTATTTAGGAAGTTTTGGGTTAGAAGCAACAAAAAAATCTAAATTGCATTTCAGTTTTGATCACATATGAATTTGAATTTGACATTTTTCATCCTTCATCCTTTCTCTTTGTAAACAGAATTAAAATTCTCAACCTGGGCTTCTATTAGGCTGTTCTTTCAGTTACCGGTGACTCCTAAAAAAATATTACAATGTTTAACACATACAGTTCATTGGATTTTGAGAAAATAAACACTTTCATAGTAAAAGGAACAGTTCAAAGAGTCCGAAATAATGATAAATGTAGGTAGGGGATGGAGGGGCTTTTATGAAGTGTTTAAAAAAAAAAAGCATTCTTGTTATCTGAATCTAACTAGTTTCTGAAAATGTGTCTGAGGGCAAATTTTCAGATAGTAGGTGCCTATATTCCATTTTTTACATGGGAAAAACAATAAAGCATTACCAGCCCATCACAAAACCCCTAACCAATTTCTGTAAGTGATACTAAAACATCCTTGAACACCGCACACCAAAGATTTGTTCACAGTAAGCCTTTCTACTTTGTTAGAAAATATTATCACTTAATACTGTGGGTAAGAAGATGGCAATAAAGGACAAGTTTAAACAATGCAAGCATGAGATGTGATTGAATCAAGAGAACAGCTGAGAAAAAACTGCAGTGCACTTGTTACCTTTTCTAACTGCTTCTTTCCTACCACGGGAAGGAAATTCCTGGGGAGTTTTACACTGAAAATACCACAGCTGTAATTCTCACTTTTAACTTGATCCGTTCTCCCAAGGTTGAGCAATGAACCGAAGCACTGAGCACATTTCATTTATTGTGACAAACTTTACAACTGTGCACTTTGTTAAATGCATACATATATCAGAAAAGCCATCTGAGAAATTTAAATTATAACTAATTCCTCTTTGTCTATCCAGAGTCTGTTAGTGCAAGATACACTGCACTCAACTGCCTATAATAATTCCTTCACATACAGCATATATCAGAGCAACACACACACACACACACACACACACACACACGGCCAATTTAAGAGTCACCAGGCCACCTGAAACAAGTCTTTGGACTGCAGGAAGAAAGCAGATCATCCAGAGGTAACTCACACCAACAAAAGAACATGCAGTCTCCACACAGAGCAGGGATCAAATCCACAGGCCTCATGTCACCCAGGCCAGATATCACTATCTACTGCACCACTGTGCTGTGTAATATTCCCTTACCTTTTATATATGGTAATGAGCCACTTATATACACGTACTTTAATAATCTTGTTACACAAACTCAAAAGAACAAAGAAGTGTATACCAGATAGGAGTTTTAGGATTTTACTGTTAGTTTCATACAAATAAAAATGACTTAATTCCCAGTATACATAGTTTATCAACATTTGTGATCATACAACTTTTTTCAGAAAAGGGATAGAGCTGTTTTAACACAGTATGTTATAAGGTACAAAACATGTTCAATAATTATCACATTTTTGAGCAGTTTTCCACTCTGCGGAGTCATTCAGAATACTCTTGCATATCTTAGATACTCAAATGAAGGGGTCAACCATGGTTTTATAGAGATAGCAGGTTACAATTTCCTGCAGGGTTCAATAAACCATTTATCCATTTAAACAACACAATTATTAAACATCCAACACATCATGGACTCATGTTAGAAAAAAATTCAGTCAACGTCCCCACTCTCCAATCAGCATATATAAAATGAATAAAATAGTTTATCCAAAGAGTTGTCATCGGAACCGCTCTGGTGGTGCATATGGTGACAGGGGTTTCTTTTCTAATCAGTGTTAGATTGATACATTGGGAAAATACACTGTAAATTGTATAATAGCATATACAAGAAAAACCTGAAGATTAAGCACAATCTCAGCATTTAAAGAACATACAGACATCATATAAAACCATTATCTTCACTTGTCTATCCAGCATTTGCTAAAATTGAGAATTAAGACGACTTGGGGACTTTTCTCTTTACTTTCTGAACAGGTGTGTTTCGATTTTTCTTGGCAGAACTAGCCAGTTTCACACCAATAGATGTTGCCTTGCCCTTTACAGGAGTCTTTCTCTTCAAGCCCTTCTTTGCTGCACTGGCTCCAGGCTCTTTTGAGTCCTCTTCTGTCCCAGAGGCCACCTTCATGCTGGGCGTCTCTTCGGGAGTTTCTTTCATTTCTGTCTCAGATGGAGCCTAAAAAGGTTATACTCAAATGTTAAAGGAAATCACTGAGCAAAGTACAACCAGGAAAGATGGAAAGAAGTACACTTAAAAAAACAGGGTTTCTCTGCTGCTAGTCACATACAACAGGAATGTCCTAAACAGAAAACACTCAATTTATTAACTGTGCTGCAGATGGACAAAAGACACAGGTTAAGAGGGTAAAAATGAGTACTTCTGTAGACACATAGACAACATTACGGGATGTTTATGTCTTAAGAATAATCAGAACAAAATTAATTCTGAAAACCAACCAGGTGATACTAGTTTATTAGCTACCCTGTTTTTCACCCAAAAAGTGTGAGTCAGTTTCATCTCTAACTCTCCCTATGGGGGTTTGCATTACTATGTAGATTTTTATGAACACAATCTCCTGCATCCATTCTTTCCCTGGACTTTACTGATGCTACAATTATTGAAGGAAATGTATTTATTTTGGATATGAACCTGCACTGAAACCACAATTTAAAAAAGGCTCTTTGGAGGAAAATGGGAACAGTGCAGAAATTTCATTTACCTTACAACACTTCATCTCTGCATATCTGAACATAGCAACAACAGTTTCTCCTTTTACTTCTACCAACAACGATAATGATTTCAGTCTCCTTTGCACATACAAAAACAAAATGCGATTATTGCGGTAACTCAACAGAAATCTACTTAAAGTGAAACATAAAAACAACAGTTCTATAGCTATATAAACTATACCTTTGATGAAGTGGCCTCCTTCACCTTTAACAGGGACATGTGACTTAAGTCTGAAGTATAAACAGGCAGAGCAACTGAAGACTGGCTCTTAAGGTGAATGACTTTGATGCTTCTTCCATTCTGCAAAGACAAAGTACACGGCTGCAGTATTAAGGACTGATGAGTATGAATGTCCACAGCAATCACAGTCATGAGGGATACTGCAACGTGACGTTCTGATGGCACGATTATTGTCTTAAGTAATTTCAATGTTTTTCAGGTAAAAAGGCAAACATGGCATAACTGATTATTTTAAAAACTCTCAAGAATTCACTGTATCTGCCTTTAGAAAACAAAACAGAGTACCTACCATTTGAACATATAAAAATAAACTTAATAAATTTTATTTGCAAAATGATCAGGTCTAGTTTTAGGCTTAATGTCAGTCAACAAGTAAGATAAAGAGCCTAATCAATATCAGAAAGTGTACAGCAGATTTAATTTATATACTGTACAATAGATCTATTATCAACATTATTACAAAATGTTGCCATCATCAACTACCCGGTAATTTTTACTGTGCACCCTGTGGTTTCTTAGAAATAATTTATTGCAGGTAAATGGAAATATTCAGAGTCAGAGTTTCAGCCCTTTCCTCCTCTCACTTGCTATCAGTAAAAAAGTGTATCATTTGCCCAGTCCAGTGGATGGACTGGTGGTGACCACTAACTTGATGAAATATGCTTATAGGTGATTTTTTTCAATAAAAACTGAAGTAAGGTTAAAGCTGCTCTGTTTTGAAAACTACTCCAGCCAGTGTGGTCCTAACATAAAAACGAATGTAACCTTAGCTACTTTATTTTTTTACATTGACATATTTACAAAGAAATTGATGGTGATCATGGAGATGCTGAAGCAGATTAGAACCTTCATCTGGCACTATTTTTTGGCACATTTTGGAAATTGGATATCCGTCATCTTCTACCATCGCCTGGTTGTTTTTTTAAATTCCCAACTGCCAATTTAAGGTTTGCGTGTTGCTGTTTTTGATGGATGTACAGTCAAGGTGTCCTATTGCTCACGTCTGCTCTCTGTGTTGTTGGACCAACCATCCAAACTGAGCCAAGCCGGTCACACTGCACGTACGACTCACTCGCCACACAAACTTGTTAGGGCAACATGGAACCCAAGGCTTCTAAAATAGAATTTTACCTTGGTTTCTAAAGTTCATGGTTTGGAAATCGTGACGTTTTTAATCGTAATTAACTGGACAATAGTTAACCGCAATATCCCTACAGTCAACGGATTGATAAACCACATACCCTCTCAGGAATACAAATTTCAGAAATGCTCACAATTTGGTCACATGGGTGAGACGCATCTGAATAAAACAGCTGTAATAAAAATTTGTTCTTTCAGGGAAGACAGTCCAGTCAACAACAATGTCTCAGGAGATTCAACAGAAAGATTTGCCACCAGAGATAACTAACCTGTGGTAAACTGGTTGCAACAGCGTTAACTGCAGAGGTGATGTTCTCAACTATCTGATCTGCTGACATCCCAGAATGACCCACATGAGCCATGCTGGAACACACATACACAAAAATAATGAAACTGATGGTCCAAGGACATACATAAAATTCATCTTAAATTCCATACACAGATGATTTGAGCAAAGAAATGTCTGTGTCAAAGTTGTAGAGACAAGTCCCTACTGAAGAGGGAAGCCCATCTGGATTTACTTTGAATGACTATGGCACCATATTTACTCCAGCCCACCACTGAAACAGAAGGGCAGGATTTTGCTTAAGTGCCTTCTTGCATACAAGTTTCTTTGAATTGAATGCAATTCTTTGCATGGAACATTTTCTGCATTTGATTTTCAAACCTGATAGTGAATCAATCTTCAGAATGCTGTAACAGGTTTACAACGTGAAATGAACTAAGGTGTGAAATATGAGCAAAGAAGCAAACCTCACCTGCAACAACCCTTCTTGGATATGCATAATGTACTACCCTGAATAATTTGTTCCATGCGCTTTGCAAGCTGGTTGGACAACAAGTCCACCGATAGGGGAGCCCTGAAATTAAAATGAGAAGGGCAAGAAGAAATTGGTTTAAACTGGTTTGCATCTTCTCTAACTGAAATACAGTTTTGCAATTTTCAAGCCTTTGACTCACACAAATGGGGGGGGGGAGAGAGAAAAAAAAATCAAAAAAGTGTTAATGCTCTTGCTTCAAAATGTCACATGCTGCTAGGCAAGACAAAAACTTACAAATTTTAGGAATACAGTTAAGGATCAAGAGTTGTTCATTTCAAGGCAATATGAAAGTAGCTATATCATTGGTAAATATATCATGAAATTACTTTTTGCTCTCATAGAAGTGTTTCCCAAGGTGAGATGGCAGCAAGCGACGAACGCGAGCATCTGACAGAAAAAGGTCAAAGTTCCCCAGCAACCTGCGCTTGGCTTCAAAAGACTTGTATTCTTTCTTCAGCACCTTGAATGGAATCACCTGACATGGAAGAAGGGATCCAGATTGTTATTACATGGTAAACAGCAAACAAAGCATTACTGGTAACCTTTTACACAGTGTGCCTTTGGCATATACAGCATAAGATATATGCCACATTTTGTTTGTACACATGAAATGAAACAAACCGGTACCTCTGTGACACCTTTCACTCCCCTTTCTGTGAGCAGTTTCTTATAGAACCTCTCTGTCTGGTCAGTGGTCATATTGGGCTCATCTCTGGTGAAAAGGCAGACCTCATTGGTTTCTGTACGGATGGCATGTGGCAACGGGCTACAAAAAATACAACATGCAAAGGTTACTAACATTGCTCATTGTAACAAAGAAAAACAGTTCAGTACAGTAGCAGCAGAACTGATAAAAACAGTGATGATAATGAAGTGTTGTCTGAAAAGGCCATTTTTCCAGTTAACAAAAACTGTTTTTGCAAGGCCTAAGAGGAATTTTGGTACAGTGATGTCAAAATACTACACTTTGTTAGTCCAGTTCATTACACCTCCTCTTAGCTTTCAACAGAGTTGCTGTGATCTGGTTGTGAGTTCTTTTAGTCTAAATTTAGACTAAACTGTACCAAAGCTGTAGGGACAAGCCACAAGGGTAAGATAGGCTCATCTGGATACACTTCGAGTCACTGTGGCACTGTCATTGCCCTGGCCCCAACACTAAGATGGAGGGGAGGGTTTATTTGGAGTGCACCATTAGACACAACAGAATTCATTTTGCATCACATGGGAAACAGCAATTCCATTGAGAGCAAAAACTTACATGCGGACTGTCTGCTCCTTCTTGGGGATTCTCCAGAGTGTGAAAAGCAGGGAAACTCGCTGATATTCATTCAGGAGCACGGTCTGACTAGTAGAGGTGCTCTTTAGATAAGCTAGAAGACACTGCACAGCCTTCTTCACCTGCAAGAAACAGATTACAGTAAACTGAAAAGTAAAAAAGTGGCTCTTTAGAGTTATAACTAAGATTATTTCACTTTGTGGTGTATAGTATTGCATACCCTATAGTATAAAGCATACTAAAATCTACCACTGTAAATGGTCAGTTCTACAACTGGTCAAATGATCTACATGATTAAACTGACTACGCAGCACCAACGTCCTTCAACACCACGATCACAGCTTTCACCGTCTAATATACTTCAATACTTGAACAGCATCTACAGTCATATGACTAACCACATAAGACTCGCGTTTTACTAATCGGTACAACATACAACATGGTAAATCAGGCAAATATTCAGTTAAGTTTGTCACCAGAAAATTACATTTGACCCTTAATACTAACAATTCTACAGCAACTTTCAACTTCCCAAAGCCGCATGCCCGCTCAGTAAGACCGCTAGAAACATCAGAATATTAGAAACTTATCATTAAAAATGAGAGAAGAAAAGTCCTTCTAGACGGTTTCGTATTAAACTTACACTAACGAATGTAATAAAATATAGTGGTTTCTAAACATTTCGCGACACATTATCCATACCTGAGCTCTATCCAGCTCTACGTTGTCTTTACCGTCCGCCATGCCGCTCGCACGTGTATCCCTGATACTGAGTGCGCATGACCGGAAGCTGGTTTTGTCCTTTTGAATTGTTAAATCTTTATTCGAACTGGCGGCTGGTGACAGTCAAGCTGGGGTATGGGGTCGAGTGGAAAGCGAGATAGGGTAAATATTACATGCTCGTGTTTGTAAAATTTTTAAGGATGAATACAGTTCATGTGGTTTTAAATATCACTTCTCTGTACATTGTCTCTAAAATACGTTTTTCAGTAATTATTTAATACTCTTCCACGTGACTCCATTGCTGCTCTAAAACGTATCGAAACTTGACTCTCAAAATACCTCAGCAATTGGAAAACGGTTTGGTTTCAAAATTTTGGAAAAGCCGTCGCGATAAAAGCGTGACCGCGGTTGGTGGGTCAGCGCTGCTTTGCGATGTCGTTCCCTCAGTGTCCAGCAGGGGTCTCTGCGCTCGCACGCTGCCCGCCAGCCGCGCTCAGCCACGCGGAGCATTCCATGACGCGGCGAACGTTGCGTGTACATTATTTCCCCTTAAATCTTCAAGCACGTGCCTTTCCTGACACTCAGTTCGTGTTCACTGTAGTTTAAAGTTACAATAATTAAAATTCCTTACAGCATTCTCACTGGCAAAGGGATTTATATAACTTCAGAAATACACGGGAGTGATGTTCGGCTTTAATTTTAACCGATTGAGATTTTAATGATGCACAAGGCCCCGTTTGCATGTAAATGTTTAACTGATAAAGACAAAAAAGAGTACCATTTATACTGGTTGGCCAGCAATCCGTGTACAATGTCCTGTTTAAAGTACTTTCACACAACACTGTTTTTAAACATAAGCCACACTGAATGGCAACAGTATAAACGGAAAACACAGTGTTTAGTGAAATTTTTTTTCAATTGTTTCTTAATACATATACATTCCAGATTACAAACATTTAAAAATCAAAATTCTGCCTAGACTAAATACAGAACCATAAATTTGTTTTTTCCATTTCATTAAGTGTAACATTCTTGGCACCTGTCACACCAACTGCTTTTCCCATTAATTTCAAAAAGCAGTCAGAAGTAAAAAGGCTTTGATGCAGAATCAGTTAACATTACTCAGTGACATCAGAAGTGCTCTGGTGTGCTGCTACTCAGTGTTATGTGAAAATCATCATTACTAAAATGGTAATTCTTTGCTATTGAAAAAAGCATTTTGCAAAATTCAAAAGCTATGGCAATGACGATACTGTGGAAAGTTTAATTGAATATTTTATTGTCACTGTAGTTGCTTTAATAACGTGCAGTCACGCTTGCAGCAAAAACTTATGTTTAGAGAAACCAATCCGGACTGGAGCAAAGGGAGGCATGTACAGCCAGAACATTTTTCTTTCAATTAGTAACTTTTAAAATTCATTTTATAAATCAAAATTCCATTCTAAGCAAACTCTTCATGTCATATACCTGCACTCACCCCCCCTTTATGGAAGGAGAACGTTTTGAAGGGAAATGTTTCCAAATTCAACCTAAAGTGTAGACTTGAAAATGTGTGGGTCACGGAAAAGGGGTGCTGAACAGTTGGCGTAGCTGAGCTCTCAATATGAGAAAGCTGACACACGTGGACTCTCTTACATATTGTTTTTCTTAAAAACCAATTCTCTTTTCACTTTCAGAAGCATATTTTTTAAAGTCGATTTTGATTCATCTTCGGCTTGCACAAGATTAAGTGGATAGCAGCAGTATCCACCCTCATCCTAGGTGTCTGCACCAGAAAATTCCTGTGCCTCTGTTTTAGTCCTTTTCTGGTACCAGTTTTAACACCTTGCCAATAGCTATGGTCTTGCCTGCAAAAAACAAAAGAAATTTGGTTTACATCACAGTAAGGTTTCTGAAATAGAAGAAAAAAAAAACCAAAAGTCTCTCAAAATACTGATATAGTAATTTAAGTGGGGAAGAAAGCACAGCAAGTGCCAAAAACTAACAGGTTTGTAAAATAGAAGGCTGCCATTAAGCACCTCGGTAAAATTACAGTACCAGAGTATAATGTGTGATATTTCAGAATAATACAAGCCTTATGTCAGGCTTAGTCACAAGCACAATAAGCATTTGAGTGCTGTGGCTACCAGTCATGGACATGTTTTACTACCTAAAAAGGAAGACAGTGATCATACTTCTACTACTGCTGCTCTAACAATGTTCACTGCCCATCTTAAAAAAAAACTGATCTGTAAACAGTAAACAAAACTTTTAAAAAGTTAATGTAAAATACTTTGTGTGCTGCAAACTGCACAGATAAGCACAAAGCAAAGAGCATTTGTGTAAGTCAGAGAGGAAGGCAATTTCTGCATTATTTAAAAATGAGAAGGGCAACCATTTTGACATCTGTCTTTATGGCGTGAATTCTAACCTTCATCTCGTAGAGTGAACCGTCCCATCTGGGGAAAGTCTTTGAATGTCTCAAGGCAGATAGTTCCAGCAGTCCTCAGGCGGGCAATGCATACTTGGTCTTGTTTAACAAATCGTGGTCGTGTCTTGCTTTTTTCACCCGTTTTCTTGTCTACCAGGCAGATTAAAGCCTGTATATAAAGAAAGGGGGGGGGGGGTAATTGTAAAGGTTTACAGTTTTCTTATCACAGTGATGAAAAGCACAAAAACCTATGGTGCCTGATAATCAGTCATACACTAAGATAGGTTTAATTGTTATGCTCAAAAACATTTTCTACACAAAAAGAAAACTTTGCTGAGGGAACTTACGGTAATTTGCACTTCTTCAATACAGGTATGAATGTGCAGAACTGCATTGTAACCTGGGCAAATGATTGATTTGTGTTCAATGATGACGATCTGAAAAGAGAAATATGTAAGATCAATGCATTCTCATGTTATTTTCTCATGTAAGTAATTTTACATTTGTAACTTTTTACGTTTATGTTATATACCTGGGCATCAAAAGTACGGCCAGAATGGCAGAGGTTTTCCGCATTGCAGAGAATGAAGCCAGGCAGGATCTCCTCTTCCTCAATTCCCTTCAGTCGAAGTTTCAGGTTCTCCCCAGGACCAGCATCATCTGTCTCCACATCATCTGAGAGCAAATTCAGCACTTCCACAATGTGCTGGAGACACACAGAGTCTGTTACAATTGCCGTCACTCACAATTGTTCCTGCATTGTCTGTGAGCTCAGCTGTCATTACACATCCGCAACTACACTACAAGCATGATCCAAATTAAGTTGACATAATGACCACAGAATTGTGTCGTAGTGAAAAGGACTGTGACATAATGGACAATTAAATCTCTTACCCTGTTTGGCATCATGACAAGCTGCTGCGCTTTGCTGATAGACCCAGACTCCAGCTTGCCAAGGACCACAGTGCCCATATCCTGTAGAGAAAAGCGACTGAATCTGTAATTTAGGGACTACAAGGATAAAACTAAACTTCAGAAGTGAAGAAAAGACAAAACTGATGTCAAAAGCACAATTCAACATAGTAGCATGTCAAACCGGTCCATGCCAATGACCAATATTTCCCGCTTGCACTTACTTCTTTAAAGCTAATGTTGTTGGAAATGCTTAGTTCTAATACCCTCTGCAACAATGAAATTAATTTGCATAACATTATTCTGTAAAATACAAGTGATTTTGAATATTCATCCAAGCTGTTTATATTGTCTCAAAGCTATAAATTGGCTACTTTAATGCCCTCATTCCTGCTGCTGACCAACTGCCTTTCAGCTTTCTGAATGAACCACTGCTTTGGCAGCACCAACCTCCTGCTAAGGGATGGAAAGGTCCACTTTCAAATTGTTTTTATTTTTGTAACACAATCACAGGGTGAAGACGAGGAGATGAGCAAAGTTCCGTTGGTCTGTACTGCTCATATAAGCCAAAATCCTCCCACAGAGAGGACTAACTTTACACCAGAAAGCTTTATCATCTTATTATGCTGGACTACATTTTGGAAGTGGAAGAAAACCCCACACAGAAGCACTCTGCAGATCAAGTGGATGTAAATTCAGAAGGATTTTTGCAAAAAAAAAAAAATCATCCAAAGATACAATTTAATTCTTCTTTGTAGAGTACAGAACTTTAGCCTAAATGTCCCTCTAATAACATTGTTATTTCTATTTTTGTACAGTAAATATTTAAACAAATACTGAAATACTTGACATTAACACTTCACAATAGTACAGGTATCCCCCACTTATGAGTGTAAGGAGTACCTGGAAATTGGATCGTAAGGTGAAATCTTTAACGTTTGAGATGCAATTGCATTGTGACATGAGAACGGTACTTGTTAATCGTAAACATGGCAAGTCTGCCTCATAATTGGTAACAACTTGGTAAACACACATAACTCATGTGAAACACTCATCTCAAGGGATATCTGTAGTGATATTTTAAAATTCTTTTAATTTTGTAACATCTGGAAACAGAACCTGCATTACAGACTTACAGAAATTCTAACTGGCCACATTTAGCTTATACTTGCAACTCACCTTGTATTTGTCTACAATGGGTAACCTGACTGGTCCATCACTTGATCTGTTAAAGTTTGGCAAACTGTCCAGATGTTGAATGAATGGCAGGCCCCTGCAACCCAAACAACAGAGAAGCAAAAAGGAGAAAAAAAAAAATCATTGCTTATGTAACCATTCTTATTTTACTGCCTAATAGGCACTTTGCAGATATGGTTTCTAGCCACTTGCTTTATCCATTTATAGAAACCAAAGGTAATTCAGGTCAAACACCTTTTAAGGGCACAAAAGACGTATTTCCAAATCTTACGACACCCTGAAGCTACAAACACCTTGAGCTGAAGTGGCGTAGAACTATGGCACAGGGTGGAATCGAGTATGTAATTTTCCAATTCAATAAAAATGAATTCATGTCCAAAGAGGTGCTACAAGGCAACAGCACTGTTCACTGTACCACCCTTCCACCCAGAGACCTGTACCTCTCAATCAGCAACAGTGCCATGTATGTTAGTGGGTACAGGAATATCACCTACATCTGTACACATTTACAACTGTTACCTTTCTTAGGGAAACTAACGAATGATATGCCGAGTGCTGTATAAACACTGCACCAACGCAGCAGTCAGGGTTCAAGCTTGGAAAGCATCCAAATAAAATCTTACTTACGTATACCAAGGGCACAGTTCTGTGGGTTCTTTAAGGTTTGCTCCTGTCAGTCCAGAACAGGGCATGAAATGGATATCCTTCTTGGGGTTAAACCCAACCTTCTTCAAAAATGGCACTAGTTTTTCCTTACATTCCTCATACCTGTGGAATTTAGTATTTACTTTAACAACATTTGAATTCAAAAATTCTTAAAAACTATTGCAATAAATTGTGCCAATTCTGATGGAACCCAAATGTTGTTTTCAAAATACCAAAGCTGGCATCTCATCATACTATGCTCATGGTATGTAAAGAGATGTGTAATCTAACCTTTCCAAACTCCAGTTGACTGTGGGATCATCCATTTTGTTGATGAGAACTATGAGGTGTTTAACCCCAGCAGTCTTTGCCAACATGGCATGCTCTCTTGTCTGCCCACCCTTTTCAAAGCCCGTTTCAAACTCGCCTTTTCTTGCAGAGATCACCTAAAAGGAACAGAGAAATCAGAGCTGTTAATTGCACTTTCTTAATGATGTACCAATGCAAAAATCAACTCTAAATGCTATTAGACACTAACACCTTTTCATTCTAATCGATCAACTAACACAGAAAACTGAGGACTGAAGGACACTTCTCCTTGCTCTGCACATAAAACCTTGCAACTTACAATTTGTACCTGCAGGAACAATCCCACTTATTTTGGTTAAATTTATACACTGGAGACCTGTCTAATCTTACTTGCCAGTCAGTATAAATACTATGCACTTACTTTCCTACAATTAACATGAATTGATGAGCTACACAAGTCTGATGTTGTATTTAAATCCTCTGCAGCCTTCTTACATACTGAAGATCTTTTAGAAATCTGTACTGACTGCTGCATGTAAAAAAAAAAAAATAAAAAAAAAAATAAATAAATAAAATAAAAAAAAAAAAAAAAAAAAAACTTACCAGTACTGCCAAGTCAGCCTGTGATGCCCCACCAATCATATTTGGGACAAAGCTTTTATGGCCTGGAGCATCCAAAATAGTAAAGTGCTTTTTCTCCGTCTCAAAGTATGCCCGTCCAACCTCCACAGTCTTTCCCTTGTCCCTCTCCTCCTGGTTTGTGTCCAGGGCCCATGAAAGGTACCTGTGCAGAGAAAGAAGAATTGACTAATTTTCCAATACATCCTTCTTAATTTTAACTTCATTTATGAAGATAAAAAGAAAAAGGAAGGTAAAAGGATGTGTCAAAAAACAATCCACTAGTAACTAGAATAAATATTCATCTTAAATTCCAAACAGAATATGAACTTTATTCCAATCATTTCAGCTTCACCAAGATCATTTTTCTTTGGTGATTTACTTAACTTAAAAGCAGTATTTTGAAAGAGCCAAAACAGAACAATGTTACCACCATGTTGCCAGGATGTCACAACATGCCAGATTTTATCTATTACAGGCACACACATACATGAGTCACCTCAGTTTGGAAATCTCACTAATGCAGAATAACATACTGAACTAGTTTTACCCAGATTAAACTAATCGAGTTCACATTTACCAGACAGTCTTCCCTACAAAATGGAACAGGTGAATTGAGGGAGGATAATCTGAAGAGTAATAGGTATGAAGAAAACCTGAGAGGGTATTTACCAAAGGAAATTAGTCCCCCATACACAAAGTTACAGTGCATTTTAATTTAGTTTATAATGTTTGCAGCAGGTTTTAGGACCATTAACTGGGATGATACACATCAAAAGTAAATTCTTGATGTGTGTCTAAGAAGTTTAACAAAACCAAGACTCTCACCAGGTTTCTCTGTTCTTCTCCTTTGCTTCCCTTTCATACTTCTCCAAAGTCCTCTTATCCACCATTCCTGTCAGATACCTGAAATAAGAAAACAAAAATTAACCAAACAGTATATAGGGTACTTTTCTAACAAGTATGTGTATGAAGGCTGTTTTTGCAATTTTTTGTTTTTTTTTTGCAAAAAAAACAAACAAGTTAACAAAAACAATGGCATGCGTTTTTATGTAGTCCCCCCCAAAATACTGTAAAAAAGTACATAATAATGCAACAGTTGTATTAGATGCAGACAAGACAGGACAGAACATTTGATCAGAATTTTTTAAAAACTTTTTTGCATACAATTAAAAATAATACCAATTTTAGATACTGGAATGTATAAGTTTAGAAAGAAAATTAGTTAGAATGGAAGATTTTGTCGTCACATTCTATTCATCCACAAACCACTTTGAAAGCTTCAGACCGAAAGTGGCAGCAGCCGGAGCAATATGCCTTAAAGAAAGTGTTCCACTTACATTATTTGTCCTCCGATGGTTGACTTCCCAGCATCTGTGTAGGAGGGACAGATGGCAGACATGAGGAACAAGACAGGTGCAGCTTGTGCAATAAAAAGTACAATTTCTCTGCAGCAAATATCAAGGGCACACATTATGTGTGCAACCCAGTAGATATTCGAGAGAAATTACTCGTCATATTATGCAATAATTTAACTATCTCCTTAACGAAAATTGTTGATTTTTTTTTTTTAAACATTCACAGTCAATGAAAAGCGGAAACCCGAATGAAATTTTTTGTACCAAGTAGATCATTTGTAAATGGTATCTGAAACAATTAGCATTCAGGTCTTTCCTGTGTAACACTGATTACAACTGACAGCAAAGACCTGTTTTCCTGCATATTAACTTATTTAAATGTAACTCCTTTCATCTGGTTTGTTCAAACAAATACTGACATTTCAACGCTATGTGCACCATGGACCAGATAGGATTATCTAAAGCAGCAGATACAGCAGCTGTAGCAGTTTTGCACTAAGCATTTAGCATAATGTAAAAAAAAAAAAAAAAAAAAATCAAATCATATTGAAGACCACTAACAGAAGAGGACATAAGAACACAGACTCACCAACATGCCCAATAAATACCACATTGACATGTTCTTTCTTGGGAGCATCTGGTGGGGCTGGAGCTACTTTAGGTATAGGCATCTCTTCCTCTTCCTCCATCATCTCCTGCTGGGGGTCCTCTGCAGACCCCATTTCCCCATAAGGTCCGCCTCCAGGCTCCGTCTCACTAGGTTCCTCCTTCTGCTCCCATGACGGCTCAATGTTCATGTCTGCCTCTCCATTCTCTACTGGTGCTGCAGAACAAAGATGGACATGTTAGCAGAGAGAGATACCCGTGATGAAAATTCACAGCAGTTCACATCTGCTGCAGAACAATTCTGTGGCAGAAACGAGGAAACTGTCAGCTGTCACCCACAAACTTCAAATTCTCATGATAAACACTTTTGACTGAGGGGAACATTAATTCAATTTTTGCTGGGTGAGGTCTGAAATGCACCTGATGTTGTATGCAGTTTTACTTTGTTACAAGTTGGATAAGAGCATTTCCAAATATGAACGAAACATATATGAACAGGTGTTTCTTATTCCAGGGAGCCCTCTTCCTTGATTTGTTGCACATAAGCAATTCTTTCTTTGCTTGATAAGATGAATTAAACACTTCACTGGACATGCACAAAGCTCTCTTCTATTCTGCTGAATAATTACCATTTACAAACAGCTACAGTAAACAATAGGAATAGCAATTACTAAAGAAACAAGAATCTCAAGAGGTCTTCAGGACTAAAACTGCATGAAAGACAGACAAAAAAGTAACTTTTTTTTGCAAACTGAGGTACATGCAATCAAAATATTTAGAATTATTAGAAATGTAGTGAATATAAGGTACATTAAAAAAATTTAATATCTAAATTAAAGCATGGTGGCAAATACATAAAATACAGCATAAAAAGTTGACAGAAATAATATCTGGACAAGACTTGTGTGCTATTCCAAAACAAATTTAATCTGTAAATATTTAGGCAAAAACACACGCATGGGTAATTCCTTTCAATTACATACTGTTGATTATCTCAACAAACACAGCATTGTGCTACTTTATTTTGCTGACAAATTCCAGAGAGCTTTGTTTTTCTTATGCTTCTTCCAAAGCTGCTGCATTATGCACCAAATAAAAACAGACATTTTGAGCTTACAAATATTACAGTATTATAGGAGGCAGTAAAGAAAATTGTTCTCAGTAAAATCAGACTGTCTTCAATGTTTGTAATGCTGTAAAATACATATTATTCTGATACCACCTTTAAAACTGTGTATTTATAAACCCTATGTAATTGTTGACCCTTGAGCACAACTTTTCTTAGAATATGTTCAAGACTTAAATGTACCATTAAAACAGCTAACAAGGTGGTACAAAACATTTGTCAAAGTATATATACAATGAAACACAGCCACTTGTTCTCACAGGTGAAAAGCTACGGAAAGACAAACAGATTTCCTTGTTTATTTTTCTACAATAATAAAAGACACCAAGGAAAATAAATAAAAGATGAAACTAGACCTGAACATGACTAGAACATGTAGACCTTTTGAACCCTGGTAAAGAAGAGTGGTTAAGAATAACATTTTAAAATATTTAAACTGGAAGTCAGAGATTCATAAATGCTTTAAAAGGGACACCGTTTCCTGCATGTTTTTATGCGTTTTACCACGACTGAAAATAATAATTAAACCAGTAATTTGCAGAACAGACTCAGAATCTGTTTTGTATGTTATAGCCATGTACACAATATTTTAGGCGACAACAGATACACAAAACCAAGATTTGAGCTCAAAATAGCCTTGCGAAATTGTTATAAAGACAAATTTTCTCTGAGTGAACACACCTTATATTTATGTACCATATTACTAAGTCTGTCTTGGAACTGAGCTTTATGAACTTCAGTTTTTTTCTAGAAAGTTTTTTTTGATTAAACTTAAAAAAGCTTCAGGATGTAAGAAACATAGGAAAATAGTAAAGAAAACAATACCACTGAGAACACTTTAGATTGTTTTATAGGAAATGGGCTTGGAGTCAACTGTGTTGGCAGAGAATGTACCTATTATATGCTGCAAAGATACGTACCTACTGTTTCGGAAACCTCCATTCTGGAAACTGTATCGGTTCCTGCGGACAGAAAACATTCATTACTTTGCAGCTGCATTAAAATAACAAAACTACATTTGTTTATTTAGCATCAATGATTCAAGCATGCTCCTCCACTTACAATTATTGTATACGCTCTCAATATGAACAATATACATTACACTATTATATATTCTTGGCAAATTAGGAATACCTTTTGAGTTTATGGCCTTAAATTTGAATACTTTTGTATTTAACGTAAACACCTTGAAAAAACCAAAACATATCTGAGACAGTCCTTCTCATTGACTTACGGTCAGTGGAAACGTACTTTCAACATATTTTTCATCGTGCTAAATGAGCCTACATGACCTTAAATAAACCAAGCAGGTGGCTGTCAATTTTTAATCAAAACCTTTCGATTTAGAGTACAAGAGCTCTGACCTGTGAAATACAACTAAACGTAAATAGGCGTAAAGACAAAAATACGCATCATTGTATACATGAAGTTTTCCTACAGATCCTGAACCTCCCCTGCTAAATATACAAGCTAAATGTCTCGTTTAAAGTTAGAATGTAATTGAAAGAACCAAAATTAACTGATCAAGATAAATAATGAGGTGAAACACATACCCCATGTGCTTACGCAGAAATTCCCAGCAGGATATTCACCAGCGTTGTGACTTTAAAAATATCTCTAGTTTGTTTTACAAGCACGTTTTTGATCACCAAGTTCGCCAAAAAGGGTCAGTTAGCTGAGTGTCCCTGTAAAATTGAAACCCGAATTCGTGGGTTGCGATGGGAGGGTTTGAAACGCAGTCAGAAGGTTGGTGCTGGGTAGCTGTGCTGGCTAGTTGCTAACGGAAGCTAACTCGTTAGCTTGCTAACAGCTAGCCTCCAAAACCACACAGCAGCCGGCGCTGCGCAACGAGTTCGCCATGTCGGTGGCCGGGAACGGATGCAGTTCACACAAAGTTAGTGACACGTTTATTCCTACTATATTTAACTCGTAGAAACCAATCCAGCTACATTTGCTTCCGTCTGCAGGTTTGTGTCCAGCGCGACTACAGCTAGCTTTGCTGTCACGGGCGGGTTTTCACCTGCTGTGTGCCACCCGTTCGTGCTAACGTACTTCTAGCGAATGTTAACGGTTCCCTCACCTTCATGCTCGGTTTCTTCCGAATTGCCTTTGTGGAAAAAGGCCGGCACGAATTCGGGGGCATTCACGTTTGGTACAAACGGCTTGGCGTTGACGTTGAGGGCGGTGAAGGCGGACTGGAGCTGCGCGTCGGCCGGGGCCTCCACGTCGTCCTCCTGCTCCCAGGAATCAGGGGCCGTGTCTGTCGAGTCCATTGTGGCTCTGGTTGCTGTAACTAGCTGAGTGGCGGAGACGTCGTAGGCAGCTTCTTCTTAGCCACTTTCTTTTAAATGTGTCTTTAGAGACGGTCTATTACATGAATGTCAGTGTTGGCCGTTCCGTCACCGCACAAGTTGGTGGGATCTCTCGGCGACACCAGGGAGCGAGTGAGAGGTCGACTCAGCACTCGAAGCGAGTCCTCCTCGTGTATGTGCAATGGCTCTCCCTAACCGAAGGTAGCACCGTCATCAATGCATTGTGGGACCTGTAGTGTTCATGCTGGGTCTTGCTCGCTCATCATACGTTGAAAAAAACTACATTTCCGAAAGGACAACATGCTGTTCTGGTTAACTGTTCTGACCTAAACTAAGGCATCTGGGAGTCAGGGTCATTTCTTACCTTTCCAGAGGTAGTGCAGTTCTTCAACAAAGAGTTTTGGTTAACGATAAACTAGTTTTATTTCCACAAGACCAAATTAGTATTGTATTCTCTAAATGTTACTGTAAGAATTGTATTGTGTTACTTCTGTTTTTATTCTGAAATTTGTTCTTTGATTAATTCTTTAAAACGAGTGGAAATATCTATTAGATGTTTGCTAATGTAATGCCAAATAAAACTTTTAATTATCTCACAGTAGTTTTCGTGTGTCTGATCACTCCAGAGTTTCAATAGGCTAAAAGTTAGCGTTTTTTGCTATTAGTGCAATTTATTGTATTTAAGGTATATCATCCAGTTCCTACGTAAATATTTGTCAATTCAAAATATTATTAATCAAAATTCATAATATTCGTGTGAATTCAATTTTGGATTTTACTAGCAGTGCAAGTCCTATCATTTGTACTTTAAAGTAGGATTTTAGTTGAATTAAAATAAAATGAAACAACTATATTTAAAACCCCGGATGTAAAAAAAAAAAAGTCCGCCAGTGCACTATGGGATATGTAGTTCAGACAAAGATTGTTCAAGAAGACGTTGAACATTCCAGGATGTGAGCGAACTACCCCTCGGACGCAGAACGATGACGGAAGAGCAGAGCTGGGGCGGTTCAGGAAGTGCCCATACTTGTCTTAGACGTGTAAAATTATAGCTTGGTAGTTATTTAGCTATTATGTTACAGTAGTATTTAACATATAAAATTAGTTTGATTTAAGTTTAAACGTAGACATGCCACTTTTTTCTCAGAATTGCAGAATCGAAAGATTAAGCACGACTCAAATGTTTTTTGCTCAGCATCCACATATAAAGGTAGGTTTCTAAATGCATATTTGAGATTTTCTAATTATTAGAGCACTTGATGTTATTTGTAGCCCTAATCCGAAAACAATCCCTATTCCGTGGTAGGACAGTGCCAGAGAGTTCCACGCGAAGGCTCCTGTGAGTGTGGACACCAGGTGCCTCCTGTATGTGCAGCAGAGGGAATGTGCGACCACCACGCCGGCAGACAGTCAGTCTCCGATCTCCCAATAGCATTTACATATATTGTATGCATGTCCATGTGCTCAGGGACGCTGTAAAATACTGATAAATTAACTGCATATGGAAAGAGAAGTACTATTGATCGTTGGTTTTTAAAAAAAATCATTCCTGTGTTATGTTCCCACAGATTCTGTCAGTGTGCTTGGCTCTGATGATGCGACAACCTGCCACCTGGTAGTACTGCGACACACAGGTAACCATATTTTAACCTTTGCCTTTCTGTGTATTTAACAAATTTTGTACAGCATCGTGGTTCTGTATGATCAGTGTGTTGTATGGGTGCTCTCAGGGGCATGTGCTGACTTCAGGTGCCATGTTCTGTCAAAGGAAGTGGAGCAACTTGCCTAGCACATTGTGATGGCTCCAACACATGGAGTGAAGTCTCTTTGATTGTGAAATCTGTTAACCACCTGAGCAGCCAAGCCAGCGAAGGCAGGTAAGTGTACCTGTGTATTGGGGAAGGCTCATTTTTTCCCCTCTTTATGAAAGTCCTGATGTGAAATTTGAACCCTGGTGTTCAGGTTGGAGCTGCATCTTATTGGCGGGTTTGATGATGACAGAAAATTATCACAACAACTGAGCCTTAGACTCCTGGGTGAGTGTCACTTTTTGTAATGAATAGAGCAGATACAAACATGTTGTGATATTTAGATACAAACTTTGATGGGTACAAACATTATGATGTTTATATTATGATTACAGCGGCCTTCCAGAAACAGAAAGAAGACATTCATTTGGTAACATGCTGCATTACGGGTGAATAACAAATCTTTCCTATATCATCTTCCTGCATATTGCATGTCTCGTGTAAAGTCGGCTCTCATTATTTCTGTGACTCTCTTACAGAACTGAATGATGTTGTAACTGACGGTGTACACAGACCGATAGTGTACGGAATAGGTACTTAATGTCCATTTGCATATACTGAATTCTTGTAATTCTTAGGATTGGATTTGATGAGTATTTTGTTTGTGCATGTATGTTTTAGGAGTGAATGTTAAAACTGGGGAAGTATTCCCAGCCTCCTTCCCTATCCGAGAACCAGCTGAAAATCTACGATCAGCTCGAACCTTTACAGGTGGACAGGTATGCATATGCCACTACTTTAATGTAAGGACAGAATTTATTTTTCATTTCAGAAAGACTTTCCAGCTCTTAAATATGAAAGGGTGTGAAACTGAGCATAGGGGGCATAAAAGAACATTTGGATAACATTTAAGGATGGAAAGCTGAACAGGGATAATCAGTTATAGCTTAAAATATTTAAAAGTTTAAACTGTATGCTTACTTCACAGATGATTGAAATTTATGACTCAAGTAAAGAAACTGTGAAAATTGGTCCTTGCAACTGGCCCCCCAACAGTGATATTGCCTTCTGGTTATCACAGGATAATGATACCATATTGCAGGTAAGCAGAGAAACATGAGTATACCTCTCGTTAGGAATGCATGTCTGGAAAAAAATTTTTTTATAAATCATTATTTGTTGGTTTTTTTGCTAATTTAGTGTTTGTGTTAAGAACTACTTTTGGTGTTTCTGCACTGTCAGTTCTTATCCACATCTCCTTTGGCTGAACCACCACACTTTGTGAAGCACATAAAGTCAACCATCAAATTCATACTGGAGCACCCCAACTGTGATGGATTATTCCCAGGAGGGCAGCCTCAGCTGTTTCAAAGAACAGACAAGGGAGACTGGGAGAGGGTGGCTCAACAGTAGAGATGCCTTTCCATGGACATATAACATGTTTTTGTAACGCTTACTCTGGGAATCACTCAGACACAATAATTGCTTCTGCTGACAATGTACATGTGAAGGTTTCCTTCTGAGATTGTGAATACAATTCAGCACTGATTAAAGTTTGCAGACTTCCAAAAAGTCTCTATTCATGATACCAGTGTTCACCCTGTTGCCCTACTGTATTGTGCATTATTTACAATTCTGTATTTGTTTACTCCAGAGTACTATATGTTCATCAATGTAATATTCCTTGTACAAGCATTATAGAAGAAATTTTAGTGAGAAACCTTTTGTTGGAATTTATCTTTTTGCAGACAATTTGAGGTTCTTTAGAGCTAGAGTGAACCTCGACTAGCTTTTGTTTGAAGTCCTTCAAGCATCAAATCACTGTGTACACAGTTTTAACAGGTTACAAAGGTGCTTTGTATTCCAGAACTCTATACAGTTTCACAGTAATATATGTCAGAATGAAAAGAATACAGAAGAGAAACAAATAATGGAACAAAGACTACAAAAGAGGAAAACAATAAAATTATTAAACAATTAGCCCACTCCATCAGTTCTTTATTGCAGCGCCCCTTATGTTCTTTAATAACAAGGGTATGTGCTTTGAATGAGTGTATGGAAGAATAAGAAAATATTGAGAATTATGAATTGAGATTTTTTTTCCACAAATCTTAATATAGTCATTATAAATTTGTGTATCTTTAACTTACTGAAAATGGCTGTTGTTCAGTGGAAGAAAACGGTAAAATATGACCATACAAATTTTTGCAGTATTTAACAGTCTAATTTCCTGCTTTCATTGCCTAGTATGAAATGGAAGACAATATCACAAAGTGCTTAAAGGTACAGCATTAAAGAAAATAATCCAAATTGCACTTCATAAAATATAAACATTACACTTACATTGAATATCCTAACATTGAGACAATACCATATTGTAAGTGTTCTGCATTTGAAGTTGTCTTTTTCCCTACATAGTTTTAGTAAGTTTAACATAATTTATTCTGTTGAGAATAAGAGAAAAATACAAGTGGAATTATAGTTAATATATCAGTGCTATGAATATTTGAAGAGGAGAAACTAAGCATCTGTAAGACTACTGTTGCAGAGTTTGGTTCTGTGCTTGACAATTTTATTCTTGGCAGTTGATTTACTAGCCAAAGATTTTCCAGAATATTTTCCTCCCTAAAAGAAATCTTTCATTAATTAATCACCAAAACTGATTGAAGGCCTCTGAAAATATGATTGTAGTATTTTTGAGTTATCTGAATTTAGAAAATGGCAAATTGATCAAGACAGTAGCAGTATTTTTATTAGTAAATTCATTTTACATTTATTGAAAATGATTTACTGATTATGTTTTGTTTGCATGTTTCAGGAATGTCCATGTATAAAATGTACAGTAGAGGTCAAGTCAGTTTTAAGAGATTTGGGACTTATCAGCTAACTGCACATTCATTATTGAATATTTTCCCTGAAAAAGCAACAAAAATATAATTTACCATGTTATGAATGTTTTCATTATAATATATTTAGAAACTTCAATCATATGAACATCTGACCAAACCCTTTTTGGTTAAACAGTGTTAAATGAAAGCTTTTCATCCTGTTTAGCAACAAAATAAGCAAGTGGTAATAACAGTCTGTCCTGAGAAATGAACATCACCACTGAAAGCAAAAAATAATCTGCTCTGATCATT
Organism: Arapaima gigas; assembly: GCA_900497675.1. NCBI lineage: Eukaryota > Metazoa > Chordata > Actinopteri > Osteoglossiformes > Osteoglossidae > Arapaima > Arapaima gigas. The sequence goes on from UFQX01000069.1 coordinate 444,921, forward strand.
TCAGTGTAACAATATGTATACTGTATTGTCACAACTACAGTACTATGATCCCTTTCTGCTCCTGCAAAATAGTTCATTTCCATAATTAAATGGGACCCTGGGTGAATCCCAAACTCTAACCCAACATACTTAAATTTATAGGCATTGCATGTAAAAATTTTGAATTGAATTAAACTTACAAGTAATGCAGATTTATAGATGTACATTACCTTTGAATTGTGGTCAAAGCTGCTTCTGTTATCAATCGGCTGTACAAACATAAACAATGCTTAATTATAGCTAAAAAACAAATGCCACTTGAAGCTTGCAAAAAGGAAAGTTAAACTAACTTTGACTGAATTTGTGACGATTCTACAATTCAGATTTTTTCTAGTGACTTGCAAATATTTCACATCTGTTTTTTTCTGTGTATTCATTATCCATAAAATTACTTGTCCAGTGTTGCATGTTGGCAGCCTGTAGTCTATGCTAGAAGTATTGCAACTAGACTAGGCAGGCTACATTGAAGGGTAGCCATACACACACTACAGCCAATTTAGAGGCACGACTTTACCTGTAACATACATCTTTGGACTGTGGGAGGAAACGAGAATGCCAAGAAGAAACCCAAACACAGGAATAACATGTAAATTCCACAGACTGATTGGGAATCAAACCCACATCTGATTACGCCACACAGATTATTTGAGACACTGGCAATGTCCTCTGCATCTTACTCAAGTATTACCAAAACAATTAGATTTAAAACCAGCTCCCTTGTACAGAATGTTGAACTGTTAACCATTTTCTGACCACATTCAGTTTCCTAACAATGAAATCATTTTGTGTCCATCCAAGTAATTATAACAATATTCATATTTGTATACTAATTCAGTAACATCAAAGCAGTGCCTTCTAGATTTTCTCTGTCAGTTTTCCTAAAGAATAATATTCTTTAACAGAAGACAAATATTTTTCTTTGCCCTTGGATGTCATGACCAGCCTCTACTGCCTTCTGTGTACACAAAGCCATTTGAATGGTCCAGTAAGTGTTCTGACAATAGAAATAGCCCTGTTGATCATATCACATGCATCAACCACCAGCAGAGTATTATATGCAAACAAGCCTGTAAAATGTGCAGGTATCTGCGAGCAAAAATTTTTAAAAAGTCCACAACTCACTATCTAGACCTCTAAAATTCCCTTTCCCATTGTCCCAGATGTTTAGGAGAATCTTTTCCCCTTCACCGTTCTTCTGACCATTCAACAAAAAGAAGCTTATTTCCACTCATGTAACACAAAACTGTTTTAAAAACAAAAAAAGTACAAAATAAAAGTTTGTCCTTTGACGACCACATTGATTCTGCACTCATTTTACATTATAGCACTGTCATTTTCAAACTGCTCTCTAAAATGCCGTTTCAACAATTTGTCCTCAATACATAAATGTTTAACTTTAAAAGTTATTAACTATAAGCTAAGTGGAAAAATCATATTTACACAGTTACATTAGTTCAATGCCAGGATTTGAACCACTTCACCATGTCCTAACTCAGCTGTCAATTTAAGCATTGATGAATGAATTAACATCCCCTTGGCTTGAACTGCCCTGCTTAAAGGGTTTTCCTGCTACATATGTTAGAGTTTCAGTTATTTTGGCTCCCCAAACTTTAATTCTCCATTTCTTTTGAGTCTTCTGAAGGATGAGAGGGCCTGCAAGGGCTACTGGGTACATCTTCAGTGGTCTCAGTGGAATGCACTTCAGGAACAGGAACCTGAAAAGCTTCCTTTTCAACATCCTTCTGTTGGCTCACAGAACTGACCACACCGAGCAAGTCCAAAGGTGCCGAACGGTGGAACAGCCTCTTCCCTGAAACACAGACTCATTAAATAAATCTTTCTAGAAAATAAATGTGTGATCAGAATATAGAGACATTAGAGTAACAATTACCAACAATATTGGAATGGTGGCACTGAAAACATAATGAAAGTTTTCAAGTTAAAAGGTAGTTAAAATGATCAATTTGGCAGGAGAAGCCTGGATTGTCTACAGATGTCAAAAGCCATCCAAAGGTTTGATTTAGAAATCTAAGCAGAGGAATATCCAGGCCTGGATATGAAATGCACAATTTCAAAGGTGAGTGTTAGAAGTCAAGAGATTTTCAGTGTATTTCCAGGCTACTTAAAATCTTATGTATACTGAAAAAATCCAGATGATTCTGTATTAAATTCATCATTCCAACATAAATAACCAGTTGTCCATTGTAGAGTCTTTGGTGGTCCACACAAGCTCAGAGCATGGAAACTGTATAGACCGAGTCAAATTTAAACCCACAGAAACTGTGCGATATCAGTGCTTCTAATCCACCGTATACAAGTATGAGTGACCATCTTGAATAGCATAACTGTAATGCACACAAGCACAGCACTACTTTTCCAATACATTAGATTTTGGTTAACAGAGAAATTAAATAAATTAAAGCAAATACCATTTGATTGCTTGGCAGTACTAAAGACTGGAGTGACAGATGTGTCTTTTACGGGTTGGGTCTTCATGGAGTATGTGGACTCTGTTGAGTCCAATGAGCCTGTGGGAAAACACATACAGAATTAGCTTATTACAACAGCCACTGTGGCAAACGCTATGTAACTTGGTATTGCTACAGTAACTCTATTAGTCTTGCCTTTAGAATCAATGTTTGTTTATGGAAGAAAGAGATGAATAGCTGTATGAAACTACACAGAAAATTCTAATAAAAATGCATGCTGCTCCAATCGGGGGACTTTTACCTGCAACCAAGTTAAAAGCCCTGCCTTTGATAGAACTTTGGACTGGTGAGAACCAGTTAAGGACAGAGCCTACCACTGGAATCTGACGTAGTACCCCCTGTGTGGCACAGGTAAAAACCACAACATAAACCATCATAAACCCATTGTTCTCACAACATGGCAAGGGCATATTTCATAATAAACCTCTGAAAGATAAAAACTCAAGGGTAATAAGCACCTCCTCCATAAGCTTCTCTTCATTAGCTTTCTGGAGCTGTCGTTCAGCCTCCTGGATTCCCTTCTGCACCACCTGTGTCATGTTGTCCAGCAGCTAGGGATGAAACAAAGACGAGTCAGAAACTTCATATAAGACATAAGACATATACCACATCACTGACCATGATAAGAACTTGCTTAAACCAAATTTAAATCTTATCACGAAACTAGTCCAGTGAACAGTTGAATGGAAGCATTTTGACTATTCACCTTACTACCTTCCTCAATGTCTCTTCCCATGGCAGCAATGACATCTACAAGCTTGGCCACATCAAGGTCCTCCGTTGCCATGCCAATAAATACACAGTTTTTTTCTGGGATAAACTCAGGACCTAAGGGGTTAGTAGGGTGATAACAAATGTTTTATAAGAGGTCGGGGGTATTACAAGTTAATATGAGGCTGAGAACTACAGCAATGATCAAAATAAACTTGATACACACTGACAACCAACTAACCAGCAGGAAGACATTACTCATACAGTATAGATATAAATGGAAAAATAGGCATTGCATACCTATAATTAAAATCATTGTTGCATTAGGTCCACAACAGAGTATTTTTGGTTGTTGTTGAAAACTAAAGCTTAATTTGTTTCAAAGCCTGCTTGCCCTACTTTCAGAGACCACGACTAAAATCCAAAGTCAAAGGGCAACTGTAAGGGAATCAAATCATACCACTGGAAAATTCCACTTCTGTTTCCAGCTCTTGTAGATGCTTCAAAAGATCACTGTTGATGTTCTTCACTCGCAGCTGCCTCTTGCTGTCTTCAGGATCTTCATAGGCAGGATTGTACCTAGTCAAATGAAGTCGGATATTTCCGGTATTCAGCTTCTCTGTCCACTTTGTCATCTTTTTCTATGTATGCCTTCATCTCTGTGTCTCTCACCTAATGGCCCCCACTCCTGGCCAGTTCAGGTCCTCCACATAGGTGAGGTTGCTGTGGTGGGACACCTCTTCCCTAAATTCATGTCTTAGATACATAGTTAAGCTCAGAAGAGGCACCATCTCACTTATCTTCTCCACAAGGGCATCCACATCACTCTCTTGCGTACCTAGTACTGTGGGCACACAGGAGGACAGAACAGCTTATGTACAATAAAAAAGTAAGTCTCTGCTTTCAGAACAGCTTCAGTTTATCTCTCAAAACCCCAAAAGAAAGCAATACACAGGTATTCCTCAAGATACTAGTCTTTGACTGATGAGTTTTCTTGGATACAGAGTGACGACTAAATATGAGACTGACTTTTGATGTTTATGAATAATAAGAACCAAGAATGCACAAATTTTGTGCCATAATGTTGATTACATCACTTTACAAGCCAATTTACAGGAATAATGATTCTAAGTAGAGGGATACATGTACCTAGAAGCATACACACACACACACACACACACACGCACACACCCCTCTACATCTCTCTCTCTCTATGTGTATATATATACACACACACACATATACATATATAAACAATACAATATTTTACTACAGCAAGGCAAGAGATTTGTGATTCTTACATGCAGAAGTCATGAGGGGGTTGAAACGGACACAGCTGCCTTCATCCTCCAGATACACTAGGTCCACCCCACTGGCTGGCACTTGGTGAGCTAGTTGCTCGCATAGCTGTGACACCCCACAGTCAAAACAATGCTTATGGTCTACAGGACTCATGTAAAGTAGTTATTTTTTTATGGGGAATGTACTCAAGCAGACATGTAACGATAAAAAACAAATAAATAGGTTATGTATGATGACTCCAAAATGTACACACTTCCCTTGCATATTGAATTGAATTATATGTTATAAAATCTGAGACAATAAAATGTGAAAATAAGTTTTGGAGGCTAAATACATTTTCAGTGCACCGTTTGTCTGAAAAATCTACAAGAAAGGCAAATTTGCTTATAACAAGCTCTTAATTACCATCAGTTTAAATGGAGGAAAAGTAATACACTGTTGAGCCATAAAAGGTTAATGTTTTTCACCAGACAAAATTCCTAGCCTATAATTTAATTCAAAACCAAGTCCAGGATATCAGAGCACAACTTAACAAGACAACTATAATATCATTACTGTGCTTCCTTGCAACTCATATAAACCATTTACACTGGGCTGTTTGAAATTATTTGCGATAATCCATCTGTAGACCCACTATCATTGAGCCCTTGTACAGTACAAGGTTGCACCCTGTATGGGATTCTAGTCCTTCACAGGGCCAATTAAACTTGCTTATTCACTGTACAATAAGGGCAACTTAGAGTTATGAGTTCACATGTTTGGATTATGTGGGGAAACCAGAGTACCTAGAGAAAACCCATGCAAACATGGGGAGAACATTCAAATTCTCCTTAAGCTGAACCAGTCAAACCTGCATCCACAACCACAGCCTAAGAACTGTGATGTACCAGCATCACCCTCTGTGTCATCATGAATTTGTGAAAAATGAACAGTAAATCAGATAGCACCAAGTCATTTGTAAAGATACTGCGTTTCAAGAGGTGTTTTAACTGAAGTTTTTATCATGTAATCTTAATTGATAAGTAAGACCTTGCATCTTTTTTAATGTAAATTTTGCACCGTTTTGTTGTAGGGTTTTACATACTGATGCTTGTAAGTGGGTACATAGCTATGAGAAAACAGAGATGCTCAGCAGATGCTCCACTTGTTGGACAGAGAGGCTCCCTGCCAGTGTCTCCATGGTTCACATTTTGAACTGAAAATTTTGCTCTCGCACTGTATTTCACATAGGTGTGAAATGTGAGTTTGCTGTTACGCAAATTTTATGGCACAAATTACATGTTCATTAGTACAAGTTCCTGTAATATGAGCACTTATTATCCATGGGAAGACTATTATTCTTCCCCAAAAATTACAAGAACTGTATTGTAAGCAAAACAATAGGCAACATTACTGTTCTAATCTTTTACTAACTCTCAATTATCTAACTTGAGGTCAAGTTTAAATAGACATGTTAAACAGGAAAACAATCTTACCCATCTGTTGAGGGTATCTTGAAATTCAGTCTCACCTTCTGAGTATTTATCTAGAGAGTCTCCATTAGACTCTGAACAGAGGGGATCAGTGTCAAACTTTAATGCAGCAGTTTCATCTTTTTTTAACCTACAGAATACAACTGAAATTACACTGCAAAGTAATGTCATCCTGAAATGCAAAAATAAAGCTCACCTGGACTGGTGTCCTGGGAGAACTTAAACACCACTATTGGAGAATTCATCTCATCGTCCACCTAACAAGGCAATAGCAGAGGGGTGACGATCATGATCTATCAGAGGAATGTTATTTTGTAACACAAAGTGAAGACATGCTCACTAAACATGGTATTACAAGTTGTGAATGAAAAATTACAGATGACATCAATTCGGGCAAAATATAGTGCAGCTATTGTATCTAATGTGGGAAAATGTAGTGTGGTCCATGTTAATTTAGATGTTGACTTAAATATATGGGTTTTGTTATCAATTTAAAAATTGCATTTTAATTGGGCACAAACATACAACAGTGAGGTACTAAAGACAACGTGTTTGAGGTATAAGAAAATCATGAAACACTATGCAATATATTAGGAAAAAGGGGTCTCGTAAACAGAGGACTTCAGAATTAATTTGTTTTAAACAGCAAACAGCCATTACAGTAATTTCCAGCAGTGCATGCATATCTTTGAATTACTATATGCTGTATTGACATCTGTCATCAAAAAGTAACAGAAGACAGAAAAATTAAAAAGAAGGCATTCAGCATAAAAGGAGTCAAAAACATGAGAGCACATGAGGATAACAATACATGCCCTTCCTGGGGTATTCATGCTTGTAGAATCCAATCAAAGCTGAAAGACATGCCAACCTATTATGTCTTCTACTTTACTCTGCAATCAAATTTCATCCCTTTGTCGCCCAGATCAAAGCTCAATTTTTGGATAATCTTTTTTTCTGGTATTGAAAATGCAATATTCACCCATTTCAGATATTTGCAAGGAATGAATGTGCTGAAATTGTCAGACAAAATACCTCTGGTTACAGAAGCAGACTTTAAGTGTTTATTAGAAATGGGTACCATTTTGGAATTGGCTGTGCTCTTGTGATTTTGCCTTTGGTAATGAAGTTTTCATGAAGAGTTTTCAAGAAAAATAAAGCATCCAGTAATACTGATTTCTTTGGGTTATATTTGCCCATATGAGAAAATGGGTTTTTATGACTCACTATTTCAATGAGATTTCATAGCTAATGGAGCTCATAGGTGATGTATCAACAATGGAAGCAAGCATTTGGACTAGAAGGTGGCATTTAAAAGTACAGTTCAGTCAGGACCAGGATGAACAACTTAAATGAGCCCCAGATCAGAGTTTCAAAAACAGCACCTCAGAGTGAGCAAACAAGTGAGTGAGTGAGTGAGCATGAAAGGAGAGAAGCTAGCAGAGGTGGACAGGTGTAAGGGAAAGCAGGTAGAGGGTTGATCCCACCTACAATAGACAGTATGAGAGAGCCCAGGACATCCCACAGAGAACCCCCAGAGATTAGAGGAACCCGGGAACGTGACACCACGCCCTGAAACCAAGGCATTCATTCTCACTACTGGTTACACACACAGGCGACAAACTAGTTAATGGAGCATCCCTGTTAATGGATCTAGTGTTTTACCATGTTCAAAGCCTCGAGAAGAGACATCTGCCTGTCAAGGTCATCCTGATGATGGCAACACAGAACAGGAGCTCAATTTATCAGTTATCTATTTCATTTCACTCCGCATGGCATTTCACTGCTTAAATTAGAAAGCAATGAGTCTTTCTCCTAGGATACTGGACATTACAGTCCATGAAATTTCATCATTCAGTTTTCTAACAACTTGCTAATAAAAACTTGTAATGCTCCACTTATATGTTGCCTGGTTATAATTGATAAAATCATAAAAAGTCAATCTTTTTCATGTTTTATATTTATTTTTGAAATTAAACTCCATGAGGTAACCAGCTGACATACTGAAGTTTTTATGGAGGACATCTTCTTCAAATGGTCCAGGAGCCGTTGACTCTACAAGGGTGAAACATTGATAGTGCAGTTAAAGAGGAGCTCAGGTTCACAGGCTGTTGCATTTTAATCTACACAGTACATATAACTTTTACATAAACTATCATATATGCTACTGCAGAAGGACTGCTTACAAGCTGCAAGGCATGTTTAATCCTCTTGACAATTCTGTCATGACCAAGATTCTGTAATGACATCCAAAGAGGAAGGGCACGGAGATTCTCCGCAGGTTGACTGGAAGCCAGACCTGTGGCAAGAGCCTAACAAATAAACCACAAGAGGTAAGAGAGTCAAATTATCAATGGTATATTTTTAATGCTCTGTGTAGGAAATGTATGAGGAGCTGCTGAGTGTAGCATTTATTAACTTCCTCTATTCTGAATAAACCATAACTTACTAAGGCTGGGTCTTCATGTCTATAAAGTGTGACTGCAGGCACAGCAGGCAATCCCAGCCATTGGCCTAAAGTCAGGGTCATGCTGTCACATCTGGTGGCTGCCTGCGAAGAGCCAGAAACCAAATTAGAGGAGAAAAGAAAATAATTGCAATGTGTGAATAAACATTATGAAATCAAGGATATGTTCATGGATTTAGCCATACCAAAACCATGGAAGTTACGCAGCCTAAAGCCAGGATTGCCAAGCTGACCCTGAAACAAAAGGAAGTTCTATTATAAAAAAAAACGGTATTGAGGCAATTCTTTTGCTATATTGCTATATACGTTTCACACCCCAAGATATGACCATTTGTATTACAAGTCAAATTTGTTATTCATCATAACAATGGGATTATGATTTAATATTTAATACCCATACTTTAGTTTGCACCACAAGACAGTCACATTTATTCATTAGCAGACTCCCTTCTCCAAACTGATGTAAAATGATTATTAACTAGTATTTAGCTGACACCCTTATCTAAGGTATCTTTCAAGTGCTACACAGTAAACTCTCTACAATCATTCACCCATCTATAAATCAGAGCAATGCATCACACACACACAATTTAGACTGACCAATCCACCTGAAATATGTCTCATGAAGAACATGGAAACTCCACACACTGACCATAGATTCAACCCACATCAAATCACACCCAGGAACTGTGAGATGCTTTTTCAACCTGTTCAGTGAGTGTGAATTCATTTGCATTGTTTTATAGACTTCTTTTGTCTTAGCTGTTCAGTTTAATTTTTGCATTAAAGGTTGAAATAATATATAACCATTGAGCACCGTATGTATGTATGCTTTCTTTGTGTTAGTAAGAGCTGTGAAAAGGCACAGACGGGCAGTAATATTCCATTGCAGAGTAATTAATGAAGAAAACTTGCCTTGTTATGTGGAGTTATGATAACAAATGTTAACTTTTGAAGCAATTGTCTTTTTTCATGGGATTTGATGATATTGTAGCACATGTGGTTGTCAGTTTTGGGGCTCAAAAACACATAAAAGTGTTTCCCATTGAAATGAATGGCAATTACATCTTAAGGTTATGCAAACTGGCTTTATGAAGAGTTTTTCAGACAAGTATTACCTTGATAAGATGAAGGGAAACTGTACGTCTACATGCCAGCCCACAGCTCAGAAATTAAAAGAGAATGATATATGACCTTTATGATCTCTATAATATACCAAATTTCCCTACGGGGATCAATAAGGTCCTATCCTATTCTATCCTTTGCATGCTATCTTAAAGAGAAAAAAACCCACCCCTCCACATGAAGCCACATGTTGTGTTGGTCACACAGCTCCTTTAGTTGACCCAGTTTTTCAGTGTTCCCAGCACCTGCTGTACCTAAGAAGAGAGACACACACAATTTACATTATTTATACACCCAAAGGACATTCAAGCTGGACTTTGGCTGTGGTGATATTCAGAAAATTAAGTATATTTTTCTGGATTTGCATTGACTGCATACCCAATTTTACCCTTAAAATTGTGTAAATCATGTTGGAAACAGGCTGAAAGGGCAAAAAACAATACGAACCAGCATTTGCTATCAACAGCAAAGGAAGCTTCCCTGACTTTATATCATCTTTAATAAGTCTGTCCAGCAATGCAACATCCTGCAGAATGAAATGCAGCATTAGCAAAATGATGCAGTATCATGGTTCTGCAACAGCTGCGTTGCTGCAGCCATCTGAAATTCTGGACACAGAAAAACTGCTCTTATTTCTGTTTCATTCAATTCAAGGGTCATTTTAAATCAAGTGATCTTTTCAACAATTGATTTAACTCGGTTTATTTTAGGAGTGTTGTCCATGGCACTGAATTAATCAAAATGACAGTATTTTAACATAATAATGTTGCTCACTCATTCAAGGCAAATAGCTAGAGTGCAGTTTTATTACATCTCTTATGTAAATATGAAATAAGGCAGCTACAAAGTCACTGTGACCAACAAATACAACAAATACAGGTGTAGTCTTCCTTACCATTTGGTGCTCAGATCCAAATGTGCTGCTACTGGGTACGGTGCAAAGACTGGACAGGGCCAGGCCCAGCTGGGGAGAAATACACACCCACTGAGTCTGACACAGCAAAGTCTTTTGTCCATTGGTAAAAAAGGAAAGGTAAGCAAAATGCGTCCACGTGCAGCATGAAATGCAAAGAAAAGAATCATATAATGTCCTTCTGTGTAGTTAAGATTCTGGACACGTTGGACCCAACAAGAAACTCCATACCTGGGATGTCAGACTGTGAAATTTTGATTTTTATTTCGGGAAATGTTGTGGTTTTACCAGTTTTACAATTTCAATTTAATTTTTTCAAGTAATCATACCCTATGGTTGGGAAAAAGACAAACATGACAAAACTGACATAACATGTTTCATTGTTTTTTCCATAACATTATTTTGCTCGTGCAAATAAAACATGTCTACTTTCTACTAAATACATAAAAATGACAGGGAAGTGTAAGTACATTCACAGTATCTGCCTTTAGGAACCAAAAAACACTATCTACTTTTTTGTATATATACAAATAAATGACATAAATATTCAAGTATGTAGAAATAAATACATTAAAATATACAGAAAAATAAAAAAACTGTATCTAAATTTTGGAGAAAAAAAAGCAGTAAGCTACATTTTAGTTTTAGGCTAAAGGTCAAATAACAAGTAAGATATTTAGCCTAATTTGAGTTACAAAGTATATAGGAGATTTAATTATTATACCATGTAATATTTCTAGATTAACAAATGAACCAATATGTTGTCAGCAACTATCCAGAAATTTTTATTGTGCACCCTTTGGCTTCTTAGAAATAAATTATTGCAGGTAAATGGAAATATTCAGTCAGAATTTCAGCCCGTTCCTCCCCTCACTTGTTGTCAGTAAAAAAATGTATTTATTTGCCAGATCCAGTGGACGGACTGGTGGTGACCACTACCTTGAGGAATTATATTTATGACTGACAGAGGTATCCTGCAAAAACTAATTCGAAAGAAAACTAAGGTAAGGTTAAAGCTGCTCTGTTGTGAACTACTCTAGCCAGTGTGGCCCTAACATAAACAAACTAATGCAACGCTAACTAGTTTATTTTTTACCTTGGCATATGTACAAAGCAATTGATGGTGATCATGGAGATGCTGAAGCAGATTAGCATCTTTAACAGGGACTGGTTTTGACACATCTTCCAAGTTGGATATCCGTTGTCTTCTACTACCCTGATCATTTTTAGATATTCAAAATCCTCTCCCACTGCCGATTTAAAGTGCTTTTCTGAGGAGATATGAAGCTAAAGTGGCATATCGCTCTGTTATTTTCACAGAGGATATTAACTAAATAACTAAAGCGTTATGCCACACTTTACACATATGTGACTCACTCCACACAAGAAGTTTTCAGAGGAATGGTACATGATGTCTCTAAAATATAATTTTAATTCTGACTCGTTTTAAATTCTTGACAATCTGAGACTGAAGTCCACCAAAGGCCACGGAAGATTATTTACTAGATGCTTTTGTTTCACTAGCAAAAGTACGCGGACTATTGAATGGAGCACAACTGTCAAGACACCACTCCCAGTCTTTTGTAAAGTGACATCCTTGACAACAAATGACTTTAAAATGTTCTACATACATACAGTTTACAACTAGTTTAAAATGTAACTACTGGTCAAATGTGTAGCAGGAACAACTGTACATTTTTACTGAACTAAAGAACAAAGTTTTAAAAGCCGGAAAATTAAAACGATGCCGCTCCTAAGCCTTGTTGTTGACACGTTTGCATTTGTCAGGAATGCAGCAAAGATCATCTTGTCAGACCACTTTTCATTACTTCAATGACACAATATACCCCAAGCTGCTCACTCTGACTGGCACCCAACCCTAACAACACGGCAGCACACTTAGAATCTATACACCTGTTACTACTTGCTGATGCTCTTATTTATATTTCTCTGTATTATATTTGTCTCATTTCTTCACAATAGCAATATGTTTGATTTAACTGTTCCTTATTTTATATTGATGATAGTCAAGGGATTAAATAAAAGCTGAATAATAATTATATCTTAAGACTCCCTTTCGGCTTAACACCTAACTCAAATATAGTGACGACTCATCACACAAACAGCCAGTATGCTGTAATGAATAGAGCTGCATACTTTTAACATATTATACATGGCCTTTTGCACCAATTTATCCATTATTTGTTATCCTCTGATTTTGTTTTCATAGAGCAGCAAAAGTAATATATGGCAGGAATAGTATTAAGTATTACTATTACAGTTATGTGTATTTCTTCTAACAGTTCTGATATACAATGGAAAAGGACACTGTAAAATCTATTACTGCCAATCTTTCAGTCATAGCATGTTCTTCTGTGGTGGAACAGGCTACATGCTGCATTCCTTTAACTTGCCTAGCAAGATTCATGATTTAAAAACAAGAACAAGTTTGTAATCCTGCTTAGCCAGTTCAAAGAACAGGGTGAACATGTAAGTGATAACAGATCATTGAATGAATGTTTGCTGTAGTTGGGAGCTCAGATCTGTGAACCTGAAGTCAATGTTGTATTTTACCTGATTGCAGAGGTACTGCCCCAGCCCTGGTCTGCAGGCGGAACTTTGGTAGATGACAGGCTGTCTGCAGCTAAGTGCAATAAAGCCTTTGGTGGCATAGTCCTTGTACCGGGAGTACAGAACGAGGCGGGACACTCTCAGAAGGCCCTCTCTGTCATCCTCATGGAAATACGCTGAGCTGTTTTCAAACCTGTAAACAAGTCATTCCAGTTCTTACACTGTATGGAACTCTCTACTCTGTTTAACATTGAATAACTACATTCTCAATAGTCAGAAAATACCAAGCAAAATATTCCTGTTAAAGGTTGCCAAGAGCAGCTCTTTCAAATCGCCTTTTTAGTTCTGATACTGCAGAATTCTGTTCAGTGCTATGAAAATGTATTAATTGGGTCTTACTCTGTTTACAGAGACAGAATGGTTTAATGTGGTTAATCTGATGGTACGTCTATTCTAAGGCAAAATACTATCAAGAGGGACAGCCTACATCTAAAAGTGTAAAATCAAGTTACTGAGACCTTCTAAGCTGAGAATCATTGTAAAACTGTGCATGTTCACCTGAAAATCTGGCAAAGCCAGAGGGTAGTGTCTGACTGCACACGAGTAGTTAGCCGTCTCACTCGCTTTGGGTCCAGCCCAGAAAAGTAAGCCACCAAGGTGTGTCCAAGGAGCGCCACGTGTGCCCTCTCCCCTAGACTGGGTCTTCTGCCAGATGAATACAAAACCAAGGTCACACAGCATGTTCATTGTTCATCTTTCGTGCAATTAAATAATGAAACTCAGCTACACGTAGCTCACAATGCATTACAGATCAGTATTTTATTGTAAATGAATATGTTAATGTTTCCAAAGTATCTCCGTCAGTGTGTCATTACCCCTGACTCTGACTGTCTTCTTTTTCTTCTCCGTGCATGAGATTGTGAATCAGCTGAAGGATGCTGTTGACATCCTGACCACTGCAAAATAAAAAAACCCAAAAAGGCCTTGGACTGAAAGCATTTATTTCTTGAGGTTATTTTATATGTGGTGATTTTAAAAACAGCACAGAAATTAAATCTGTGAGTGCTGTGTCACTAGAAACTAAAACATAGTGAAAGTGTGAAAGAAACAAGTAATGATAATGGCAACACAACTGTTGTTTGACTTACTGTCCCTGCAAGGGTCCTGGAATGTCCTTCAACATGCATTTCTGCCTTTCTTCTATTTCCCTGATTAAGAAAAGGGATTTTTCAATGTATGAAAGCAAGACAGCACAAAGCATTTTAAAAAAAGAAAGAACTTGGTACCTTTGCCCATTTTCCAGAATCTTCATGGCATCGTCTATGTTCTTTGCCATCTCAGCAAGAATGGGGTCAATGATCATCTAACGCAAGAAACGATCCTATTATTATATAATAATTTATTTGAGTATGGCACATGTCCATAACAAAAACTTTTTGCATAACAACAGTTGTCAGCTTCTGTATTTTACTTGTAATTTTATCTATATTTTAGTAGTTAAATGTGCAACTGGCAACAATGGTAAACTCAGGTAATTCACTTCTGACAAAACTGACCTTAAAAAGTGCACCTGAGAAGTAATATAATCTTACATACCAATATATGTGTGTAATATAGTGATATATAAGGTACACTTAAGGATCATTTAGCTTTTAACTTTGTAAAAATGTAGTACTGTATGTTGTAGTAACCAAGACTAAAAACATCACCTACAATTAATTGAAATGCCAAAATAAAACGTAGTTTACACATGACAATAATAATACTAAAATATTTTATATTTCTAACAAAAAATATTATTCCTACTTTGTCTTTTAAAAGTACATTTGTTCATTTACTCCCGACAAGCTAATTAACAGGAAACCTTTGCACCTTTGGGGGATAGCTGTACATGAACTGAGATTTTTTGATAATTTGGCTCAAGGATGTTTATGCTATAAAGCAAAGTCAGCAAGACGCCTGCCTATGTCTTTCATTCTGTGAAGCACAGGGAAACTATGCTGTTATAGGTGATGTGCTGCAAATGAATATTTGATCCCCATTCCTGCTATCATACTGCTGACCAAGGTACTAACCTGCCAGTACAGTGAAAGTGGCCAACTAATCATAAGAAAGTTATAATTGCTACATGCTTTAGAAAAAGTCTCAGTTAATTTAACAAAAAATAAGGCTGTAACTGTTATTTTAGTTTTAGCTTTAATTTTCAGTAATTGGTGCATATAACAGGATTAAGGGGATTGCCACAGGAAGCAGGAAACATATATTTCTGGTTCTGTAATGGAAGAAATACGACTGTGATAATAAACTAAAGGAATAAAACCAGACTCTCCAAAGAGGGACAAAACCAGTTAGGGTTTTACACACCAAATGTGCTTCTGTCCCACAACAACTGATAGATGCCGTTATACAGAGTAACATACCCGTTGTGGAAGTAAAATGACAACATAACTGGGAGAAGGATGTTAGACTGAACAGTAAAATTATGCTTGATAATGATGTATATTTTCATAAGCCAATGTAGTGGTTTTTCATTATAAGGGAACCTTTCTATGAGTTATTTATAGCATAGAACAAACTGTATTCTCTCAAGGCAACTGCTAAGATATTGTATAGTAATTTTAAAGCTCAGTAGCTTCTTTCTGCTCATTTATTCCCAGATTCAACAAGGCAGGCTACATATACCTAACCCTAACAGCTTGTTTAGATGTAACCCTTCTGCTTCAGGGGATGCAGGTTATACCAGGAAATATGTTTAAAATCAGTCATTTAACATAATGCTGTCTACCTAACCATCATAACATTTATAACATCCTTAAATGTGTCAGTATGTGTCTGAGTTGTGACAATAATATCATAAAGAAACCGTTGTGGCCCTGAGACACATTAAGGGAATTTGTGACACTATAAAGCACAACATGCTTGAGTTTTTATGGTGCTGAAGGAAATGTTAACGAAAGATATTATACAGCGGTGAAGCAACTTTACAATTTTTGGTTTGGGGAACCAAAAATAGCCGACATAAATCAGTGGAATTACACATAAATACTGGGCTGGTCCATGCACCCCAGACGCCTATGACATATAAATCACCGAATCTTCGCACAGATCTGTCGGCACCGTGATCGCAGCTGGTCGTTCTGAGAATAACACTGCGATCAGCACTGAAGACACACTGCGGCTCTTCACTGTCCAGCCCTGACCCTCCACCAGCCTCCACACACACGGCGGTACCTGCTGATCTCGGTCCATCCCAACAGCGCATCGGGAGGCAGGAGGTTGCGCGTACGGGGCCTGCGCCGTCTGCAGAGTCGAGCTCGTGTCTGGAGCTGCGTGGCTCCCTGCGTCTTGCCTGCGCTCAAAAGTATGTTAATGTTAACGCGCTTCCGGAAAGGGCGCTCGTGCTCCACGCTGACAGCGCCGCCGCCCCGCGCCGTCTCAGTCCCTCGACCCCCCGGTACTGTACATCCACGCGCCACTACACAGTTTATGTCCGTAATCCGCACCGAGCCCATTCTGCTGGGTTTCTCCCCCTCTGTTGGAGACACACGCTGTTTACAGTCGCTAGGGGCGTTGCGACTTCCCAGGTATTGGGGAGAGGGGGCGACGGGGGGTATAAATATTAGCATTATGATTCAGTGGAGTTATACACAGATATTGGGGGACACTCTGGTCCCCCGCCTCCTTGCTACGCCCTGCATAATATTTTTCTACATTGGACGTAAAAAGAAAACTTCTGCGAGCTTCCAGTATTTCTGTATCCGTAAAGTGTGCGTTTCTTCTCTCACAGTGATCCGGAGCGCCAAACAAGAGTAACACAACAGAACAGATAAAAAAGATATACAGTAAGCCTACAGATAAAATATTAACTATACATTTAATGACAGGAGGAATTACTACAACTGGCTAGAAACACAATAAAGTACGCCTGCCGGCAACTGAGAGAAAGACAAAAAAAAACGCCCGAAGAAAAGGGAAGCAGAAAATAAACCTCTGGAGGTCCAATGTGCTCTATCGCACTTAGCTGAAGGTGGTGGTTGCCCACCCCCACCCCTCCCCTCCCGGTCATTCCTCATATGAAATAGTGACAGCTAGGAAAAACTATACTGCTGTATATGACATTGTTTTAGACAGTAGAAGTTAAATAAACAGATGTTGAGGTGCAGGTGTACTGATCTCCTCCACGATGGCATGAGGTCCTCAGCTCCTGGCAGCACGGACTGCTGGTCTCACAGCTGATCTCGTCTGGCCTTCTCGGAGAGTGCAACATCAAAAGTGCAACAACCTGCACCTATGATACAGAAAAACTCAGACAGAGCAAGAGAGGGCTAGCAACTAATAACATAAAGAGACTAAAGAATTTTGCACAAAAAGACAAGATGCAGAAGTGCAGAATGCTGGATTCAACATTAGTTATATCAGACATGCCAAGGCAAAGAGAAGAGTTTTAAGCCAGGATTTAAAGGCAGAGACTGAAGGAGCATTCCTGACAACACCTGGTAAACTATTCCAAAGCTTTTGTGCTCCGTAGCTAAAGGCCCATCCTCCTGAAATCTTTTTGATCACAGGTACTTTAAGATATCCAACATGTGATGACTGAAGGCAATTGTCTGGAAAATAAAAATCAATAATCTCACTAAGGTAAGCTGGAGTAATGCCATTTACTATCTTATATGTATGTCAAGAGTAAGATTTTAGAATCTACTTTAAACTGAAAAGGAAGCATATGCAAAAGCATAAGAACTATTTTACATGGTCATACTTCCTAGTTTGAGTGAAAAGTCTAACAGCAGCATTCTGTATTAACTGCAGCCTAGATATGGTTTGGTATGAGCAGCCTAATAACAGAGCATTGCAGTAATAGATCCTACGTGAAACAAACTCATAAACTTTTTTCTCCACATCCTGCCTACATAAGAATTGCATTAGTTTAGCTATATTTCTTAACTGAAGGAACCATGAGCTAGTCAATGCAGTTAATGTGAGAAAAAAAAGACAGGATCGTGTCTAATAAAACACAGTTTTTTTACACACTCAGTACACTTGAAATTTAGTTCATTAGTGCTAAAGACGGATGTGATTCAGTTGCTAATGTGAGTAATTGTCAGAGGAAAATAACAATTAAAAAAATCCATTATAAAGACAGCATCTTATACAGTTAGTAAAATCTGCAATCTGTAAATCTACTATCACTTTACATGATTAACACAGAGAAAATAATGTAGATAAAAAAGTGTAGCTGGGCCCTTTAAATCAAAAGAATGAAAATTTTAAACTTTGCAGGCTTAAGTAGGACTTAAGTAGACATTTAGTACACAGAGCATGTGATAAATGAATCAAAAGAAATATTGCTGTAGTTATAGTTTCATGTACCGAGTATGCAGTGGGCTATGAGTTTTTATTCTGGTGGGATGGTCATTCCAGGATGGGAGATAAGGTGAAACAATCCTATGCCATAGAACCAAAGTGGTAATGAGTTTAAGTGGTTTTTGAACCCTTTTTGATGTGAGGAATCCTTGGTATGTAGTAGGAACAGGACTTGGGGAGGTAGGCTGCATCCCAGAGGATGGAAGGGAGTGTATGTATATGACAGATAGGTAAGTTGTACATTAGATGGGACACTACTATGGATAATTTTGAGGTGTGTGATGAATTTTGTGATATTCCAAATATAATGAAGCTGTTGATGGAAAACAGCATGGAATCTAAATTACATTTTATGTGACTACGTGTCTTACATTTGTACTATCACATTTTAGTTGGGCAGTCTTATAAAATTGCCTCTATGTACAGTTGTCACCAAAATAGTGAAGAAGATTACTTATAAATTTAAAAAGGAATTATATTTTTAGTTAACAAGCATAACAAGGTGTATCTGAAAAACCCAGTATTTGGTCGTAGCTTCATTACCAGTCGATTTTGAGTACATTTTTTCATAAGGCATTTAGTAAACAAGTTTAAGCAGGAAACCATGGCGTCTTTCCAGTTCTCAGAGATGTAGGACACCTGTAGCATACTTTGCTTTGACTCTTTTCACCAGTTTATCCCATACATTACTGTCTAGGTTGCCTTGGTGTGCTCACAGTTTTAATTCTGTAAAAAACCAAATAATATAGCCCTAACAGTTAAAGAAATGTAAAAAATAAAATAAAATAAAACACAGATGTTTAATGAAAAAAGAAGATCTGACAAAAATTTCTGTGTTTCTGCAGAACCAAAAAACATTAAGAGCTGTTTCTAGGGGACCGTCGGTATCAATGTCTAATTGTTAAGAGTTGAGAAAGTCGTCTTTTTTACATATTAACAGACCAACAGAATGCAAGTATACATGATCATATTAATAGGGTATAAAATGATATGAAATTATGTTTATAATTCTTAAGAGTTGACGAAAGACAAAACACAAATAGATTAAAAAACAAAGATTTCAGAGTTTACAGTTACATAGTAAAGGAACCATATAGTTCAAACATTTCAATGGTGTCTCTTGCTTTCTCTTTTGAATGTGTCGTAAAGTTTCTTCGCATTGTTCTAATTCAACTTCCAACGGGGTTTAGCATTTGGCTATTTTTGTTTGTGGATATGGTATTTAAAGTCATCCTTTTTTCCCTCCTTTAACGTGTACCAAAACGTCACCGAGAGACGTAAGCATCACAATGCGGAAGTCTTAGTGTTCCAGGAAGGGTGTTGCTCCAATATGGCTGCGTGATGTGTAACAGGGGGCGTAACCACGGGGGCGGGGAATGAGCTGACAGTCGCTCCTATTGGCTGCAAGTCAGGGTTTGCGTTCTGGAATTCTCGCAGCTCTCTATTTTACACAGGTTGACCTCGGAGGACAAGGTATCAGTCAGCATAAACTGTTTACACTAATCGGCAAGAGCCAGTCGCTTTTTCTGAGATACCGCCAACCTTCATTGACAGGAGGACTGAAACGTAGTGCTGATGTATCATTGCACAGAAATTACGATGGAGCGCGAACGTTTCATTCGCGGCTAAGCTTCTCTAAGTCATACACGCCAAGTGGAAACGTTGACAGGACGGTTACTAAAATGTTCTTCAGGGTTTAAAAATGAGAACGGTCTTTTTAGAAAAAGTGAAACGCTTCCCCTGGCTCACGAACGTGACGCTGTACAGATGCCTGTTCGCCGGGGGAGACTGTGCGCACCGGTGCTTTTCCCGGAAGGACAACATAGACTGGGCTCACACGCGCAAGGTGGCGCTCGTGGCGTTAGATTTCCATGGCAACTTCAATTTTTTCTGGATGCGAGCTCTGGAACGCCTCTTTCCTGGAACATCCGCAGGGACGGTGCTGCGCAAAGTGCTGCTGGACCAGACCGTCGCAGCCCCAGTGGTCAACAGTGTGTTCTACACAGGTATAATGCATAAAGACCAGGACACATGCGATTGGGATCACATGTTAAACATCGAGGCGACCTAAAGCGGTCATTGGCGTTACCTCTGTGTTTACTTATGTGAAATCACGTTTTCCTATAAAGAGAAATTTTATTATTATTATTATTATTATTATTATTATTATTATATAGAGTGTTAAGTAGGTTTGACTCTCCATTTATACAATGACGTATTCTTACTATATCAGTTTAAATACCTAGATGATGAGCACTACAGCTTTGGGGGTGTAACTCAGAACCTTCACACTACAAAGTAACAGGTGTAACCAGTACCTTCCCCACTAGTTATAATCTAAAGTGGAAAAATATTGTAATAGTATATTTTGCATTACATGTAAATCATGTAATACAACATTGTCACTCCTGTCTTGCAGAAATATATCCTGTTATTATTTCATCTTTACTGGTTGTGTCTTTCTTTCCTTCAGGACTAAGTTTCTTGGATGGCAAAGATGACATGTTTCAGGACTGGAGAGAGAAATTCCTCAACACATACAGGGTAAGAAAAAGGATCTCTTTTTCAGTGGAAATCACAGTGATCTCTGTCCTCAGCTACAGGCCAGCTCTGCTTTTCTCAGATACTAGGAAAACTAGAATGCTGTGTTGTAGTCATGCTTTTGTGCACAGTGAGCATTGGCTGTATCACTGGCTACATAATTTAGTTGTATCATAAGAAATTGCCTATATTGTTTAACTACTTTGACGTGTAACTCTAACAGGACTGCAATATACATTAAAAATTAAAAACTTCATTTTTTCTCATAATTCATGCTTTGCATTTGTTTTCTCATTTTTGCAGACTGGGCTGATGTACTGGCCATTTGTGCAGGTAAATTTATTCATGTAAATGCTTAAACCAAGACAAATGTTAATTTCAACCTTATCAGCCCTGTCTTACAGAAGCCTAAACCCTAATATCTATAGAAATATAGACACTAGTTTATATTTTTATTATTAATATATTATATTTCTATTATTACTATTCTGATATTGTATTCTACTATTTTTATAATTGCTGATTTACAATAAATAAAAACAGATTTTTTTTTCTATTTTAGGTTTTCTATTTTGTGTGATATGCATTAGATGCTCTGCACATTTTCACAGTGTCATATGCTGTGTATTGCATCACAGCTTTATGATCTGATTCTGTCATTATTCTTGCTCATTTTCAGTTTCTGAACTTTGTACTGGTGCCTCCATTCCTGCGCACAATATTCACCGGGTGCTGTGGTTTCTTGTGGGCCACTTTCCTGTGCTTCTCACAGCAGAATGGGGACGGCACAGTATCTGTAGCCTTGGCCTGGTTTCTGGGGCCTCAACAGATAGAGCAGGTGCCTGAAGACAATGAGGTGAAATGACAAGCACACGCTGCCATGAGGGAGCAATACAGTTGGAAAAAGATGAGCTAAACCACGTGAAGAGAGTCCTTCCTATTAAGTATATCTAAATAGTGTGTTATACTAAACCCCCTCTGTTTTGTACCCTCACATGTGAAACACAAAAATCAGTTCTTAAATTAGTAGTTTAGGATGGTTTTGTTACTTTGAATTTAAACCACTACTAGGTTTCTATTAACCCAGGTTTTTTTTATCTAAGACAGAATTCTGGATTAGACTGGTGCCTTACTGAAATGTACAGAGACAAGTATTGTATTGAAAAAACAAAACATTTTTAGAAAGACTAATCGAAAAATAAACTTTGCTAGAGATGTATAATAAGTACTTTCTTATTAATTGTAAGAGTAAGCCAGAAACAAGCCAGTGCATTATATGGTTTGTGCTGAAATGATAACTTGTAGAAGGAACTTGATAACATGGAGCTTTTTGTACTTTGCTGTTTAAATGCTGAATAATGCACAAGTTTACTATATAAACTTAATAGTAAAGGAACACAATAACAAGTGCACAACAAGTGCACAGACATATTTCACAGAATATGTAATGTAACAAAAGGAAAAAACTGCTGTTTACTTACTGACATGATGACATAAGTGGTCAAAAAGGAATCTGATGAGTTCTGGAATGTAAAAAAAGACTGACAAACAAGGCTGACATGAAGTTGGTATGCTGTAGTCTGGCCTAAGGATAACAAATTTTAAGGTATGAGATGTAAAATGATTGCTCATTTTGTTGCCCACATCTGTGGGTGAGAGGCAGGTTTGGTGAATTTATGGTTCTATTTCAGTATGGTGTGTGTATGTATGTATGTATGTGTGTGTGTGTGTGTGTGTGTGTGTGTGTGTGTGTGTGTATATATATATATATATATATGCATGCATGTGTGTGTATATATAAAATGTCACCTACTGAAGAGTTTGGTTAAAGTGATCAATAATCAATGTAATTTTTTTATGAGGTCATTTCTGTACACAAAAGATTTATCTTCTGTTGTGTGCAGACAAATAGTTGTTATTTGTCTGACATTTTACTACAAAATGACAAGAAATACTTAGAACTGCACTTAAGGAAATTTGACTGAATGCAACCAAATGAGCTGTCAGCAGCAGTGCATGGGAGAGACAGGAGGCATTAGCCTACATCACATCCTTAGCACAGCACCAGAGGCCATTGTTAGCAGCAAATGGCACTGTGATGGGGGAGAATACCATAGGTAGTGACATACTTCATGTATGGTGAGGGAGAAAGGGGAGGTTGGCATTTTTTTGGGGGGAAATAGCAGCAGGGGAAATCTGTTCTGCCTCAGCAAGTGGTGAGATGCAGCTTTGGCAAGATAACTGTCTGTTTTCAGAAAAACAATGACAACTCTGGTATCTCACTCCCCAATTCACCACCTTAGTCCTTATCTGCCTCCATACATTTTGGTTTTTGTTGCAATCAATTTTTGAAATAATTTCAGAATTATTTTTAAACTTGGTTGACGGCGCTACAGTGTTCAAATGATGTTAAATTATATGTTTGTAGCTTAATTCTTAAACTATTAATTAGAATTTGTTCTATTTAGGAGATAATTCTGTAATCATGAAAATATCAGCCCCCAGCTTCTTAATTTGGTCTTTAAAAAAATACTACTCCTTATTTTAAATTGAAGAGTTGTTGCAATTATTTGTAGACTTTTAACAGTTACTAACTAACTTGCACTGTGGGAGGAAACCTACACAGACACAAGGAGAACATGCAAATGCCACACAGATTGAGCTGGCATTGAACTAATGTCCAACCAGCCCAGACAATGAGGCAGCAGCACTACTTGCAGAGCCACCATGCTGGGTAGCAATACATGTATAATAATTATAATGCATAGTTACACTCAATATTACATGGCATTGGTTTTTGAGGTTGGAGAAATTGTAGGTTCTCATATTATGGTGTAGGCAGAGTCCAACAATGACTCACACCCTGGCTCCCCACCCATCTAATTCTGGCACTGCACTGAGGGCTTACATTTGAGCTTTATGCCGTTTCAAATACTGTCTGATTTTATCCCAATAGTATAAGCATTTGAACATATGTTACAAGTTTTCTGTATAAAATATTTTTGGGTGTTTTAAGAGAAAGTGTACAAGCAGCTGAAAAGCATTATGTACCTGTCATTATTAAAATTATTTAATAATTATGCTGTGTGTTTTGATGTAGGTTTGTCAACAATAGGCTAGGCTAAATTATAATAGAATGTGCAGTTTATTGAATACAGGCCATATGATGTTAATGCAAGTACTTTTGTGGTTAATTAACTGTTGTATTTAAAAGAATGGATAATATGTGTGATAAAGTGATTATTTGTATTTTTAACTGTACAGTTAATATAATTTTTCTATTATACGAATTCTCTTGTGCTTACTGTGTCTTAATCGTGTCAGGCCAAAAAGTTCTTCTAATT
The DNA here is from genome assembly GCA_900497675.1 of Arapaima gigas. Classification (NCBI taxonomy): domain Eukaryota; kingdom Metazoa; phylum Chordata; class Actinopteri; order Osteoglossiformes; family Osteoglossidae; genus Arapaima; species Arapaima gigas. The sequence goes on from UFQX01000069.1 coordinate 469,259, forward strand.
GATATTTAAGTTGTGAATATTGACAAAACTTTGTTTACTGTGGGTCTTTTTTCAGTACCATATCAGTGCAATAAACTGATAAACTTGAAAATAAAATGTGGAAAATTATTTTTTAATTTGTGACTTTTGATACTTGTGTTTTTGATAGGATACAGTTAGTTGCGGTTACATTTAAAAATAGATGACTTGTTTGTCCACCATTAAATTGTCATTTTCTTTAAAAATTTAATTGTACTGAATTACAGCTGTCCATTATTATTAACTACTTGTCTACTGTAGGAAGCATACACCCTTAGCCCAGAGTCAAGATCAACTGTGCAACTTCTACATCCAGACAGATAAACAAGTACTGGCCAACTAAACAGATACAGTGGTAATAGACAAGGAGGAGAGCAGTGGTGGTAGATGTGGCAAAAGTGATAGAAAGATAAGGAGAAGGAATATGAGAAGCTGGAGAAATACCAGGGCTTGAAAAAAGAACTGGAGAGAATGTGAAAAGTGAAAACCAAGGCAGTTGGAGGAGTGGCTCAGTCAGGTCCCAGGTATGACAGAATTGGTCTCAGTCCAGAAGAGTGCAATCCTAGGAACAGCAAAAGTACTGTGTCATACCCTCAAATTACCAGGCCTGGTAAGAGGCCCCCAATCTGAGGGAAGTTACCTTCCACAGGGGAAAACCAGAATGAGAAAGGAACACACACACACACACACACACACACACACACACACACACACACACACACACCCTTTCTCACCCAGTTTGCTCCTGTGGCTGGTATTTTATCTCTCAGGCTCAGGTCTCAGCCACTATCCAATGTCTTGCAAAAGAATTCACTCCCCTTGAAAGTTATCAATATCACCTGCATTACAAATTATGCTAACATACGAATGTGGTTCATCTAAAGACACGCTTCATTGAGGTGTATGCTCATATTCAACCAAAAGTTCCTCAACATGTTGAAACTGACTGGGAACAATGTCTGCAGCTATGCTTTGCACAAAACGGACAGCACATTGAACACATTCCGTGAAATGGCCTCAGTTTATGCCTATATTACTCTTAGCATAGATACTTAATATCTGCACTGTGACAGATGAATCTTCCTAACCAATAAAGACCAAAACTGGACTTCATTTAATTTTGAAATGTTAAATGTTAGGGTGTTCACACACTGTTTGGAATTATTGAGTTGAGTTCAAGATGGTGGGTGGGTGTTTACACATTCCTCACAGATACTCACTGGTCTAATGCAAAATTATATTGGTTAGATCAATTGAACATTAGGCATTTTATAAATATTTTGGTGGTTTCAGACTTTTAACTAAACTTATACATAGCAAATTATCATTTTTAACAATTTCACACTTCAGTTACACATGGCTAATGTTGCATGTTTAAATCTCAAATCTATGAAATAATAACTTCCCTTATGAGATATGGGGTTTCATCTTGTGAAATGGAAAATGAAATTGGATTTTACCAATGGCAAACTTATATACTGTAATTGTAAAAATGAAAACTTTAGCACATTATTGCTCCTTCAACAACTGGAAACACTTGTAAATCTAAAAAATGGACCTGTGTGTGACTCAAATACACATTATATGTTCAGCTTGTTTTTTGCAAAATATTGCAGTATTATTGCAGTATAAAAGTATTATTGCAAATAGGTTTCTGAAAAGAACTCAAAAGTGCTTTTCAGATAAGAAAACTGACTTGGTTTATCTATTATGATATAAACAGCACATGGACACCTTGCATGACACAAATCTTGAAAACAGGAGGGTGGGGGGGTCACACTGTCTGCAAATATTCATGGATAGATTATAAAACATTAAACACAAAGCTGTATCACCTAAAGCTGAACTTCCTTTTCAGCTAAACTAAGACATCTAACCCCAAATAACCTCACTACCTTGACATGTTGGAGTTAACAGGTGAGTGTTCCTGTATTGCACGTTTCATTTAATTTAAGTTTCTTTAATAACATATTGGTTTTACGCAACAGAAAACATTTAAGCACTATCATCCTCCTTATCCGTTGGTGTAAAAGACACTGAAAGGCTGAAGATATAGTTTTCAACAAACCATCTATTGGATCACGCTTGAAAATGTCTAATGTTCCCTTAGTAAAACATACAGATAAATAAATAAACAAATAATAACAAAAACAACGTTACACAAGCATTTACTTATTATTATTTTAAAAAATACATTATACGGAGTGTGTAAATAATGGGGACCCCGCTCCAGAAGCCCTCAGACTTCGGCCCGTTGTGCGCATGCTCCGCGCATCCTCCTCCGCTTCCACCCCCTCCGACAAGAAAGATGCTGAGCACCTCGGGTCCGGCGGAACCTTGAAACCATCAAAAGTGACAAAGCACGAAGAATACTCTTACTTGCATTAAACAGAAGCAGGCTGGTTGATCAGACGAAGGCCCCTAGGTGCGTGAAGAGTGAGGTGTGCGTGAAGTCGCCCAGCCTGTGAGGATGGAAGTGAAGAAATCGATGTCGGAGTGCGAGCGGACGCAGAGGAGCTACGGCGCCGTGCTGGAGACCGAGTGGCGAACGGACAAAGGTGAACACACCTCCTTGCTTTCACACTCTAAATCTCAGCGTTTCACCTACACATGTACGTTCTTCTTTCTGTCCGTACTCATGGAGGAACACCGTATGGGCTACGTGAGAATTAAGGGCACTTCACACTCTTTCTTTTCGTCTTTTAGCAGACGTTGCACAGCAGCGCCGTGTCTGCATATCTTCTCCGCTGTAGCTACAAAAATTTTGTTCAAACTCAAAGCTGAAGCACTTCTAAACTTTGAAAATGACTACAGGAGTTGTGCACGTGTACGTGCACGTCAGGTGTGTGTGTGTGTACGTGTGGTGTCACTTTGGGCGGGGCCGGACTCGTGCGCTACAAGTCAGGTGACACCCCCCCTCCACTCCGTTTTTTTAGAAAAGAAACTCAGATTGTTGGGTACTAGCATAATGTCTGACTTGAAAGATGTCTGTCACAGTAACAGGAGACCACAGCTGAGTCAAGGTTCAACTGACAGCCTTATTGTCACCAGGGACCCTGACTTGAAACTAGGTGTGGAATTTACAGTTTCACCCTCCTTCACAATGGCTATTGTCTGATTCACCTTTGCTGGTCAGCAGGTCGAATCTTGTGCTGTCCCCACAATCATACACTGTGCCACTGCCTTGAGCACCTGGTCATGACCCACGCAATAGTGTCCCACACTTTTAAGTTTTGGGAAGCCGCTGAGGACATGGTCCAGCGTTGCTCTCTTTGAACATCACAAGCATGATGGAGAATCAACTTTTCCCCAACTGTCCCCTGGTTTACATTCCTAATCTGTTCCAAGGAACTGGACTTAAACTGGGAAAACATGAATAAGGAGCCAATTTTCCATTATTTTAAGTGGGAAAAATTATAACCTGTTTTAACACTACAAAAAACCCCAACTAATTTCCCCAAATATCACTAAAAACACGGTAAAACGAAAAGCAGACAGCAATTTAAAACTGTAATGAACTGTTTCTGTTTGTACTCAGCAAATGAAGAGGAGACACAATGTGTGCAGTAGTAGAGAGTGGAGGAAGTGATATATTTACTAAATCAAGAAGCGCTCAGAGATGGTGTTACGTGGACACACACTTACTAATATTGTCGTAATTAAATGTTTGCTTTGTATGGCTGAATGGACACAAACCTTCAGCAGAGCACCCCCCTCCTGCCACAAACTGTTCAAAATTTCTCCATTGACATTTCCAATGTTATGACAGGTTCTCTGTTTAAAACATTGTATGAAGCATTCAGAATGTAAATCATGATTTTTTTCGTACATTGTTAGGCCAAAAAACGTTTAACTGGGCGCTCTGAACTTAAACTGAATTTTTGGTATAAAAAAGCAAGAGACGTCTATCTAAAGGACGTAAATAGGGAAGACATATACCTGAGGATAGGTGTACCTTGATCAAGAACTTAATACAATGGGGGTCTACTCGCCAGAGCTCTGCCCATCATATCTTACATTCAAACACTTGCTCCTATCTACTCCACACGTCCTGGCTGCTGCATCCCTACCATCCCATCTGTTCTTCTTCCAGTGCTGCATGTTGCTCCTCCTCTGTCAGCTCACACCTCTTCTTCCCCTGGACCTCATCATATTGCCATGATGGAACACAACCCATACCTGCTCTTCTAGAAACCACTGTGCCCACCCCCATACTGTGTTCTAGCCAGGACTCTCCATGTCCCACTCTTGTTGAGTATCGCACTTGGTTCAGGGGCTGAGCCTGCTCTTGCCCTCTTTCTGCCTCTTTTGTTCTTATCCAAAGTAACCAGTGGCCTCTGTGGTTCAGTTAAGGCCCAACACTGCTTCAGCTGCAGTTCCCCTGATAGAATCACTCACTACACGGGGCTTGAAGGTAGCTGACAACTTCCTTCTTGCAGCAGAACACCTGCCTACTGTGCTTCTGCTACAGCAAACTATATTTGCTTAGACTTAGAGATTGCATTTATTTTTCTCATCACTTTTTCCAAGTAACTTACTCAATTATGCCGCAGAGTATTATTTCTGTATCAGTTCAAGGTAAAAATATCAAAGATACAACAGCAGTAGTGTATTTTAAACAAGGACACTTTAGATTTCAAAGTGACATTTCTAAACACAACACATCTGTTTTTCTTATGAGCTGAGTAGAACTGTTGGTCTTCTTTGTGACGGTGCAACTGCCAAGAAAGGATATGTAGCATGGCACTTCTGTTCATCAATATTTTACATTTTTAACGGTAATGACTGGTTTCCTTCTTCATGAGCAGTATGCCTCTAAAATAGCATGTTTTCAGCCACTGTGATCTCAAGATACCTTAGTTTCCCTACATTAGGACTGCAGTACATAATCTGCCATTCTGTCACACACAAGGATGTAGAAAAAGAGTGAAAGTCTTGTATTTTTCAGTCCACCAGTAAAAATAGACAGGCCAGCAGCTAATTTTAGCAAACTCTCTGGTTCAGTATTGGAGCTTCAGAGCTGATACTTGATGGACTTGATCAAGGAATAGTTATACCAGCCTGGCACTGTGTGACTGTTGTGTCGAGTCAGTGTCGCTTTACTGGAAATAAATTGTGTCATTCTGAAAACCTCTGGGTGGTAGGAATGCATGTTTGTGCATGTGTGTGTGTGTGTGTGTGTGTGTGTGTGTGGGGAGGGGGGAGTTCCTTTCCTAAGACAGGCACTGGAATTTATAACCAGGGATGAAGACAGAATCTTGGATACCAAACCAGTGATTTAATTTAATTGTTGTGTAATCGGGTAATAATGGTGGTGTGTTCATTAATAGGTACATTTCAGCTTTGATGCCTGAACTTTTGCCACAGCGGTGTCCTGGGCACTATCAGCAAGGCATGACCCATTTTTTAAATCAGAGACATATTTTTCATTTGAAGATAAGGCTTGTAATGAATATTGTATTAGTGACTGATATTGTAAAGAACAGACATCATTTGAGTTTTATTACTCAAGCTTCTATCATTAGGCAGGGTGGTTTTTTTCTCAATGAATTCACTAAGGTGTGTGTCCTCCTCATTTTACTTTTCATTAGCTGTTGAGCCTATTTCCATGACAGTCTACTCTTTATAGCCAAAGCTCAGTGTAGGTCTTTGAACTGGTTTCTCTTACATTTGTTATTCATTTTGTGCTCACTTGTGCTAGTTTATAAAACATATTCTATACAGTCACTTAAAGCCCATACATTTGGTTACATGTTGTGATGCACACATGACTACATAGTAACATGTAATATTTTGATGCATTTATATAATTCTGTTGAATTCTGTAATATATATACATTATAATTCTGATTTTTTGTGTTTTATTTATGAATGCAAATCTATGTCATGTTTTCAGTATTTAACAGTGCTGGTGTGCTTTCATGCTCATGGTGTCCTTCCATATGAAATATGTCCATATTCTAGAGTATATTTTATATTCTTTATTTAAGCTAGCAGATACTGTGGTATTTGTTATAGTACTGTTAAACAAGTAAACAAGCTGTTAACCCAGATTGTTATAGCAAAATGGCAAGATGAATATATTGGAAGGAGAAGGACTCAGCTCAGTGTGGTATTTTCCTCCATTTCAGGATGTGTGAAAGTCACATTTTCTCTCCACCCTGGTTTGATTCAGCCCTCTGATCCACGAGGGGGCTGAGTAATGCTCTTTAGCATGGACAGACCTCGTAGACCCCAGTACGTTTAAAGCCAGCCAAGGCACAGCCTGGCTGTGCATTATTCAGCCAGCCCTGCACAGATGGTATTTGGCCAAAGTGAGGCTGTACTTGTTTGTTCATATGCTAAAAATAAAACAAAACAGGAAAAGGAAAACCAACTGCCCTATCTGCATGTGAATAAACAGTAATGCTTTTTAGCTTACATTTATATGATTGTACTGCAAAGTGACAGCTTGCTGAGTTTAAAAAATGCATATTTGTAGCAGAGGTCATTGTAGTCTTTATTAGATGCCTAGAACCTTGAAACTGGCATTTAAAGCAGGAATTACACACTGAAAAATGGATTAAATGCATTCTAATAAACCTTTAACTACGAATAACAGATTCACCTATTTAACTATTGTAGGACATATAGATTATATACAATGTACAGACATATCTCTCATAGCATTGTACTATAGAATACACATCAGCTGAAGTGACGTCATGTCTTGCCTGAGAGCATCAAGGAGAATGTTATTCCAAGCATGTTAAGGAATTCATCAATTCAGTTTTTTTGCACACTTTCGAGTGCCCAATACAAAAAAATGCAAATAGCTTCTTTAAAAATGTCTTTGTTATTGCATATTACATCAGTCCATTTTAAACATGCATAAGTTGCCAGCATCATGCTGGTATCTTCTCCTTTAATGATCCGTCACTGAGTCCTTCTGTTTGCTCTAGGATTATTGACAAGCAACTCTCACAGTCTCTGGTGTTCCTGCTTCTCTTTGGGAAATTTGAGTCTTCTGACCTGCTGTGGAGCCAGAGCTCAATTGCAATTTGCACTCAATTTCCTCAGGTATTGACCTCCAGAAGAGCCTTTTTCCTGTGTTTTAAATCAAGTGGCATCTATTGTTGCTGTGGTCATAAAATACAGCATGGGAGAAGATAATACTTCGTGCACACAACCTAAAAATTTGATATCCGATAAATGTCGGATAAATTCAGCTTTACACTAACGATATTGGAACTGAAGGAGTCATTCTGCGGTACTGTCAAACAAAACATCTAAAAGTTCCAGCTTATTGGTCAATACACTGGCTTCTCAATTTACAAACAGATCAGAACTCTATTTATACATTCAAGTCACTTTTACCATTGTCACAATCAATAAAAAAACATAATACAGAATTCTCTTCAATTATTTACATGTTTAGCCCTTTAAAAAACCTCTGATGAAGGAATACTATATAAAAATGTACAGAACTTACTTTATGCCACTTCCTTTTCATAACATATTTCCAGAGATGTCTCTGCTGTGCTTTAAATGTAAGGCCAGTCTTGATACATTGATTTACTAATATCTGTGTTCTTTTGGGTCCACATGATGATTCAGCACTGCTGCCTCACAGCACTTTGCTATTTGGGTGTGAGTTTGAATCCTGTTTAGTTTGTGTGGAGTTTGCATGTTCTCCATGTGAGTGTGTGGGTTTCCTCCAACAGACATGTGTTTTAGGTTATCTTATCTCTCTGAACTGCCCACAATGTGTGCGTATATGTGTAGCTGGCTGGGTGTGTGTAGGTACCTGTGACGAACTGGGATCCTTAACAGTGTGTGATTTCATAGTCTAGGGTCCATGATAGGCTGTGCACTGCAACCCTAGTTAGAAGCGGTTTAGGATAATGAATGTGTTCATTTGTCTTTTTTCATGTACTTGTCCTGTTTCAAACCTGCTGTGACCCTGTTCTGTTGTCAGTAAAAAATGTTAAAAAGTTAAAAAACCTTAATAATTCAGACATGTTTTATTTACCGCTTATATTGTGTAAAAATCTTCCAAAGTAGCTTAAGATTTTACTGTTTAACACAGCTTTGTATTTTACTGGAGCAGTTTGGGTTAGGCATTGCTTAAAGGTACTGCAGAAGGATGGTTCACGGGGCTCAACTGTTCAACTTACACACACTCTTTGAGTCCGTAGCCATATAAGTAGCCTATACTTTTGGTACCTGGTGCAGCAAACACAGTATCATAGTAGAATTTGCTCAGTGACTTGACAGAATATGTTATTATTTTACAAACATGTTATTTTACTTATTTATTTATTTGCACAAGAGAAAAAAAAGAAGAAATAGAACACTGTGTTGAGGAGATTAAAAAAACAGGCTTGTGCAAGGGTTTCCCCCAGTTGTGAAAGAAGGGTTAAAACTCCAGAATTGATGGTGATTTAACACTTTCATACATTTATTATTGAGTATCTGAGTTGCTGAGGTGGAAATGTGTACTTTCAAGTACCAAAACCTGGAAAAAATTAAGGGTAACAAATGTTTGGTTTAGACTACATGTTCATATGACACTTATGGCTTTCTGCAGGGTCAATATTGTATTGGCCTGCTTTGGCTTTTCTAAATCACGTTTTCCATTTTACCCTTAGACAGCCTGCCTCTAGCATTTATATATGCATTGTGGTAATGCCTCTGGTCACAAACTAATGTGACGATATTCCTTCTAACTGCAACTTTACAGTAGATTACAGTTTGTGCTGTAGAAATATTTCTTTATCATTTTATTACCTTTTTTATAGAAACCATATGTAAGACACCAGGTTGAAAAGCAGTGACAGATGAACAAGGTGAACAAAATCATTTTTAAAGGGTGTTTTCCTGGGCAGTGCGGTGGCATGGCTGTTCTAGTGACATGGCTGTTCAGACAAGAGTTTGAAACAAGGTCAGTGTGTGGGGTTTGTGAGTTCTACTTGTGTCTGTGTGGGGTCCTTCTGGGTGCTCTGTTTTCCTCCCACAGTCCAAAGGCATGTGCTTCAGGTTAGTTAGTCACTGTAAATTGCACATAGTTTGTTCATGTGTGTGGCTGCCCTGTGATGGATTGGTGCCCCATACCGTGTAGCAGTTTCATCCCTTGATGCCCAGTGATCCCGGGGAAAGCTCTAGACTGCTGGGACTCTGAGCAGGATGTAGCGGTTAAGGACTATGGACAGATGGTTGTTTTCCTTCTGGAACCTAAAAAAGTCAATTTAAAGCAGCAGTAGTTTCACATATTCTCCGGACAAGGTTAGGAAGCAGAGAGTGTCATTTTCTATGGCTCCTTGCACAGTGATTGAAGCAGCACAGGCATTGGCTCGCTCCGTGACTAATAGCCTGACCCTTGGCATCTGAAGGTAGTCTGCCACCTTAGAGGATCTACTGAGTTCTGAGGTGTCATTCGAACAGTAAGTGTAAGAAACAGGCTAAGTCCAGTGAGCTCCATTTATGTTGATAACAAGTGGACCAATATCTTTGTGATGCCATTTGAAATGTATAGCAGCAACTCATCTCCATCATGGCCCTTGTTCCTGCTGTGAGTTCAACCTTTGAACCGAAAAAAAAAAATCTTTGTCTAGCCTAAAGGACTCAACTCTTTTCTAGAAGGTCCATGGACTATTTAAGTCATCCACACAGTCTCAAAAGAAAGTCAGAACAAAGGAAAGTTGATCTCTGATGGGAAGGAAGGGGGGAAAAAGTTTATAACAAAGAAAAGAGAAATCTTTAATAAAGAAAAAATTGGTCTGGGATAGAAGTTTATCCAAGTTTATCTTACCGGTTAGATGAGCTTTTAGACATCTAGCTGTTTTGAGACTAACATGACACTTCCCTACTTTATTCCCCTCCACACAAACAATGTTCAGCATTTACATTGCCAGTAAACTGCACGTTTAATGGCAGAAACTATTCAGGTTAAAGATAAGTACCTCAGTTGATAGGGACTTGACCAGCCTCAGAGCTTTATGCTGTTTTCACAAGAAAAGCTTCTTCATACAGCCTACGAGCCAAGTTGACCCGTGAACTGGGAATTTTGTAGAAATTTTGTGATTGCTTACAGTGACTGGTGTATGAACCTCTGTACCATGCTACCTCTCCCCCCCTCTGCAGTCCAGTCTGATGTGTCAATGGCAGAGGCAACCATGTCCCCAGAGGAGATAGAGGCCGAAATGGCACGGATTCAGCGTCTGCGTGAGATTCTAGTCCGCCGCGAGTCTGAGCTGCGCTTCATGTAAGTAGCTTTCTGACTGGGCCGTATTCCTTAAAACATTTCATTTCCTTCTTATTTACTTGGCTGTTCTCAACCAGTGTGACCTGGTTAACTGTACATAACAGTACTAGGTGTCAAAAACGTCACTGGTACCTGAACATTAAACTTGTAGTCACTATGTACCTTCACTCTATTTTAGCTGAAGCAGAAAATATTCAGAATAAAATCTTAGCGGCGTGTTACAACATCTTATGTGTTATGCAAAGGAAGAGTTACCCCTTGGGGGCAAGTTGGAGACCAGACAGCAGAATCTGCAGTAGATCTGTGAACAGAGCCCAGTGGGCTGGTGTAAGTAGCACTGCGATGGGCATTTATGGGAGCAAACCAAAGGGAAACAATACTGCATCTTTATGATGACTGAGGGAAATGTTGTAAATCCAAGGACTGAAGTTTGTAAAGCCAGAAGACTCTGAGTGGTTTAATTTTTTTGGTGACAAATTCTGCAACAATTTGGCACTTCTCAAATTCACTTTGTGTAGAAGGGGCTGACATTTATTTCATAATATGTGTATGTGCTTCAAATTTATTTCAGTGTAAGTGTTTCATAAACAGACAACATGGAAAATGCAAGGCTGATTTCTTTAATTCATTCAGAAAAACTGTCTGGTAAAAAATCCATTTAAGGTAACTCAGCCCAGACTCTGCTGTCTGACATCATGGGACCAAGAGACCAGCCAAGAGCACAGCGGCAGGGTCATGCTCAGGTAGCCAGGAGCAGACGAGAGAGCAGGACTGTTCTGGAACCAGCTGCCAGCCGTGGCCGAGGGCTTTGGGTGCTGCTGAGCAGGGAGCCCTGGGAGGGTTGTGATGACTCACTGCTTCCTCATTTATCGCTTGGACGACGAAATCCCTCCCCACTGGCTGACAGTACACACAGGCAGCTGCTCCCTTGCTGCAGGAGAGGGCTGGGCCTCACATACTTCATAAAAAACAGAGCTTATCTTAAATTTGATTTTCATAACTGCACATTTTCATTAGAGAACCCACAGCATTATTATCCAGAGCAGTTTTAAATATAATAGGAATCAGTAGTGAGTCATTAATAATGTGGAATGTGGCAGATTCACCACATATAAGTACCACTGCAATGTAATTCTTGGCGAGAAAAGATTTAACAATCTGTTGCCTGTTGCATTGTCCTGTCAGGATGGATGATATTCAGCTGTGCAAAGACATCATGAGCCTGAAGCAGGAGCTGAGGAAGATTGTGGCAGTGCCTGGTAAGACTGAAATGTCCCCCTGTTCATCTCTTGCATTCATTCAATATTTATCTGATTTTTATGTAAGTGGACAGCAGTGCTGCCTTTTGTATCTGGGTGGTGCAGGGCAAAAACCTCTGGCGGCCCAAAGTCAACTGTCTACTCACCTTCCTGCCGATGATAAAATAACAGCTAGGGTAAATGTTAGTACTTTTGGAGTAGATCAGTGGTTTTTCCAGATGCCCTCAACCTAGTCAGCAGATGACTTTTAGTGGATAAAGGCAGTACCAGTGACACGAGCTTGCAGGTCTCAGCTCAGCCAAGGTCACCCCAGGCATGGTGGAAACCAGTGGAAACAAATGGCAGCAGCATAGAAAGTTCTACAAGACAGATAGCTAAGGAGATGGCAGCACGGGAAACTTCACCAACAACTTTAGACAGTAGTAGCTGTCAGAAAGTGCACATTTGAATGATCAAATGACATTTAAATGACCTAAATGCCATATCGGATGGTAAATTTTTCCATAGTTTAGGGGCTCCATATGTGTAGGTTTTACCACCAACAGCTGATGCACCAGCATGGGAAAAACAAGTACAGCCCATCCCTGGATCACGAACGAGATCCATTCCTAAGTCTGTCCTTCAGTTGAATTTGTATGTAAGTTGGAACAGGTACATATGGTTCATATTTAGTGTCAGTTAGTCAAATGTTTGTCTTAGTGTATAGTATATATTTTACCTTTCTATGCATATAAAACACTTAAACACAATAATACAGTAGAGGATGATAATAATAATAATAATAATAATAATAATACAGTAACAATAAAACTACAGATACATACGGTACTGTACTGAATAGAGAGAATGTGTGTGTATGTGTGTAGGTATACAGTACTGTAAAAAACATTAAAGAAACAGTTCTTGTCACCTCTTTCCAATCGCTTTATTATTTCCACTTTACTTACTTTAATGATCGTTTTTCTTTTCTCGGATGCATCACCAGCACTTGCATCGGATTTATGGTTTGGAGGCATGGTTACAAGGGTAAATACTGAGAAAAAATTATAAACCAAATTCAAAGTTACACACTTACCACAACAGTAATGGCACCATAATTTGATTAAAACTGGTGGGCTCGAGTCAATGAACCGCCAAAGCCGTTGAATGTTTTCATGAGTGTCACAAAATAGTGCGTGCATTCTTTATTACAAACCATTGTATTTAACTCGAACTTTTAATATTATAGGCTTTATGGCAGTCCGCTCGCAAGTACGAGTTGTCTGTAAGTCGGACGTTCGTAACCCAGAGACTGTCTGTAAACCCTCTTTCATTTCAGTGGTTTTACGTCAGGTCATAAATAACAGTCCTTACCAATCTCTGCAATTAGGCAACACATAACCAATTACACTATGGCATTATTTATGGCATTATTAAAACGTAAACCAAAATACAGAAACCATGTGGAAAAAATTTGTACACTTTTCATGGGAATTTAGCAGGTAAATAGCAGAAAGGTGCTGCTTATCTGTTACACTGGATTAGTTGGGCATCAGGAAGTGTGACCACCTCTATAAAAGCAGAGCTTTTGGCCGTTGGATGGCCTGTAGTATTGAGGTGTGTGTTAACACTATGCAAAGGAGAAAAGACATCAGCAATGAACTCAGAAGAAATTGCTGCTGCACATCAGTCTGGAAAGGATTATAAGGTCACGTCAAACTACCTGATCTGCCATTTTACAGTAAGACGGACTGTTCACAAATTGAGAACATTCAAGACAGCTAATAGTCTTCCCAGAAGCGGGTTATCTCTACAGATTCATCCCAAGGTCAGACAGTATAATGTTCATAGAAATTGCAACAAACCCAAGAGCTACATCTAAGGACATACAGACTTCAGTTAGCATGTTAAATGTTAAAGTTCATAACTTTACAATCAGATAAAGACTGAACAAGTGTGTCTTTCATATGAAAGTAGCAGGAGAAGCTGGCCAAAGCCCCTTCTCTCCAAAAAGAACAAGGTAGCACAGCTTGGGTTTGCAAAGCCGCATGCGAACAAGCCAGAGTGTTTTTGGAACAACATCCTTTGGACAGATGAGACCAAAGTGGAGATGTTTGGTCATAATGTACAACGCCATGTTTGGCAGAATCCAAACACAGTGTATCACCCCCAACTTCCCATACTGACCAGCAAGGGTTGGAGGGGTGATAATTTGGGCTTGTTTTACAGCCACGAGACCTGGGCACCTTGCAGTCATCAGGTCAACCAAGAACTCCTCTTTATACCAGAAGCTTGCAGGACCAAATCTCTAGCAACAGGACAACGATCACAGGCACACCAACAAATGTACAACTGAATGGCTGGACAAAAAAAGGGGTTGGAATGAATCCAGACCTTAACCCCACTAGGATGCTGTGGCAGGACCTTCAGAGAGCTGTGCATAAACAAATGCCCTCAAATGTCAATGAACTGAATCAATGCGGTAAAGAAGAGTTGGCCATAATTCTTCTGCAAATGATGTGAGGGACATAAACTCATAGAAAAAAGATGAAAAACCTTTGACTCTTTGCTGCTAAACATGGTTCTGCAAGCTACTGAATCATGGAGTCTACTAGTATTCAGGGGGAAATTCTTAAACACTGGGTATGTCAACCAGAGGGAACGTAGGCTGCTGGCAAGCAGTGGCTATATGTTTCTGACAGGATGTTTAGATGACAGGGTGAGACGGTGTGTCTGACCCCTGTGCTCCATTCTTGTGCTTTTAGAGAAGGAGAAAACTAAAAAGCACAGACAGAGGGAGGAGGAGTTGATCCTGAAGATCCACAAACTGGTTCAGAAGAGGGACTTCCTGGTGGATGATGCAGAGGTGGAGAGACTGAGGTAACTGTGGGGTGCAGGATATACATTACAAGAGTTTAGCTACAGTAGTAAAGATAGCGCATGTAGATTTCGTTTAAAAAAAGAGGTCTCTTAAAACCAAGATTCAAACCCATATACTGTATTGTTTGTACATCCAGTAAAATCATACCTTTTTTTAACCTCTCAGAACACTGTGGTCAATCATATATTAGTTCCAGCTCATGAAGGGTGGTGGCAGTAGTGAAGTAAAGGATATCTCCTGACCTGATATGTTCTCTCACAGAGAAAAGGAGGAGGACAAGGAGATGACCGAATTCTTGAGACTGAAGCTCCTGCCTTTGGACAAGCTGGCCAAAGCCACACAAGGTAGGAATCTTCACATGATCTTTTTTTCAATGAAACAGGTGTTTTTTTTTGGAAACTCTTCAAATTAATCCCTCGTACTGATTGATGAAATCAAACCTAGGATATTCTAGGATGGTAACTTTCAGGCCAAATCTGAATCACGTTAACTCTTCTTTTGAATCCAAGGGCCCACTGAGTTAAAGAAGGCAACTCCACAGCCACCCCCCAACAAGCCCTCGATAACAAAATCAGGAGTCGAGATCATCAAAGACTGCTGTGGGGCAACACAGTGTATCATTATGTAACTTCACTTCATTCAGGCCCTTTTGAAAACATACCGTGAAGTGTAATCACCATCTAAATCTCCTAGAAAGCTCACCTCATCTCGTCATCTACGCCACTGAGAACCCTGGCCCAAACCGGCTTCCGATGAAAGAACACGCAAGGCGTATATCAGTGTCTTCTTCAGGTTTTAGATCTGTGCTGCAAATTGACTTCTGTCGATACCTCATTCCTGAGCTCTGCCAAACCTTCAAAAAGACCTACAGAAACAACTCATCAGGAATTATTTGGTTAATACTTCTAAAATTGCACTAGCTTGCAGTCAGTTGCAGTGACAAAAAACATAAGTGCCAAAACACATTATTCCCATAACCTAAAATAGAGGGCGTCTTGGGGGTGAATTGAAAACGCAGCACACTGGCTGCAAAATGATTAAGAAAGCAGAAGCTATTGTTTGCAAACTAAGGTGGGGTCTCCACAGCCTTACACATTGTCAATTATATGACCCGAATTATATCATGCAGCCCGTGGAACAGAGCAGTATTTCAAGTCTTATAACTTGGTTCCCTTAAGTACATAAAATCTACCCATTTAGTCCCATTGGGCAAGGAAGTGTTTGAAAACATATATCTTGTTTAAGATGCTTTCGTGAGACATTAACAGAGCAGAACGAACAGGAGTGATCATATTGATCTGTTTCATAAGAAAGCTGCACAACATCTTAAGGCAGACAGATGTCACTCTGCCAGAGAAAACATTCAGACTGCAGCGAACATCTGTTCCCGTTTGTGTCATTGTATGAGTGAAGGTCAGTAAGACGGTTCACAAGTAATGCAAACGTCCCCAATCCGATGTGCTTTCTTCTACAGCTGCATTAGTATTGCTTTCCATGTTGGGGGGGGTATATTTGCATGCTAAACTGTTAAAAGCTTTAGATCTTTAGAGCTAATATTCACATGAAATAATTTATAGCAATGAGATACCTACCTGTCTCTTGGAGGGGTGATACCTGACAGGACTCCTCTGGACACTGTGACTTTTCTGTCCATCTCTATTATTCAGACCACACTGGTTATGCTGGTTATTTGTATTAGATTTTAGAAAGTTGAAAAGTACAATTAAGATGTTTGTGATGAATTGGTCAGTAATCTATATTGAATAGGAGGTTGCAGAGACTTCAGTTTTTATTTTAAATGTGTTAATGTTTGAAATACAATAAAGTTGTTTTTTGAACTCATTACAGCTTTTTTTTTTTTTTTTTTTAAACAAACTTGACTGATTAAAACTTGTTGATGGTGTAACTTTCAATGTGACTTAGTAGCAAAAGCACCTTTGAATTTACAAAGTCTATGAATCTGGTCCCAATTTTTTGACAGACGAGAAGCCAACGTACTCATTTTAATTAGAAGACGGTATGTAAGTGCTGCACCACCATCAATACAAGGTTGTTAAACTGGTTCTGAATTTAAATGCATGCATGTTCAACTATTAATGTTGACGAGCTCATGAATCTAATATATTTAATTACAGTAATATTTTGGAGCACATTATTCTACTTGCCACCATGACACAGAAACAAGGACACAGTAAACACAAACCTGGAAGCCAGAATTATGCTTGTGAGATTTATCAACATAAATTCATTGGTCCCTTCACAAAATGAAAATGCTACAACACCTTCTCATCTTTGGGGAAGAAGAGGGGAGCAACAGGCAGTTGAAAACTATGGGAGAAACAGTGAACAGTAGGTGTGAATGGGCTCCAGATGAAGGGAACACTGGCAGGGCAGTGAGTGCCAAACAAGTGCAAATCAAAGCACCAACATGCATTCTCTACTGTGGCCTGTTTTACCACAGAGAAACGACGACATTCATAAAACCAACTGTGGAACTCAATTCTGGAAAGAAAAAAAAAAAAAAAAAAAAAAAAAAAAAACAGGCCTTCTGTGACTCATCACTTAATACATATACATTTTACTCTTCTTACTAATGAGACAGAGTTAAAACTTATAAACCAACCTAAATTATGCAAATGTGCATAAACAATCAGTACTGTATCTCCTTGGAAGCAATAATGTAAAAAAAACTGTGAGTAAGTTGTAACTGCAGTAGAAGGGCTCGGTAACTCACGACATGCATTCTGTACTTTACAGGTGACAACTTTCAGTATGTGGCTCCAAAAATGGTTAAGGAATAGGGCTTGCTGACTATTAAAAGCTAATCATAAAATTTTAAGCAATTTACTTAACATCTGAAAAGCTCTCAGTTACTTGATCTTATGCACCCTCACATCCCAGATGAAAGGAATCACTCGGAATCCCAATAATTTTCTGGGCGACTTCTTTCCCCAACTCTTTACATTCAGCCATTACCAAAGATTTGGTCTACGAACACTGCAAGATGCCCTCAGCCATGTTCTCCTGGACAGTGTTCAGCCTGCTGAAGCAGGACAGGAGTTGCACGAATCGTACAACTACAAAACAAATGTCAAGAAAGTTTTGAATGAGGAGGTGGTCCTCATGGGCTTGTGCCCATTTGGGGTTTCGGTCTCAAATCGCCAAGCTACACAATAAGAGGATGACAGCAGTTTCCCATTGGAACCCATCTCGCGAGTAACAAACCACTTTCAGCCTGAACTCATGCACGTCAACAGCAGCTCTGGGTGATCATTTTGTGCACTGCAACTCCACACTCCGACATGCAGGATTACATCATGGCTGGCTTTACAAAATGAACACACACACACACACACACACACACACACACACACACCCTCACAGGTAAAACATAACTGGCAAGTGGAACAGATGCGAAGAGGAGAGTTACTCCGGTCGCTCTCACATGCGCCGTGGCTGATACAAGCCATTGTAAAAGCCAGGCTTTGTCTCTTGTCCAGAGAACCTCCGAGGGCCTCTGTCTGTGGCTGAGCTCACTGGACCCCCGGACCCCTGTGCTGTTTCACCACTGAGCAATCTTTCCCCAACTCCTCTCCGCTCCACTTGAATGCCGACACTAAAAACACCTTTATTTTATTATTAAAAATAAAAATGAGCAAGACTTCCGCTCACCCACAAAACATGCCAACACAAAAATCTAGGCTCTTCATTATTCTCCTCCATTAAAAAGGCAAATCAACAAGGTTAACAAACAAAACCTTGACACTTCCACGGGACTCGTCAAGGAGATGTGTACGATCTCCTGTCAGTAAGGCAGCGGAAATGACTCTAAACTACTTAAAAATGCGGTTCGGCTACATTATTTATTTACCATTTGCACAACTGGCTTCCCTTAGTTTTGAACATGCGCAAAAAGTGATTTATGCATTACATGCATATTTCACACCACCCGCTGAAGTACAAACTGCAGTCCATATGCGCACGTGTGAAGACACAAGGACAGTTTGCGCTTGGCTCGCAGCAGCTAACGGAGTGCCACCGTGCTTCCGTTCAGGCTGCTGAAGCAGAAGCGCGAACACTTGGAGGATGAGGCTGATCGCTCTCACAGATGCGCACATCTGGCCCCATCGCAACAGACCGCAGACTTGCCAAGAACCCAGGCACAAAAACAACACTTCCATGTTGTCCTGCATATCGGAGCAGAGCTGATGACAGCGGCCATTTGAAATACCTACAAAAATTCTTTTTATGTCTTCACTTGTCAAACACTGCTATCCAAACTGTACACAGAGATGCAACTTGCCAATTAAACAGAAGCTGATCATTTCAACACTGCATTTCAAACCATATAACTAAAATTGCTTAAACAAAAATGTGATTCAGTGAATTATACAATAGGTTCTGAACTCAACACTACAGTGAACAAAGGACCTCACTATTTGTTCTATGTAACTGAGAAAAAGTTACAATGGGAAATCACTACTTCAACACAATGACCTCATCTATTATTGCCCAGCTGTCATGGCCCCACTCTAAATCGCAACTCACAGCCTCAGTCTAGAAGACATTTTTCTGTCACTAACAGCTTAATAAGTTACACCAAAGAATTTGAATGGAACAGATAGTTCTAGAAGTTCCATTTCTGGCCTTGTGCTTGCTATACTGCATAAAAATGAGTTTCCAGCCAGTTTTGGTTGTACATCCCACAGAGAGCTACTGAAATGAGAGCTTTTAATGTTGGCAACCCATCCCCTGACTATTCTTCTAAGTTCATGGCATCTCCCTCCATGCAGTTTCAAGTTACTCACACTTCACTGGTTTACTTCATCCAGTTCCCTAATTATTATTTATTCAGTTTTAACTATGGTTAAAAATAAAAATAACGGTAATTTTAGCACAGTGTCATTACTACTGATGACTCTACAACCTAAACTGAAACTTCATATTGGGACCAGAGACCAAACTTTCATGTAATTCTTTAGACTTGTACCTCCACAATAAAATTCACAGCTTAAAGGTAAAAAGAAAAATTGGGAAAGTGAAACAACTGAATACAAAATAAGATACAGCAGCACATGGTTGGCAAAGCACAACAGTTGGAATAGGGAGGGGAAAACAGGCATTCCTGCTGGTTTACAGGGACAGGTGAAATGGGTCACATCAGAGGCGTGTGACAGGGGCGATAGAGAAGTTAGCTGCCAGCTTCACTTTGTTGCGAGAGGCCCTCTTACTGGGGCTGTCGGTCAGGGACACCTTGGGGACACGAAGCTTGGTCGCTGGAGAAGCTGTCTCCACTTTGACAGGCTGGTTGTCCCTCATCAATGGGGGAGGGCGGTCATCACAAATATCTGGTGTGGGAGCAGCAACTTCTGGGGTCTTCCTGTTTGGATTCACCCCTGCAGAACAAGGGAGATGGTGTATGTTCGGAAAGCAAGAACATAACACATAAATATCAAATCATGGAGAGAGACCATAACTGCCATTCATTAGTGAGGATTTTTAATTTGCACCCTGGACAGCAGATACTATAGTGGGTTTTCTTTTGGAACTTGCAAGCTTCAGGCAAGAATTTCAAATATGGAAAGACTACCTGTTGCCTCATTTGCAAAACAGCACAAACAACAAATGAAACCAAACAAAGGTTGCTTGCAGGCACACCTGTCGTGAGTGCAGGATGCTGCTCAAAGTGGATCAGGTCGGTGTGCTGCAGCAGGACAGGGTCAGGATGCAGCTGGGGAGAGGGCAGGCACGAGGGGACTGGCCCGCAAAGCAGGTCCACTGGTGAGTTTGAGCTCAGGCACAGCAGCTCTGTCTCCACTGTGCTACCAGCTGACAAACAGAGCAGAGGGTTACCACCCCATGACCACCCCACCCATGACCACCAGACTAAACAGGCAGTGCAGGTTATTCTGACGTTCTGCTTGGATACATAAATACCTGGATGAAACATGGACTAGGGTTGCACAGCTTACAGTTTTCAGCTTTTGGAACCAGATAACATTCCCTCTGCCTTGCAATAAAGCATCTATATGACGCCAGGCGTCTATAATGCACAGAAAGCCTAAAAGTAGATTTCCTACTTTTTTTCAATAGACTCTGTTCTCACTGGGTTTTACCTAGACTCTGTTCCTCAGGCTCTATGGCTTTCTGTGCACTTTTGCTGCTCTCCCCCTCCAACTGTGGGCCCTCTACTGCAACTGGACTGCAACGTGCTAAAAAACATGACACACACACACACAGGTCACAAAACTCATAAGATGCGTTCTACAGCAACTGTCAAGGAATCAGTGAGGGTTACCTTTCATGTCATTCTTCAAAACAATAATTTTCTTGTGTCCATGACCTTTAATCCAGACAACCTGTTGGTATCAGTATCATTTGCTTTAGTTATAGCAGTCACAATACCCAAAACGTTAAAATGCAACATGGTGACTGAATGGAGGTGAAATGGGTATTTGGTATGCGCACCTGTGGAATGGCCCCCAGCAGCTCATCAACAGTGCTGTATCCATATGAGCGTGGCAACAAACCTTTGCCTGTGTACTTGCTGAAGGCAGCAGGGAACTCAGTCAGGAAGATCTGATGGTAGTGGTAAGTGTGAAGCAGGGCTCGTACACTGCGGGCAAACTGGTAGAGCCGAGTCAGCCTAACCTGTTCCTTTCCATCACCCTCCTCACTCTCAAAAAGCTAAACGAGGAAAAAGTCCACTGTCAGGCATACTTAAGGCATATTTGTAATTAAGTAATTCACTGTGTGAAATTACAGTTTGATTCTCAATACAAGCACCTGCTAGAAGAGTACATGCATTTTAAACTACTGACCACATATTTTTCTATCTGATCTTAACACTAGACACCACAAAACCTGTCAATGACGACAGATGTTACTGAACTTTGGCACAAACATAACCAGTTAAAAAGTTCTGGGGATACCTCAACCAGGTAAGGCAGACTCTTGAGTAGCTCACTGATGGAGACAAAGCCATATTCACAGGGGTTCAAGGGAGCAGCATGTGTGGTCTCGTACTGCTGGCTCAGCTCCTCCACGCTCAGGGAGTCTTGCTCGGCTGGCACAGACATGAGTAAGGCCAGCAGCTGGGTGGTCAGTGAGCGCAGGGACTTTCTGTTGATTAACTGCACCTCGCGACCATTCACTCCATCCACCACCTGAAGGGAGGTAAATTGTCTTGCTCTTTCTCTTCTGAAACTAACATTTGACCAATACAAAGGTCGCAGTACAAAAAAACTGCAAGGGCTCCCTCTAGTGGTCACGTATACTCATACCTTGACTACATGGCACAACTTCTGCAGGAGGGCTGGCACAGAACTGACGTCAAAGTCCTGAAGTTTCAGACCATAGCCAAAGGTCTTGCTATATTCAGAAAGGAGTTCACTCATGGGCAGGCTATTGTCCTTCTGGGACCGCAAGAGTTTCACAAACTGGGCAGCCAATGCCTTCAACTTCTCCATCTCCGTCAAGGTCAAGATCTTTTCTTCTCCACACTCCAACACCTCACAAACAAACCAAACTGCTTGTCACAACAACAACAACAACAACAACAACACTGTCCTGCTTGGATTGCATATGCAGCCAACACTAAATAAATATCCAATCATGTTTAGCAGATTCCTTCATTCAAAAACAGCAAAGTTTTCACATTTAGTTTGCACTTGTGCACAGACAATACAGGTCAAATATATAGTTCAAGGGTTCAATTGGTCCCTCAGGGTCTAGCATTTATCTTTCCATTTATTTAAACAAACATACTACCTATCACAAGGTGCACAAGGACTTAAGTCCACAACCCACCAGCAGCACATCAGGAATCGCCTCAAAGAGCTCCATCAGTTTAGTAAATCCATAGTAGGTAAGCTTGCACTGTCGACCAAAGTGATGGTGGTAAGAGGGGATGAACTTGCTGAAGGGCATACGGCAGTGGGGCTGGTGGCGCAGGAGGTCTACTACCTCCTTGGCAAACTGCTTGGTTCTTTCTATCTCCTCTGGAGTTCGCTCTATAAAAGAAATGCATTAAAAAAGGTGCATGAATCAAACATATCAAAAGTGGCTTGTCCTCTACCGTAAGGGTCGGTACACTGACCTCTTTTAGGAATAGAGATTATGGTGTCTAAATCTTGTTGGGTAATGGTAATTGTAGTATCAGGTATCTCTGCCAGCAGGTCCATTAGATCACACATGCCGTAATCGACTACCCGCCAGTCCCTGGAGAAGCACCTGAAAAGACACACCACACATCCCTTCATCACCATTTTTAATCACACCACACAAATCCCGGCAGATTCAGTTTTCACAGAAACCACACTATAGTACAGATATATCAATTTCCACCAATACACTAACCAGTGGTAGGCCTGCATGAAATCCCGGATGACCACCTGCTTGCTGGCCTGAAACTTGAGCAGTTTGAGCAGATCCTGTGTGAAGCGCTTCACCTGTGCACGATGAGTCAATGTGAGCACCCTCTTGGACCCCATGCCCAGGATCTGTAGCCAGCAACAGGTTCAAAATTAATCATACTGCAGCAATATACTTGTACTGTCCACTTGTAAATACAAGTAAGCAACAACTTACACCAAATTTCACTATCAGACTGCTCATAAGCCTTTTTTTGTTAGGCACACCTATTACTGAAAGTATTTAAAATGTACAATGATCCAAATATGACTATTTAAAACACCAAGGACAATAAACATTTCCTGGCATCTGTGACCTGCAGAACATGGGGCACAGCCTCGAGCAGCTCCAGCAGCTTGGAGTAGCCGTAGTCAGACACACGGCACTGCTTGGCAAAGTGGTGATGGTATGAAGGGATGAACTTGCTGATGGGCATAATGCAGCAGGCCTGGCTCCTCATCAGGTCGATGACCTCTCGGCTAAACTGGATGAGCTGCGGGTTCCCCACGGGGCTCTTGCAGCGCTGAACCCAGGGGTCTGTGGGTAGCAAACCAAAGTCCAGCTTTGTTTTCAATGTTCAAAACTCCCAGCAGCTGTGGTGTTTAAATGCTCAGGTTTACACAAGGAGCTGGACACATTCAACATAACCAGCCTCTAGTCATTGTGTGTTTAGCTGTAGATGCTATATTCAAATGCAGTACATTTGCCAATTAACTGAAGAGCTGGAGGTTGGTGCTTCAGACTCAAGAACATGTACTGCAGACTGTCTGCATTCACAGCAAACTGTTTGGAGCTCTAGCTTACACATACCTGCATTGGGTGGTGGTGGCTTATTGTGGATCCACTTGATGACCTTGAAGCCATTCTGTGCAGTTACAATGTTGATCCCTGGGATGCAGGTGATCAAATGCTCCAGGGGTACCCCTCCTTCCAACTCTCCCTCTTCACCTAGCATCAGAGGACTGAACTCTGCTGCATAGCACTCTGGGAAGCTGGAAGAAACAATTTCCCAAGAGTTAAAAACAGACTCAAGTATTCCATTCAGTGAATTTTTATGGAGATGACAGAAAAAAAACTGGTTTGAGGGCACACCTGAGCAGTGGCACAGTGCCCTCATGGGTCTGCAGCAAACTGTGCACTTGGGCAGCAAAAGATTTGAGGGACAGCACAACAAATGGGACCTTGTACGAGTCTGGGTCGAAGTCGGATTCACTGGTAAGATGAACAACACATAGTAAACACGAATACCAAGGAGCTGAGCATGGCAAATTCTGAGCACAGCTGTAAGCAATGTACCTGAAGCTGTGCTGCAGGAAGTGACGCTTGCACACTGGCTCGTGGTACTCAAGCTCCTCAAACACCACAGGGCTACCACTGGTTGAAGAGCCGTCATGGGACTGAGAAGAGCCCAAGGGGCTCTGGCGTGCTTGGCTGCTAGGCAGGAGGCATACAAGACGGCTGTTACCCTGATCCCGTACTGCCACCACCTCCGTCAACCGGTACAGGTCACTCACTGCCAACTTGCGGCCAAACCTAAAGAGGACCATTACAATCCACAGGAAAAAAAAGGAATTTGTTTACAAACGCATGCAAGAAAAGGCAAAGCAGTGAAAAATAAAACCTGGCCATAAAATGCCTAGTGTTTCCTATCTTAAACCTGTGGCCATAAAATCCTTAAAAAAAAAGCCTAAAAGATGGGGGGGGGGGGGTGATGGGCTATTGCAAAGATGAAGACTGATGGCAGCAAAAACACGCAAAGCAAAATGAGAAATTCTTACTTTTTCTCATAGATCTCAGTCAGCTTGAACAGTGGTAGACAACAGGCGGGAGCATCCTGAAGAATACCAATTATTTCCGAGCTGCAAAGGAAACATTTTTTTTATCCAATAAAGAGACACAAAATTACATTTAATACACTAAAGGAAAAGGAAACCAAGCACAAGGTGTATGCTTACCCACCTGAGAGGAGCAAGGGACCTGCTGTTAGCCCCAGTGACCAAGGAGACATGAATGCGCTTGCTGCCAATCTTGTAGCGATGCAAGCTGCTGACGGCACCAATGGCCTGCTGCAGAGAGCACATCTGCACAGTGGCCTTCAGCTGGTAATCAGTGTGTGGGCTCAACTCCACACTTTTCACCTACCAGCAGAGCAGGGACAATTGGCAACATACTCTCAACCACCCATGTTATTGCAAGAGGTCAGATGCTCTTTAAAATACCTCGCCTTTAAGGTGTAAGGTTTAAATGTCATTGTCACTGGTTCTCTATAACAAATGGCATAAGAAAATTACATGTAAACTGCTGCAGAGGTACTTTTATAGCTTTTGAACGAGATCCTGAGCCTTTAAAGAACTTGGTAAGCATCTACATTGCCTGGAGGGTGAAGGCAGCATGCTCCTACCCGTCCATGCTTGGAAAAAGTATTGTATAGGGTCTGTTGCAGCTCCTTCCGAGACATTCTGTAGTCCATGTTGGCCACCTGGATGTCCACACCGTTAGCAAAGGGCTCTGGGCCAGCATCTGAGCAAGGGCTGCGAGACGGCACAGTCAGGGGAGAGGAGCGGTTGGACAGGCATGGTGAGCCGCTCCTGCAGAAGAGAACAACGATGCAAAAGCCAAATCATATAGCCCTTAGGGATGTGTCCATCTGCAAAAACCTTAGTTCCATGAACAGGATGCACAGGCCATCACTCAAAGTTCAAAGGTTAAGCTGATGACCTGACCTACTCACCTAGATGACCAGGAGCCCTGAGAGAGTATAAGGGGGCTGAAGGTCTTCTGCAGACTAAGTTTACTGAAGGCAGAGGGTGTGCTGACCTGGAACTCTGCCCCACTTTTGTCACTCCTTTCCACAGGGGAGTCAGATGCACTACAGGGGGTAGAACAATCCCGCCTGAGCCCAGAAAAAACAAACATTAAAAATGTGGCATTTTAGCACTTCTGCATAATGTGCAGTTGCAAAAGTCAGGACCTCCATGAAAAACTCTCTTACCGCCTGCCTCGCAATGCTCCATCCACTGTGCTGCCTGTTTTGGAAGACAGTAGGGCTGTATTCTCAATGTCACTCTGAGGAGATGCAGTTTCACCGCTACTCTTCATTTTGGGCTTTAACTCTGAATTGCACAGCTCCTAAGCAAAAGCAGAGAAATCATGTTGAAGGCTGAACATGATGCCCATAAACCTCTATTGTCCATTTAGTAAAGCTGGAAGCCAAGGAATCAAACTGCAAAGCTTTGATGGAAAAAGAGAAACGATTACAATGAAGGGTACATGCACGGAGAATCATAAAACTTGAGCACCCAGTAATGGCAAGTCAAAACCTGTTTATGTGACCTAGCCTGAACCGAGCCTAGCCGATTTCATACCATGAAAAATATCCTGGCATTATGATTGAAACCTACATGCCACAATACTGCAGCCACATTAAGGAGAAACCTGAGATTTATTCCATTACGACATGCAACATATAACTAGGTGCTTCATTTTATTATTCTCCAAATCCCTTGTTTCAAAATGAGGACAAATGCAACAGAAGCAGCAAGCAAAAGCCAGGCGTGGCTCTATTCTCGTCTGCGAAAGAGGTGGGTTAATCGTAAGCAGGATGAGCTGGGATGAGGCTGTGGCTGGCAGGCTGCTGACCTGGAAGCTCCTCGCTGGAGGGCCACCAGCCTCGAGCACGCAGGAGCCCTTCCTCGGGCTGTAGGCCTGCATGGGGGCAGCATCCCGACTGCTCTGGCACAGCCGGGCCACACGACCTGTGCGCTTCGGAGAGCGCGGCTTCTCTACAGGCACAAACGTGCTGGCTGGAGGAAGTTTGCTGGGCTCCACCCTTGAGCCCTCTTTGGCACGTGGGTGGAATGACACGCTGATGCGGTTGCCAAAGACGTCCTCATTCTCCATTCGCTTGCTGGCACGCTCGGCAGCCTCCTGGCTGCCAAAACGCAGCACTGCGCAGCCTGCAGAGATGCTCAACACCTTTCCCCCGCAGTTATCTGACAGGCGACGCAGCCTGTTGCTCACACTCTTGCCATCCCGGTTGGTTGGGAGGTTGTAGACATATAGCAGGTTGAAACAGGGCTGGTAAAAGCAAACAAAAATGTACTGCCTTTTTTCTTCTTGATTCAAAAATCCTTCTGGTTTCCTGACTTTATTTCAAAAGATCTCATCTGATCTTTCAGAAATGGCAGTAACAACTCCTATGGTTATTTCAGGGTTTGTTTTGCCAGGGAAACCAGTTTGAAACATGGTAAGGAATTTGCCATTTCCTGACAAATCAACTGCAACCAATAAGTAGATTGGAAGTACCACAAAAAAGACAGTAATCACACCACACAGAATGCCTTTTTAATTCTGCATTTACATACAAGGCATCTTGATGCAAAATAAGGCAACACTGCTTCAATGAAACAGTATTTCTTTGGCAATAGGAACACAGGTTCTGCAACTCATGCAAGGGGGGGAAAAAAAAAACAAAAAAAAAAACAAAACTTTACGGTAATGCAAGTTTCCAAAAGTGAAACAAAATGTACCTCTTATTTTGGTTTTTCAGTGTATTAAACAATCATTCACTGCAGAGTTGCAAGGAAAAAGATCACCACAATGTCTTGGACATGCCTCTAATCAATTTTTCAAACAAAAATAACCATTTATATTTTGTTTCCAGTATTTTCACAAGGGAAGTTTGCACATATATGGGCGAGTGAAGGTCAGAGGCCTACCTGTGATTTCACTGGCATTCTGGGAGGCAGATCAGACACAAAGTCTTCAAAGGCCACATGCTGGTGTGCATGCTGCAGCAGGGCTTCAGAGGCCTGGTTCTTGTGCACCAGGATGATCTGGAAACCATGCCTGTGGCGGAGGTCGCTCAGCTCGCTTGCAAAATTCACATCGGCTGCAAATATAAGCAGGGCTCAGTATTCAACAGGGCTCCCTGACCCTGATGCACAGCATATCCCCCAAGATCAAGGCAAAGCTCATTTTCCACATTTGTCCTTCTTAGCGAGAGACTTACAGGATACGAGCACCACAGTGGCAGGCGCTGTATGTGTGTCAGCAAAGCGTCGAAGGCTCTGTCTCAGCTTATCATCTGCTGCATTCTTGGCAGTGGCGTTGATGTGTGCCACAGTCACCTGAACAACACCACGAGCCTGTTATCTAAACAGTCAAGATCTATCTGAACTACTGCGTAAAGACCACTGTACATTAGGCAACTCCAACAACCCTTGGGAGAAACACCACATGACCATACAGTTGGTTCAAATCTATCTAGTGTGTCTAAGCACCTGGCAGTTGTTGAGCTCCTGAATGACTTCCTTGCTCTCCTTGCTGATGTCACACACACAGATGAACTCAGCCTCACGGTGGCCTTGGAAGAAGCGGTTGCGGATCCTCTCCACCACAGCCACAGCTGAACGGCCACTGGGCACAGAGCAGTTCTCAATGTCCCAGAAGACTCCAACAGGAGGGAGATTCTCCTGACCTCCACTCTCAGGGGAACCTGTCTCATTATAAAACGAGAGAGAGAGAGAGAGAGAGAGAGAGAGAGAGAGAGAGAGAGAGAGAGAGAGAGAGAGAGAGAGAGAGAGACACATCAGATAAGCCATGGCAGTCCCATGTTCTCTAAACCAGAAACATAGCAAACCTACTGCTTTAAATCATAGGATATTGTTTAAGAAATTTGAAATTCTAACATGAAAACAAAGCTTTATACAACACCCAGATGCAGGTAAGTATGACTCACCATATTTCTGGCTGCTTTTGCCAAGACCTGTTCCTAATAATAAAAAGCCATCAGCAGAGGTCCCTGGGACACCGCACCCATTGCATACAGGGACAGGCATGGGAGCTGATTGTGCTGATGGAGGGGGAATATTAGGCCATGCTTTCTTTGAATCTGTTACCACACCTCTGCTAGACTGAAGGGAAAATTGGAAGAGAGTCATTAGATGATTCAAATCACATTTGCTGTGTTTACAGCACTAATCTGAAATGACAAGTATAATGCCATAACTACAGGGCACATACTTGAGTAAGCAAGAACAAAGTATACCAGAAGTTTATTCTTCCTTAAGGCATTCTTTATTTACAAGGTCCCTCCTTATCAACATACAGCCACCCTAGGCACAAATACATCTCACATTGCAGATTTTGCATATAGACACCAGCCTGCTCCAGCTTGTACATGCAGTCAAAATTGGCAAAATGCTAGTAAATTTGTACAAATTTTCAAAGCTATGAGGAATTTAACTGGTAGAACTTGACATCAACATTTTATGAAATACTGGTAGTATACAGCTACACAAAAGTGATAAAGTGGTCTAAAAGAGAAGTTAAAATCTACAAACCTTTGTCAAACACTCTCTGCAGTAGTGCGCACCTCTCAGACAAACCGTGTGTTCGACATTTAGGTGCGAAGGATTGGAGCAAAGGTGTGTTAAAGTGGAGAGATCACCACGTGTGAGCAAACGCTGGTCCCCTCTGGTTCCAGGACTGTATTCCACACCACAGGGATAAAACCCAGAAGAGGTCAAGCAGCTCCCATGCAATGGGGTGGAGACAGAAGGAGCAGTGGGGAGGAGTTTGGACTGACCACAGGGGGGTGGAAATGGAGGGAAGGGATGCATGGGCCTCAGCAGCCCAGTGCAACAAGGCAGATGCTGGTGAGATGCAAGGGGCTGTGCGGTGGCCACTGAGGGCACCTGCAACTCACAACCTCCTGTTGGATGGGTCTGCAGGCAGGCATTTGCCAAACCTGGGTAAGATGGCTGCAAGGTGGAACTACCTGGACAGGCAAGCCCATCACTTGTAGCTTCAAGTTTGGAGACATGTAGAGAGAAACTGCTGTTTCTGGTACCGCCACCACAACCAACACTGCCACAACCTAGTGTCCTGCTACCCTGACGAGTGTCAGCACCCAGCTGAAAGTGCAGGCTGCCCTCACAGCGAGTGCATGTGCTTACTTTTGGGCTACCCAGAGGCTGCTGCTTTTGCGGGGATTCCTTGGGATGGGGCTGGAGACAAGGAGGGGGCCGAGGAAGGGAAGCGAGAGGGAAAGGTTTGGAGGCATCGTGATGGGGAGGAGGGGGAACATCCTTCAACTCCAATACAGGATTTCTGTTTTCCATGTACTCTTTCTGAAAAAGAAAAGGAAAAAAAGTTGACAGAATCTCCCTTTGGAAACAATCAACACAGGGAAGGCCTACATACACTGCAGACACCACATGCAAACTGCATTTTTGTACAGATCAGAAGTTTCACATCTTTTCCTGTAATAACAGTTCTTCAAACAACATTAAAACCCACGCAATGCAGATTGTTACCCCAACCACATGCAAACAAAAAATATGAGGCATATTCTCTTAATTGTCCACATGACAAAGCCTTCTGTATTCTTAATGCAGGAAATCTGACCTGCATCTCACCCAAGTCATGGCTCCAAACTTATTCAAAAAACAGAAACTAGTTTTCTTTGCTTACCCTCCTCACACTTGGTTTAGAAAGCTGCCACAGTCATCTTTATTTTCCCTAGAAAACCCTGAGTATACCTCTCCAAAGTGATGCACTTATAAAGAATGCCAGAGCCTAGCATTTCCTATATTGCTTCTCTCTCACTGGTATGAGAAACTGTACATGACTGCTGTTGTTACTAAAACTACTTGTTTTAAACTAAAACAACTTCTGCTTATGTTAACCCTTCTTAATTGCTACCTGAACTACTCTGGTTGCTTAAGTAACATTGGTGATAGGTGAGTTTAGATTCACTTCACATGAGACCTTTTCAGATGATGTTAAATGAAGATTTGCAATTAAATTTATTTAGCTGATGCTTTTCTCTAAAGCAGTTAATAATGTTAAACTACTTACAATGATGTGGCCATTTACACAGCAGGGCAATCAGTACTGAAACAACTTAAGTACCTTGCACAAGGGTACTACAGCAGGAGAGGGCATGCAGGTCCTTCGAGTGGAAGGCAGTAGTGTGACCACTACGTCAACTGCTGTTCCTTACAAAATGTATTAACTGATTTTTTGTCAACTCATAATGTGGTTCAACCACAGTTCATTTCTACAAACATTTTGATACAAGTCATCAGAGTGCATTTGTACGTATTACGTATGCACGCACGCACACACACAGACAAACAGAATGGCCATTTAACAGTTACAAAACAACCTGAAATACTTTTTTCCTGCAGGAGGAAATCCAGGTGAACATGGAGAGAACATGCAGCCCCCACACAGACTGGTGCAGACAACATCCAAATACTGAGCCCCGGTGCTGTAAAGCCCCTGGACCACTTTACTACCAGATTGTTCAAAAATATCTAGACTCAAAAGCATCGAGGCCTACAGATTACTTGTGTTAATTCTGTTATTCAGGAACAGTTTGAAGTTTATCAGTCCATGGTTGCAACAGAATTACAGCCGAGCAAAGTACACCTCGCTGTCATTAGACACGTCAGCTACTTACGACTAAATTCAATAACCACGGACAAAGTGGTCAACCCAGTAGAGTTGGCTAACAACACGCCGGGTTGCCTATGAGGCACAGACACGGACAGGGAGACACTTGCCTGTTTGTCCGGCAGGGGGGCGCTGTGTTCCGCGGAGGAGAAGCAGCTGGAGAGCTCCCACAGCCTGGAGGGGGCCTCATTCTCTGCGCCCTGGAGCCACCTGAAAGGCCTGGCAGCGCAGACTGAGCCTTCTTGTCCCACAGCTTCCATGGCAGAGCGCAGTAGCACAACTCACCATCCTCTCGGACAGCCGCTCGCTCATGCTTCCCTGCACCACACCGACATACAGCCACTGAAAATACACGTTCTCTCTCCCTAGCGCCAAAACTCTCACGCTTCCCTTCACAAACGTGCTCCGAGACTTGTAAGAACACACATTTTATGCACTCGTGGTCTGCATCACAGAATAAGCGCTATTAACGCGTTTCAATAATATGAATAGAAAGGAAAACCAAAAAAAAAAAAAAACGAGCAGTGCACCACACCAACCACGAAATACAAACGTAAAGTCACCTACGGAGAACCTAACCAACCGAATTACGTTGGTTAGTTATTTGCCGATAAAATAATGTTCTGGTGTGGTTTCTTGTAGTTCAGTGAGAAATTGTGGTTTTGAGTGCCAAACTGGTCACGGGAAGGTGAACACAAACATGAAAGGCTTTAAACAAGAGTTCTCGAGGTCTAGTTGTGTTTTAAAAAAAATGAACAAGTCAAAAAGCGAGTAAAAGCCGTATTCTGTTGTGTGGGAGGCAGGAAGACCGCTGTTGTTATTTTAGCGTTCAGCGTGGTGGACGAAGTTACGGGGCTGCCGCCGTGAGCACCCAGCTCAGCTCGTCACGGAACCGACCCGCGCGCGGCGGGCCGACGGGCTCGAGACTGATGGCCGCGGCGCTTCCTCGCGCACACTTCCGGGTCTGCTGTATGTTAACCCAATACTAACGAGAAGCACCTTATTATTGTCTTAATACATGAATGGCGCTGTACTGTAGTGCTACACACTAGCCGTGTGTTCAGCTAGTAGCCAATGTCGCGTTTTCAGTCAGCGGTGTTTATACAATGTTTGCACTGCTAACGTGCTTTGGACGATACACCAGCTCAAATTTAATATTTACAGCCTTGCTCTTACCTTTTTGTTCTCCTATTTCTTCATGGCTTTCTCCCTCCAGGGACTCTTGCGTTCTCCTTCCTATTTCCTTGGAAACGGGGGCCGTTTTCTAACCTGCATATGCCACCAACCCAACGCCCACTGTCGTAAAAGAGCAAGCACACCAATAAAACAAACAAACAGTCCGGTTTCAGTGGGCGGCGTTCGCAAAGATTGGTTAAAAATCATCTGAATAGCAAACACTTTTTTATTACATGCTAAACTTTATGTTGGGGACAGAAAAAGTTGTATGTTGTAGTGTTATTTTTCCTCTGGTTTACATAAAGTACATAGTAGCACGTAGCTGAAACGTATGTTTAATGTTTACTAAAGGATGTAGATAGAAAGCATGTTTGTGCACATTTGCCTTATGACCGCTGTACATTAATTTTTAAAAATCCTACAGGTATTAGGGTACATCTCACAGCAGCAGATTAAATCGGTGGATCTCAGACCACACTGAGGGACCCCAAAATAACATGAACTGACCCCTGGTCACACTGTGCTGTATTGGAAGCATTGTTAGCGTCAAACAGCCAATGGGAGGGTGGACAATCTGCAGTAACGGACCAATAGCTCGCTGTATCGTCACCTTGCAGTAGCCAATTGCGCGCTGTGTTGTCATATGTTTTCAGCGAATAGGGTGCAGTTCCTGTTCAAGCTGTTGAGGTTTGGATTTTGAGGGTGAGTAGTTAGATTCTTTTCTTGGCTCGAATTAATATTGTTTTCGTTTTAATTTTTTGTAGTTTATAAACTTAATTAATGGTTTACATGGAATGAGAGCTAGTTGCTGATTGTGTTTGGTTTGTACAGGTAGGTATTTTATTTGGGCCTGCAGTGTTAATGCATATTGTTAGTACGGACCTTCAGTACGCTGAGTGAAAACGCCTCTGATTTGCTACGATGACAAAGACCGGGGTCCTTCCTGCTTGGTAAATATATAGAGGGGTACATACAATACAAGACTTATAGGAGGCAGATACGCAGGACAGACACAGGCCAGATATGTAGAAGACAAATACAACACACACATACATATGAGGTAGATATATAGAGGATAGATACAAGACAGATGCACACGGGGGTTAGTTTTGGCATGCGAAGTAGTGTCGCCTTTTTCCGGTCTTTTGAATCGTATTGCTGTAATAGATTGTGCGTTCGGACGTTTTCGTCCAGCTGTATTTCTACGTGTTAACAGCTGTTCAGTATTTTTATGTCCATTAGTTCCCACATATTATATAATATGCATGAGAGTTTGTAACGGAAAGATGAGCAAGGAGGTGCGGCCGCCGTCTCGCTTGTCCGTACTGCTGCTTCTGCTCAGCGGCTGCATGTCAGTCGGTTGAATAGGTTCTTATAACCTATAAGATGGCCATATTTGCCGGGTTTAGGTGTTCGCTGCACAGCAACCTGTTAACTGAGGACAACACGACGTGTCTGCCAGAAAACCCCTTATAACTGCCGTTATAGCCACAGAAGCCGGAATGAGGATGAATCCCATTTCTCTCCGTAAGCGGGCCGTCTCAAACCCGGGGCCGCTTTAATAACAAATACTCACTTTTACTGTATCATTTACAGGTAAGATATATGGGACAGTATACAACTGTTATTGTATACTTTAAATCTTTACTTGTCCGCGGACTCCATGTTGCCGTTACGTAACCATGAGATTACGTGTGTAACGACGTAAATGGCTGTACCTGTGTGCATCACTTTATAAGGTTGTATAAGGATGTTCAACCCCCTTTTTAAAAAGGTTTTAATTTCTCATCTTTAAGGAATATAGTAAAACTTTTCAGACGCGCTGGGTCCACAATACAATTGGTCCGAAAGTCTGTTCGCAGTTTGATTTGTCCAAGTTACCGCAGAGTATCGGCCAAAAATGCTTAATGATAAAGATTACCCCCAGTTTACTTAAGTTCAGTAATATGCAAAATAAGGTATAGTTATTTATTATCAATTATTAATTAACAGTCATTTAATAATAAATTGAAAATAAATTGATTGCTATTAATTTATAATTTATTTGTGTATGTATGTATATATGTATATATATATATGTATATATGTATGTGTGTATATATATATATATATATATATATATATATATATATATAAAAGCTGAATTAAGACTAAAATTAGAAGTGAGTGACAGGAAGTAAAAATTTGTTGTGTGCATGACCTTATTCTTCTTCTGGATATTGATCTCAGCACTCAGGAAATCAACACAAGCTGTAAACACTGTGAAAGTGAATTGGATCAATGTGTTTCCACCCCTGTGCTGGTTGGGTGTGTATTATTGACAACTAGCAGCTGAGAATGGAAGAGCTGCTCCCTTTTACTCCTCAACTGACAGTAATTTTAGAAAATAGTTATAAAATTCAAAACTCAGCCATTGGTAAAATGAGGAGCCAATGTAATGTATAACCTTAACTTCAACCAGTGAAATAACACAAATGGTCAAAAAAATTTAAGTAGCAGCACTGAGTGGAGTTGTACATAAATACTGAGTTTGACTTATTAGGAGGGATGTGCCCCCCCTTGTTACACACATAATGGTACTGTTGAAAAAGTGAATTGGCCCTACTCACTTGTAGACTCCCATTCATGCTTCCACGAAACAAGACCATGTCAGAGAATTTGTTTGAAGAAGGATGGTGTTAGTTCTGTAGGAAAAATATACGTTTACTCTATGACAATGTCATTTAAAATAGGGGCAGTGCTTTGTTATGATGTTATTTAACCAAAATAAGAGAAGCATTTAAAAAACTTTGGTTGTATAAAAAATGAAATAATTTGACAATTTAATTTTCCCTCCAATCCGGACACATTATTTTGATATATTAAAGCAGGGGCAATGTAATGATCATGTTTAATCAGCATTGAAAACACTACTGAAGTTGCTGCCAAGCCATTATTTTGATTCAGAGGTAGAAATGAACTATCTTTAAAAGACTTTAAAATGTGAGTTAGCAAAACAAGTGTTGATCGATTGACTGGTCAGGATCTACCTTTGGTCACAGATACACTGGCTCTTTATCTTATGAAAATAGTTGGGGTTAGAATATTGTAACTCATTTTGTTTGTAACTATCAAGTCCCTTTTATCCTTAATTCCTAATCAGTTAAATCTTAATGTGACAAACCAGATAAAGCTATATATTAATATAATAAATTAAAAAAGCTCTGTAAAACTTAATTTACAGCTGCCTTAAAATGAGAACTGATTAAAAATTACTGAAAATAAAAATATTTTTACAAATCATCATTTTTGATTGATTCTTGTGCAGCACTCCTCATGTTCCTGCTGCTTTCTGATTTGTTTATATTTTCATCTTGGTCCCCATGGTAACAGCATACTTGCTACTCTTACTGGTGCTTCTTACTAGAAATTGGTATGAAAGTCAGTATTTTTGAGTATTACTTCCTAAATGTGTTGAGCAAAGATCTTGTAGCACTGTAACATTTTTACTATCTGGTATTAATCATATGTGTGGTTTTAAAGAATCAAACTGAAATAATCCATTCAACACAGAGGTATTTTGCCTTTTAAATTGTTGCTAACTGGTTGGGTAATTGTATGAAATTCAGCTCTCTGTGTAACTTTGTTACTGTTTTTTTTTTTTTTTTTGTCCCCCTCTGTCCATTCCCAGGCTCTCTAGGTTCCTTTGAGATAAGAGTTTCCCACACAAACATGGGAGAGCCCAAATCACCACAATTTACTTCAATGTATGAAGAGTTAAATTATTGGAAAGAACAGGCTGCAAAACATCAGCAGAGGTAAGGAATTTGAAAGAGGAGTATGGTCACCGTGTTCTGTTTTCATGGCTTACACAGACTTTTTGAATTCATTTTGTGATTCCATACAGTTAAAATAGTGAAACATCATAACAGGAAAATACAAAGAGCCTTTCTTTTGAGTACTTTATGAAAACAACTCAGTTACCTTATGCCTTAACAAAGTAACTATCTCCCGTACACTTTGATTTTGTAGCATGTTTTTCTGTTACGCAGAACTGCAGACCCTCTTATACAAAGGTGCTAACAAAATAAAACAAAAATAGAATGAAGTGCACATGTCCTGTATACTTTGCCACTTAAAAGCATGGACTTTTGGTCAAATCCACATTCTGAGATTCTCTAAACTCAGATCCATTGAAACTTTCTTTTCAAATGTTAGATCATATTGAAAGCCTTATTAATGTTTTTCCATGTTGCCATTAGTTGAAGTGAAACATGATAAATTTATACATTTTTAGTGAGCATGTAGATAAAAATTACTATTTTTGAAGCATTAAAACCAGATTTTTACGGACTTTACGGATTGTATTTTTAGCTCTAAAGTCTCGCGACATTCTTTCATCTTGGTTGTGCCCGTGTTGTTGGTCATTTGCATTATTAGTGTGGGTATGATTGATGTTCTGTCTGTGCACAGGGTGGAAGAGGTCCAAGAGGAACTACAAGAGTTTCAACAGATGAGTCGTGACTATGAAGCCGAGCTGGAATCAGAGCTAAAGCAGTGTGAGACAAGGAACCGCGAGCTGCTGTCCCAAA
Source organism: Arapaima gigas (assembly GCA_900497675.1). Taxonomy (NCBI): domain Eukaryota; kingdom Metazoa; phylum Chordata; class Actinopteri; order Osteoglossiformes; family Osteoglossidae; genus Arapaima; species Arapaima gigas. The sequence continues at coordinate 506,261 of UFQX01000069.1, forward strand.
ACAACCGTCTACGCATGGAGCTTGAGAGCTTCAAGGTATAATCCCTTGATGCAGTTCTCACCCTGTCTCCGGTTTTCAGCATTTGTACAAGTTGTGCATGTACTTGTGTGTGTGTGTGTAGGACAGACAGTAGCTGTGGATGTGAGATCAGCCACTGCGCTCACAGCAGAGATACAAATACAATCACTATTCATAAAGGCAGCCCCCAACAGAGGCCTAGTTCAGAGCTGTGGAAGCAGCTGAGAGTTATTTCTGTTCTGTGCCTGGGGGGTATGCGTAATGATGAAATTAGTGAATGCTTGGTTGTGCCGGATGCCCCATTGGCATTGTCACAGCCAAGATTTTCACTTCTGCCAGTTCTGAAACTGTAACAGTGCAATGACTTCTTTTGCTGGTGGAAAAAGACATTGTGCAGGGATATCAGAAGTTTTTTTTTCCAATGAGCAATAAAACTAATCTTTAAAGGTCAACCACAGCAATATTTCTGTTGCATGGTCTTGAAAATAACAGCTGAGGTTTATTTCATTAAGTGAGACTGCAGGGTATCTGGGGTTATTTCCACAAACATGTTGACAGAACAGTAATAGTTTCAACTATTTTTCATTAGACAGTGCATAATGTTATCAGTATTATTAACGTTTTTAGTTCTCATGCTATAATTAAACTGTCCCTTGGGAGTGTTTTGTTCTATGTTTTTATTGCTTTCTGTTAAACACTACAGGAAAAATTTGAGGTCCAACATTCAGAAGCTTTCAGACAGATCTCCACCCTGGAAGGAGACCTGGCTGAGACTACAGCCATGAGGGACCATCTACAGAAGTACATCCGAGAACTGGAGCAGGCAAATGATGACCTTGAGAGAGCCAAAAGGTCAGGCTCCACAATATGCAGTTGGAAGATAGACCCAGTAAATATGTATGGTTCTGTTCTTAAGTTTCTTAACTCTAATTTAGGGCCACAATTATGTCATTGGAGGATTTTGAGCAAAGGATGAACCAAGTGATCGAGAGAAACGCCTTTCTGGAAAGTGAACTGGATGAAAAGGAGAATTTGCTGGTGTCTGTGCAGAGGCTGAAGGATGAAGCCAGAGGTTGGAACTGGGCCTGAAATCACACATATTCAGAACTTGCATCCTGTAAAGAGAAGGGGAATATCTTACAGCTGTGAACACTAACTTTTTGTTGATGTTATGACAAACTCAGTTGAAACTTGAGATGATAGACAAATGTGTGTGGCTTGCAGAGGCTCACATGAACGTTCCATTGCATTATATGTGTGAAAGAGGTGGAGATGGTGGTTTTAATGTAAAGTGTCTGTCTGTTGTTTTTACTGTGTGTCAGATCTTCGTCAAGAGTTGGCAGTGCAGCAGAAGCAGGACCGTCGACCATCCCTCAGCATGACCAAGGACACAGAAAAGAATGAAGTGCTACCACGGGCTCCCTCTGGGATTCCTGCTACCCCTTCTGGACCACACAGCTCTGCCAGCACATTTGCCACCCCCTCATCTTCCTACCGGAGAGGTTAGACTCTAGAATCAACTGTAAAGGTCATGAAGAATGGTGTTTTGTATTTTTACATTAAAACTCAGAAAAAATATTTGTCCTGACTTCACGTAATACAAATAAAGCCTTTATAGGTAGAGACATGGATGGAAGGATACAACTAATGACATTAGTAACTGTGGTATCTACACCTAGGTGATGGCTTGGTTGGAACTCCTCTCACCACATCTGCTCGGATATCTGCACTCAATATTGTTGGAGAGCTGCTGAGGAAAGTTGGGGTAAGAACAAAGAAGAGAGTTACTTATTAGCTTCGCTTAACTGGGTTGTGCTTTTTCCAGGGACTTCTTTATACTCTGCTCTTTTTATTTTTAAAAATCATGTGACACCCCTCCCATAACCTCATAACGTTTTCTGTTTGAGTGTCTTACTTGAAATTGACAGGATGGCCCCTTTACCCTTCAGTAAAACAGTGGTATTGACTTCACTCTGCTGTGAATGTACTGTTTCAGAACTTGGAGTCAAAGCTGGCTAGCTGTCGAGAATTTGTGTACGACCAGTCACCTGGGCGCGTGGCCCTCCCTGCTAGTCCAGAGGCAACAACCATTTCCCGAGAGGTTCCAGAGAGTCAGTCCAGTCCCAGCAGCCTGCCTCTATTTGAAAAAGGGTGAGAGCACTACAGTGAGAGACTATCACTCTTTATTTCTTCTCCCTGTTTTTCTAGTCTCATTTGGTCTATACCTGTGCTCATCAAAAGTTTAGTCCTTCAGACGGATGTAAGATTGAAACCACAGTGGTCCAGGTTTCTAAGCAAATCACAATGTATCTACAGTACTGCAGTACTTGAGGGAGAATTGGAAAATTGAAATTCTAACATTGCTCCACTATAATTTGGTATTTAGCCAAGTTCTCAGTACTGTATAGGAAATGACCGCTTTTATAAAGAGTAATTACCTTATCAGTTGGGCCTGCGGAAGGCGTAGAACTTAGAGCTGCCACCATTGGACATGAAGGACACAATTTTAGATCTCACCTCATGCCATAGAACTTTTAAGCAAGGTACTTACCCTGCATTGCTCCAGTAAAAATTACCCAGCTGTATAACTGTAAATTATTTGGTAGCTTAAGAAAAGTATTGACTTAAGGAATAAATGTAAATATAATGTCCAGTCCTAGCCTAAAGAAAACAGTACATTTCACTGGACATAATCATTTTATTTATGACTTTTACTTGATTAGATGATTACTGAGAGAATCATTATTTTGTTTCTGCAGTTCTGCTATTTGTTTCTCCCTTTATTTTCAGTTCACGTTTCGAAAATATTTCTTTGTCTCTGTCAGGTAATAGTACTTTGAATCTGTATCTGAATCTTGCATATTTACATCAGCATGCTTTCATTACAGAAAACCTTTAGTTTTCTTGTAATGGTCAATTGGTTTAGTTTTTCATTTAATCTTTTAATTTCTGCTCACTGGGTGGCATGGTGGTTCAGTAAGTGGTTTGAATTTGAGTCAGTCTGTGTAAATTTCACATGTTCTCATGTCTGTGTGGGGTTTCCTCCCACAGTTCAAAGACATGTTAAGGTTAACTGGTCTCTCTAAATTGCCCATAGTGTGTGTGTGTGTGTCTGTCTGTCTGTCTGTCTGTCTGTCTGTCTGTCTGTCTGTCTGTCTGTCTGTCTGTGTCTGTGTCTGTGTCTGTGTCTGTGTCTGTGTCTGTGTCTGTCTGTGTCTGTGAGTGAGACCACCCTGTGTTGGACTGGTGTCCCGTCCAGGGGCAGTTTCATAACCTAGTACCCAATGATTCCAGCATAGGCTCTGTACCACCCTGACCCTGCTCAGGATAATGGGTTAGTGAAGATGGATGGATGGACTTCTGCATACAGTTTCTTGGTCACTGCATTTAAATGTCTAGAAAGGTAACTTTGACTGGGAAACGTAAGGTGACTGACTTGAAATTTGTCGCTGTTTTATTTATTTATTTATTTATTTATTTATTTATTTATTTATTACTTGTCTTTCTGTATTGCAGCTTGGTGAAGCGATTGGACTTTGGACCATTGCCCTCCAGTGTTGCTTCTCAGGCAACACAGTCTCAGCAGGGTGTGGTAAAGATCTTGCTGTGATGGCACAAACACTTGGCATTGCTTCAGGAGAAATATGCTGCATCACTCCCCCACCAGGCCTGTCATTACTCAAAGTTATGGTACGAGATCATCTTTTTGCATGACTGATCCCCATGCCCAATTCATGACACGTGTACTCTAACCAAGGATTATTAATAAGTTAAAAAGAAGTTAAAAATCTACCGCTTTAAAATAATCCACTGCTCTGTTCTAACTGTAAGATCACATCATTGGTGTTTTTTTTTGTAAATGGATAAAGAATAGTGGGGGAGAGGAATTGTTTTGCTTTTGCCATTGCTGCCTTTTACAATACTTTCTACAGTCCCTTTCATTTCACATTCTCTACACTGGACTGTATTGCTCTCAGAATTCTTATGCAACCTTTAGAACCCCAGTGCTTCCATTTGTCAACAGCAGTATCAAAATTGGAAATGAGACGCTCAAAGCTGCTTTCTGAGAATGGTGGTTTGTCTTCAGTGCCGGGCAGGTGCACCAAAGAGGTCATAAACCTGTTTGTGTGTGTGGGTGAGTGTCCGTGTGTTTGGTTTTGTGTGTTTTTTTTTTTTTGTTTGTTCATGTATTTCTGTGTTTGTATGCTTGTGCCCAAAAAGTGAAAACATCATTGCTTTTATTCTAATGAGGTTGGCATACAAACACTAATTCTTATAACACAGAGAAAAAAAAATTTATTGTTAATGTCTGACATTGCGGCCTTTTAATTGTAATGTGAGGCCAAACTTATCTCTCAGTGCTGTTGCTATTGCAATGTTTCTCTGGCATGTCACCTAACTTACTGCTACAGTAATGCCCCAGTTAACGCTCAGAATAGGTTCTCAGAAAGTCAAGTAGTAACTGAAACTGTGCTAAATAGGATCATTTTAACATTTTATTAGGTAAAACTACACGTACAGTAGAACACTATTGAACCTTTACTGAAAATCTCATTGCATTTAAATAAATAGTTTCTCATGTATCTTCATAATTGTATTGTACATGTGGATAAAAATATGCAGAGATACTTAACATACTGAAAAGACAGTAAAAATGCAATAAAAAGAGCAGGGGAAGAGTTGTCTCCTCCTCCTCCGCCTCCTCCTCCTCCTCAGATGGTTAGCATCATTGGTGTGTATTTTATTGCAGTAACTGCAATAAGTTTGTCCACAGTGAGTTCCTACTGCCGCCAACTTATCCCAATCACTGTGAACATTGTTCAGATTGAGAGAAACGCACACAAATGATGTTCAGTTGTTGAAAAACTTAGGGATTAAAAGAAAACATGTAAAGCACATGTAAGATGGGTGCAAAAGTGTGAAAGCATGCCCCCCCCCCCAAGTTGTGAGCTGCGGCAGAGAGCACGTGCAAAGAATGAACGTCTCACACCAGTTTACATGCCAGAGTTGTTGAACTGAGGGAGGGCAGTGGTGCACTGAAAGTGCTGAGTATACCCTACCCCTATTGGGGAGGGGCCAGAGTGCATGGTACAAGGACTGGAGAGACAAGAGGAGAATGAGGGCTATAGTAGTATTAATAAAAATGAAAATATGTGCAATGGAAGTGCACAATGCTGGTATTGCTGTACTGGAATCATCCTTAGAGCCAACGCCAGCACCAGAAATGTACACCTATATCCTGGTATTTGAGCTCCCGGTTTCCAAATTCCTAATGTAATGAGATTTACATATTAATACCATCTTGGTACTTGAGTGGAGAAGTCCAGGCACAAAGAGTTCTGTCTGAGAGCAACTGAAATATTTGAAATGTTTGAAATTTGCGCTGGTACGAGGACAACACAAGGTGGCAGAACTGCACCCAGCATCTGCGTTCTCAGGCTATGCCATATGTGGCCTGTGTTCCAACGCAGTTTGGCATTTTATTGACATCTATTCAGGCGGAGGAGTTAGAAACAATAATGGAAATAAATTCCTGATATTGGATTTTGTGATATTCCAGTGATTTCTAGGAACCAGTTACACTTGGATACTGGGGTATAGGTGTTTTTTTTTTTTTTTTTTTTTTTTTTTTTTCCCCCCCCCCCCCCCCGTGACAAGTAAGAACTTTGTCCAACTTTTGTCAAACATATTTTGAGCAACTGAATTTTGTAGGACAGACATTGGCATTCATATTATTCTAACAAAGAAACCCTGTCTAAATTCAGTATTCTATTTGTCTGACTTTCATCCCCAAATCTTAGTCTAGATACAGAGCAGAATTTAATCTTTTTTAAAATATTTGGACCATTTATGTCACTCTGCAGCCAAAACACTTGACCAGACAGTTTGTACAAGAATACTTGTCTCAGTAAGTCAGTTTAAAATGTGGTTTTTTTGAGAGATGTGTCATTGTTGTATTTGTAGTGCAACTGATAGGTTATAGCTTGATGCCCATCTTGGCAATGACCAGAAATTGGTTCTTTCTTTTAGACTATATTATGAGTATAGTGTAGTAATATCAAGGTGGGACACTGAGGCAGCAATATGGAAAATTTATGTTGCGCATTGTAGTATGGAGATCATGTGTAATGTCACTCAATGCAGCAAATATAATGGATTTCTAGTTATGCAATATGCAGTAATCCAAAACTTGTTGCAGTTAACATTTTGCTTTACATAGGTCTATATTCCAGACTTAAGATGTTGAAGTTGACATATTTGATAAATTACTAACTGCTATTTGACTTAATATTTTATCCCAATATTGGCTGATCACAGAACTGTATCTCTCTGAAGATGTCATCTGAAAAGCTCTTTTTTTATATAGCAATATACAAACAGTGCACATATCACCTTGTAACACTTTCATAAGCTATGGAACATGATTTCATATGAAATTAACTGGTAAAGGTAAGGGTTGTGTATAAAGGGGTCTGTGGGAACATTTAAACATGTGACATACCTGTCTCATGCACAGGGAGGAGACAAATTTGGACACAGGTAATGTGATTATACGTCGGTGAATAAAATGTATCCTGCTTTTGTTGGCAATAAATATTCTAAAATGAGTAGCTTATGAAGGTGTTACATATGACACTTAATAGACACTATTACAGAGTGTCCACCTGCTACACATTAAACGTGCCTGCTTAAAATTTTTTGCCTGCCCAAATTCGGCCAATAAGATAAATGGCACAGTGAAACATTTGTTCAATAATTTATTAATAATGAGATACGTATTTTGTTTCAAAGCCAACATTTTTCTGTACAACAAATGTTCAAAATAGACGTGAGTGTCTGAGTGCTTCGATAAAGGGTATGTGTGTTTAATGCTGAACATGGGCAGGGTTAGTAAAGATACAAGTTTGCTTTAGTGCCTACTTTTTGTTGAGGGTACTAATAAAAGTAGATTTTATTATAGAGGTTAGAATATAGGCCTGATTGTAACAGACTGCAGCTCAGGGGCAGAACTAATCTTTGCACTTTTAGCAATGTCTGCACATAAACATTGTAATAGTACTCAAGAGTTATAAGTGAAAATTTATTTTTGTATGATTTTGGCTGTTACAGATCAAGGAGTAAAACAGCTACACTGTCTGTCATTTGTGCAGCTTGAATGAATAAAGTTATGTACTAATTGCCAGGAAAAATAAAGTAGTATGTGTGGCATCCACACCACAGCATACAGCAAGTTTTATTGTATGTACCCAAGGCATGTCTAAGCAGCAGTTTGGTTTGCAAACATTTTTATATGCAAATATGTACATTAAAACATTCTTGAATTCTTGAATGTCGAGTTACATTGTCTTCTTGCTGAATGGAACGAGGATGAGAGACAGACACATTAGAAAGGAGCAAAACTCTTAGGGTTGTGTTTACACACTTTATTTCACGTGCAAGTGGTTTCACAAATACATTGCGATTAGTAACACATTAATGTTGATGTATTTGAAATGTGGGAGTACTCCAGCCGAAATGTCTAGTGATTGGTGCAAGAATTTGTGTTCTAACTGAAGATAGATTTCTTAAAATACTAAATATCTGAAAAAGGTTTAATTTATGAATTTTTAGTTGTATTCCATATAAAAACTGTTGATGAAGGAAAAGGACTGCAGGGGGGTTTCATTTTTGCTTTAGCTATAATTATTGTGTGGATGACTAAATTTACAACCCAGGACTACATATTTTCCATATACTTTACGTATACATTGTTAGACCTGTCCACCTAGGACAATACTGAAGTATTTTTTAAAAAATCTAAATGACATTCTAAATAAAGTCTTTTAAATTTTGCAATAAAGTACTATTAATGTGAGCAATAAAAACCTATAGTCTAAACAGAAATTTAAGTAAAAGTTTTTTTCCCCCCATTTTATTGCCTTTTAAAACCAGATGTCCTATAAAAGTGGGCTCTCTGGTACATTTTAAGAGGCCTAGGCAGGAAATGAAAAGCCGAAGGGCACAACGATTAAGAAATAACGGGGAGATCTATTTTGCCATTGGAGTACAGTCCAATGAGCACACCTCCTGAGTTCTTAAACCACCTGAAAACCTACAGTACTGTGCAAAAGTCTTAGGCACCTGTGGGGAAAAATGCTATAAAGCGAGGATGGTTCCAAAAATAATATTTGAGGAACTGGCCACAGTTCTTCTGCAGACTTTGACTGTTTCTGCATGTCCTCCCAGACTGACTTGATCATGCTGAGATCAGGGCTCTGTGGGACCATACCATCTCTTGCAGGATTCCTTCTTTTTGCTCAAGATACTTCTGTATGACTGAGATTGGGTGTTTGAGGTCATTCTCAGGCTGCAGAATGAATTTGGGACCAATCAGAAACCTCCCTGATGGTAGATAAGAATCTACCTGTACTTCTCAACAGACATTGAAGTTGCACGCCTAACGGTTTTGCACAGTATTGTACATTTGCCACAGAAATACAATGGAAAGTCCATTAATATACAACTAGAAACTTCACTTTAAATTATTAAATTGTCCAATGTGATTATAAAAAATTTACTTCCATAATGAAAGGTGACCAAATGTCTAAAAGATTTATCTGGATGAGTATGTGATGGGTTTAGGACACTGGTGTTCCATGGCAAAATTGTTGCTCTTATGACCCAGCCAGACAACTTTGCTGCTTTTTTTCTTTCTCAGGCCAGTTAAACAGCAGTTACAGAGAGAGAAGGGGAGCTCTTACATTCCAACGATTGAAAAATAAATTGTACAAAATTTCATAAATACCTACCAATATATAGATAGAATAAAACAGATCTCATACTTTGCAGTAGGTCAATAGGACTATTTCTTTTACCATGTTACCTAGAGGGCCCTGACTTCACTGACGTAATCAAAAGGTAATCGTTGACTTTCAGTCTCGATAAAACTGGCCAGCACTGCATTTGGGAGGTGTAAAGCTCATTAAAAGTCAATGACAAAATTAACAGAAGGAATGTAAATTAAGTGCAGTACAGGAGAGTGGAGCACAAATCAAACAAAAAACTAAAACACTCAGACCAATGAATGAATGTTTTTGACACCAGAATACATGCTTTCACAATCCTTTTTTGGTAATAAAGACATAATAGTATGTCCTGAAAACTCTGAGATCTACTAATTCTTTGTGACTGGTTGAGACAGTAATCTTTTGCTGTGCGTAACTGGTTTTAAAGTAAAGGTTGTTAAGTAGTTAATTTGGATTTACTGCTAAGCAGATTTGTCTGGCAACATCAAATAATTATTGAGAAGGCACTGCTAAATAATAAATGTTTGGGGTCCTTTATTCTGCATTCTTGGTTCCATTGAAGTCTCCCTGTAGGTCTGCATCTTCTTCGGAAGCTTCTGTGTTGTCAATCACTCCTCTCCGGCCACCTCCGCCAGAACGCCGAGGAGCACTGGTGAAGGTCGGCTCGTTTCCACGCCTGAAAGTAGACAGAAACATCTAGAATGAATATCAAGGAATCTGAAATTAATGGGCAGCTATGACAAGTGGCAAAGTTCTAAATGCCTTGCTTTATAGCGTATCTCAACCTTTGACATTTAGGGTACAGAGTTATCCTTTTAGTGTTTGTTGACCCAAAGATCCCACAGGAACAATTCAAAGTGATCTCTGTGATCTCCAAATACGATCTTATTACTTCAAAAACCTGTGTAACCCTTTTAAATTGTGAAGTAATTCATCGGTTCTCTGGTGTTAACTATTCTCTAGCAGCGTGAATATTCTTACTGCCTAACATCTGAGAGTGCAGCACATTTTGGATATGCATTAAAACACATTTTAGGCCTTATTAGTGAATTAGTCAAATTTTACTAAGAAAACGTTAAAAGTTCCTGATCTCTTGCAGTTGGAACAAATCTTCTGATGATTTAGTCACCTTCACATGTATACATTCAAAATAAGAGTGAAAATCAGAATGCAGAGCAGTAAAAATAAAGTATGCAAATATTTAGGCAAATATAGGTGATGATACTGTTACTTCCATGGTAGGGAAAAGAGTTTTGTTTAGGGCAATGAAAGCTTTCAGAAAAGTGGAAAATATCGTGACAAAGTGGAGCAAATAAAAGCAAGAAGAAACCTTTTATATTTGATTTTGCATTAAACTATCTACTAGCTTTTGTTATATAGGCCGTAGTAAATACTATGATTATATACTATGATCGGTTAAAAAATCCTAAAGTCACAGATGACTGACTATAAGTTAGAGGAATGTAAGGTGTTATGAGGCAGCTTCTGAAGACATAGATACCTGCTAAGTCACTGCGTGGGCTCCTGATTGCCTCTGTAATAAAGACAGACAGGGCTTTGATTTCCAGGGCAAGAGACATGTCTAGAAAGACGAGGACTCTTATAATCCCTGACACCCATCTTCTTCCACAGTGGTTTTTCTCTGGTTGATTCCATTCAGTGTCTTCAGTATGACTTTGACTATTAAACAATACATGGCTGTCTTTGGGGTAAAACTATTTTATTCGTGAAACAAATCAATTTTTTTAAATATAAATTGAAGGATATAACAGTTATAGTGTTACAAGCTGATTTATAAATTGGGCAGAACTTTCAGTTTCTTAATTCGAATTATTTGACTATTTTCAAATAAAATTTGGTCCTCTAAGTGTCTTCTGAAGACATTATGTGGCCTGATGGGAACTCTGTCTGTGAACGACACACTGGCTGTACCAGGGTCCTGGTGAAGAGTGGTTCTAGACTGTTGCTAGGGTCTCAGTTGAAGGTTTGAGACAGGCTGTCCATAGAGAGTTCTCTATGCCCCGACCTGAGCTTGTTCTTCAGTGCATTGACTTCTCGGCTCAGTCCTTCGTTGGCCTCTGTGGCTTCGTCCAGCTCCCGCTGTAGCTTCCTGCGTGCAGCGGTTATGCGCTGAGACTCCTCCTCTGACTCCTCCAGCTGTCTCTTGAGTTGTTTCATCCGTGAGCTGGCTTTTTCTGCCTGTTTCAGTACAGGTTGGAGGTATTCATTAGAAGCACAAAACCTGGGCTTGTGCTGCCCTTTGTTATTGTTAGTATGTAGTGAGACAATTCTTGAAGCAAATTTATGCATAATAATAATGTTTTTGTCTTTTTCATATATGCTGACTTGAAAAGCAAATACAGTACAATACATGTGCATAGACTGCTTACCTGGTCCTTGTACTGCTCTGCTTGTTTCCGTTCGTCCTCCACCTGGATCATTAAGTCCTTCAGCTTCTTGTCCTTCTGGCGCAGTGCCTTGGCAGATGTCTGCTTCTCTCTGTAAGAAACCAAGTACTGTATGTTGCAAAACATTTCCAAGTCTAAATGATAGCAGCACAAACAGTTTTCTCAGCTCGAGTAGAGTAAGTTCTAGGATCACAAACTTTCAGCTTACCAACCTTCAGCTTTACAAGCAAATCTACTTTGCATGACAATGTTCCTATGCATTGGTGTTCATGCAGTCTTCTTTATTTTGAGGGATTTTGTGTTTACTAACCCAGTACAATATCAACAACACAAGTGCTGTGAAAGTCCTGGTAGTGCCACCATAAAGGCTCACAATAAAAGATGAGAAAATGTAAGGTGCTACCTGTGTTCTTAACAAAAATCATTATACTGTTGTCACTATTGTGGGTTGTGAGACATGGGTATCTTCCTTGCTCCTGTATCTCACACATTGCTTGCAAACAATGAGCACACTTTCACTTGAGAACAAATGAATTTATATGTATATAGTAACTTGTTAATAAGCCAACAATATTCTTAATTTTTATATAAGGTATATAAAGGTCTCTGTATGTCATGTGTTCCAATACATTGTCATTATAACTATAGGAAGGGATTATTTTTTCTCATGTTTACAGTCACCTGTTCTCCTGCTCCAGTTGTTCCTCCAGCTGTTGTACTTTGGCTTCCAGAGCAGCAACGGTAGATTTGAATTTGGACTTGACCTGGTTCTCCATTTCCTGGAGCTTGGTTTTCAGTTCCTTGTTCTGCCTTTCTATCTGTTGCCGTGCACTCTCGTTCTTTTGTGCTGTAGTGCGCTCTGACTGGAGCTCATTGTTCAACTGTTCCACCTAAGCAAGAAAAGAGAAAAGCACCACAGATGAGGTTTTTCTATAAAATTTTAGTGTATTGTAGTAAAATGCAAAACCATAACCTCTCAGGTTTATACCTGCTGCACACTCTTCCTCATTCTGTCATTGAGAATCTCCATGTTGCCCTGTTCCTCCTCCAGTTCCTCCTCCAGCTGAGCGATTTTAGCTTCCAGACGCCGTTTCTCATCGGACAGTGCTGACCTGCACATATAAAGGTTAGTTACTACAGCTAGATCCAGCTTCCTGAGGACTTACCTGAATTTCAGGTCTTTCACCTCCTTTGCTGACACTCACTTTCCAGATGTGTTGCTGGCCAGTTCATCAGCCAGCTCGTCCCTTTCAGCTTCAGCCTGCTTCCGTCCCCTCTCAGCTGCTGCCAGTTCCTGCAAGAAGTCATGTTTACAAAATGTAGTCCTGTATCTGTCAGTTATCCTGGAAATAGAAATATGTTTATGAACTCCATTGTAGTACCTCCTGCAACTGTATAAGTTCAGCCTCCAGACTCTTGTTTTTCTTCTCACTTTCCTTAGCAGAGGCCAACACTTCCTCCCTGGCTGCATGAGCATCCTCCAGCTCTCTCTGGAAGTCTTTCATCTGGGCCTACAAGATGGAAAGCAATAGAATAAGATCTTCCCTTTTTTTGATGACCACCTCAATGATTTCTGTGTAGTCCATGCAACACACCTGAATCTTGCGAAGTTGTTTGATTGCCTCATCTCTGCCTTTGTTGGCAGTCTCGATCTGACTCTCCAGGTCTTTGATATCTCCTTCTAACTTTTTCTTGGCCGCTGACACTGTGGCTTTCTGCTTGCGCTCATCCTCCAGCTCTGTTTCCAGCTCCCGCACCTGAGAGAGACAGAGGATGACTTCTCATTTTTTCTTTCATTATCTATAACCACTTGTTTATTGCTGGGTCACCGTGGTCCAGAGGCTTTCTGGGATACATAGTGTGTGAATGTAGGAAGGGTAATATTTTTAGGTGCCATCAATTTACATGTGCATTGCAAAGGGGAATTAAAACTCAAGTTCATATGTCATTCATTAGAGATAAAAATAATAATGACTTGATAATTATATAGGACTTACCATCTATGGGTTATACAGTGTTGAGTGTAACTCAGGGCTACATATAGCACCTATTTATTTTTACACCACGGTGAAGTAATATCACTTGCATATTCTTGGCACTCCAGGGCCTTGATGGTCTACCTCTGATATAATCATAGTTCAGTGAAATGCGACTGAGGGGTTGCACCTGTTTAATCAGCTGCCGTTTCTTCTCCTCGCCTTGCTCATCTCTGCTCTGCAAGTCTCTTTCGAACTGGGCTTTGAGAGCCTGCATGTTAACCTCTAGCCTCAGTTTGGCATCTTCAGCTGCCTGCAGCTCATCCTCCAACTCCTCTAGCTGGGTCTTCATTTCTTCTACCTGTGCCTCAAGTCCACGCTTTGACTTCTCAAGCTCATGTACCTACAGGGTGGAAATATTTTATAACAGGACATTTTATAACAGATTTGATTCCGAGACACTGGTATATGCAATAAAAGAAAGGAGTAAAGAATCATATTTCAGATTTTTATATTTAAGAAAAGTGGAACGTAAGATACACTGTGTAAGAAAATCACTCACATTCTTCCCAACATCATCCTTGGAGCTGACCAGATCTTCCATCTCAGTTCGCAAGGCTTTGTTGATCCTCTCCAGTTCTTCACGTGATTCTTGGGCTTCCTCCAATGCCCGAGCGAGGGACAGGGCCTTGGTCTCTTTTTCTCTGGCCTCAGCCTCTGCACGGTCACGCTCCTCTGCATACTTGCTGGAAATGTTCTTCTCCTCAGCAAGCATCTGACAGTTGAGGAAAAGAGAGGTGACCACAAGATAAGCATTTATGTGATTTGACTCTACTGAAAATTTTCCCCAGCATAAGGGCTGACCTGGTCAAACTTCTTTTGCTTCTTCTCCAAGTTGGAAACTAGCTGCCTCTGGTTATCAAGGTCCACCAAAAGGTCTTCCAGTTCTTGCTGCAGACGGTTCTTGGTCTTCTCTAGCTTTTCATAGGCTGAGGCTTTCTCCTCAAATTGTGTGTTGGCTGCCTCCAAGTCTCTCTGTAGCCGCTTCTTGCTCTCCTCTAGCAGCTCTACATTGCTCACATACTCCTCCAACTTCTTCTTAGAGTCTGACAGCTGGTGTTAACATAAAACAATGTAACATTAGTGTTTAATATAAAATATGGCTGCTAGCTTTATTAGAAAATATTTTGGTGCAAAGAAACAGAGTAGGAGTTGATTGGCACCTCATAGGGATAATTTCCAGCAGTCATTCAATAATTATATATTTTATCTTTTTGCAGTGAGGAATGTCAGACTAACCTGCACATTGAGAGTGGAGACATGCCTTTCTACTGTTCTCTTGGCCTCGATCTCTTCATCCAGCTGCTCTTGCAGCCCATTTCGATCATCCTCCATCTGACGTAGCCGTGTTGAAAAGTTAAGCTTCTGCCGAGTCTCTTCTGCTAGCAGTTCCTGAGAAGAAATACATGAGTTTAATAAAAGAAATTTAATTTAAAAAATATATATATACAATTAGCATACAAGTATGTGGTAAAATGTGGAATAACCCAAACTGTGCCTGTACCTGTACATCCTGGACCTGAGATGTGAGACTGGCCACATCTTTGCTGAGCTTGATGTTCTTGCCTTCTGCTTCATTGAGAAGATTAGTCACACTGTCCAGTTCCACCTGTCAGAGGGTTTTTTAAAATGATTTTTGCACATTTCTGAAAGACACGTATTACTTTTTGCCATAATTGATAATACTGATCGAAGAACTCACATTGCAGCTTGAGTTAAGAGCAGGCCTGAAGTTTACTCACAGTAATTTTGGAGATACGCTCTCCAAGCTCTCCCTTTTGTCTCTCACTGTCATTGAAACGGGACTGCAGGTCAGCCAACTGACTTTCCACCTTCTTCCTCTTGTTCTCCACCTCCTGTTTGGCTTGGGTCAGTGATCGCACCTCCATTGTCAACTCTGATGTCTCCTTCTCAAGTGCCTGTTTTGCTTTCTCTAGGTTGGATTTCACCTGCAGAAAGAGAGTGGATGAACACGCTGAACTTGAGTCCTCCACAACGCTTTCAGATTTTTTTCTCAATTTAAACTAATCTTTTCAAACCAATAGAAAAGTGTTACACACAACAGATTTCTCTGATGCTTTCAGTGGACTTTCACGTACCCGTTTAGACTGCTCAAGCTGCTCTGTCAACTCCTCCACAGCCTGTGTATGCTTCTGGCGCATCTCCTGGACTTGTGCCTCATGTGAGCGTGCTTCTTCCTCAATCGCCCTCTTCAGCATTGTAACTTCTTGTTCTCGTTTGGCCCTGCATAAGGTCACTCAAGTCATGGCATGTACAACACTCACACTACTGCTATAGTTCGACAATTTTTGAAGTTCAGTTGCTTCCAACAATATGGTAATAGTACAGTATGTCTGATAGCTGCCCAGAAATAGCTTTGCTTGAAACAAAACAATGCTGGACTATAGAGACCTTACCGAAGCTCCTGTTGGGTTGCAGTAGTGTCCAGGGTGTCCTCCAGCTCAGACTTGAGGGCTTCAAGCTCCTCTCCCAAATCACGTTTGATCTTCTCTGCTTTGTTGCGAGCTGCACGCTCAGATTCCAAATCCTCTTGGAGGTCAGAGATGTGTCCCTCCAGCTCTCGGATCTTCTTCAGTGCGTTGTTCTTCTGAGCTGTCTCATCCTCAAGCCTGTCACGTTACGTGGTGTTTAAGGCATCACGCTCATCAATCAATTGAAATGTAACACGGCGACATGTTCCACACACGTGTATAAATGGACAAATGTATTTCTGAGTTCTGTTCATATTAAGTGGGTCTAATTCATAGAGAGTTAGCATAATCAATAAAACACCCTTCCTAGTATTTGAGTAGAACTTCAACAACTATTTAAATGTGCAGTTTTAGAGAAATTGAAAGGTATCATGTTTTATTTCCAAACTAAATGAAGAACAGCATGACAAAACAAACTGTGGTCTTGGGGTTCAGGGACATACCTTGCAAGTGCAGCTTGTAGTTCCTCTTCTTTTTTGGCCAATTGGGCTTTCAGCTCAGCAATCTGGGCTTGCAGATCAGCAATCTGCTCCTGGAGGTCATTTGATTCTGCTTCCAGCTTGCGCTTGGTCTTTTCCAGCTCCTGTCGGCCCTTCTCTTCTTTCTTCAGGCGCACTATAATGATACAAAATGTTTAGGAATCCCCTTTAGCTGTCAACTATTACCTGTCATTCCTTTGTGCGTTATAAGAAATGTGGAATTGTGCTGTAAGACATACAGCACTGCAGACATACCCTCTAGTTCAGAAATCATAGATTCATGCTTGTTTTTCAACTTGGTCAAGTTCTTTGACTTCTCCTCTTCTTCGGCAAGGTTGGCACTGAAATCTGCTATCCTCTCCTCCAACAGCTTCCGCTCCTAAAATTGCAAATTGTATAGGACATTTGACACTTTATGAACTCAACTAGATGTCTTATACTGCTTATAGAAAGGTTAACTGGCTACCTACCTTGAGAAGCTTATTATTCTGGTCCTCCATGACCAGGATGTCATCTTCCAGCTTCTTGATCTTGCCCTCAGAAGCCACTTTCTCTAGCTGTAGCTTCTGACGAGCATCTTCCTCCTCCTCCAGATGTTCCTCCAGTTCCTATGTAAGGGGTTATACATATACACTCAAGTATTTATCACAACAAAGAGTCTATAATATATAATGATATCTTATGATTTAGATACGTAGATTGTATGTTTACATATGTTTGCAGTTTTTGAACATTTGCTTTGATGGTCATGTATAGCTGTATGTGACATTGAAGTGTGGGAAGAAAGTTTGTTTGTGTGAACAATAAAACCATACCTGGACTTGTTGTTGCATCTTTTTCCGTTCCACTTGCATAGCCTGGCTACGGTCTTCCTCCTCTTCTAGCCGTGCCTCCATTTCATGTAAGATCTCCTCTAGCTCCTGTTTCTTGGCAGCCAGGCGTACTCTCATCTCTTCTGCTTCTGCATAGAGCTCAGTCTCTGCCTGTAGCTGCTCCTGTAAACGGTTCCTTTCTTCCACCACCTGAATAAAGAGGCAGACGATACTGTTTCACGTTGGTGGCTGACAGTTACAAATCCAATGCAAGTGAACAAGGAAAAATAAATGTACCTGTGTGTGTTTTAGGGTGATCTCCTTCAGCTCTGTTTCACTCTTTTGTGCTTGTTCCTTGAATTTTTGGAGCTCTTCCTCCTTCAGGCTCAACTCCTCCTCTTGCCGTGTCACTTGCAGCAGGGGCTTGACCTTGAGTGTTGAACCAGAAAATTGTATTAACATCGGGTCTTTTGGACAGAAAGCCAAAAATAACAAAATACTATAGGATACTATAAATTGTTGCATTATATAAAAATGTGCTGTAATATCTCACCTTAGTGAAGAGTCTCCACCACTGCCAGTTGCGTAGTTTGAGGTAGGCTGCACAGTTCCTCTGGATCACTTTCATGGCCGTCAGCTGCTGCTGTCTCTTGGCAAAGGCCCTAGAAAGATTTCATTTAAAAAATTGAATTTAATGCCAAAAACAGGTAAAAATTTCAACTGTGAGCAGTTTGGCTTCAAATCACAATACTATTCTGGCACATTAATCATACTTCAAATGACCTCAGTAGGTTTAGTTAGGCAAAAGACTCACTTTCGGGCCAGGAAACCTCTGGCCTGTGCTTGGAAGGCGATGATGACAACAGTGATCTTCAAGTCACGCTCCTCCTCCAATTGGGCCAGCACTCCAGTGCGGAAGAAAATCTTGCTCTGACCAATGCGGTACAAGTTTGGATCCAAGTCCAGGTGTTTGATCTGAAGGATGAGGGTTGAGATAATTGTTGCATTCTCAATGGGTTTAATATAGTTTATAAAAGCAAAGTTTTTGTAGATATATGCAAATATCAACCAAGGTTTTAAGAAAAAAGACTTCTCACCATCAAGCAACAAGCTTGTTTGCCATCCATAAAACCCTTAGGAATAGCACTTGCAGTGAGGATTTCATAACTGCATTAAGGAAAGAGGAGAATAACATTACTACAATTTTCCCTTGAGCTTCCTTGAATATGCAATACATTTTGGGAACTGCTGTCCATTGTTCACAATGCTGTGACGGTGGAAAAGGCAGCTCTCTGTTGCTCACCGTTGCCGGAACTCCTGGAAGACAATTCGGTTGGGGAACCCCTGCCGACAAATACGGATTCCTTCAAGCACACCATTGCACCGCAGCTGCTCTAACACCAAGTGTGCGTCCAACTTTCCTGCCTGAGGGGAGAAACAATGAAAGTAATGATTGTCATGCTAGTTTGTTAAAATAAAAAAACAATGCTACAACCATGCTAATGATTTCTATGGATAGGTACGCCAAAAGCATTGATGTCCATATCAACAATGTGGGACTTACCCTCTTTTCGTGGTTGGGAATGATGCACCGTACAAAGTTGGGCTGGGTGTTATGTAGGGTGGTCATTAGCTTAGCAAGAGATTCTTTGTACAGCTGGCCCACTGTTCGGAACATTCCCTTCTTGGTTTTGGAGGCACTGGGCATAGAGCTGTCTGACATCTTGGCGATTGTATCCAAGCCAACCACACGGTCCACTATGAGTTGAAAAACAGACCTTAGCTACACTAGTTTGCCAAGCTATATGTAACCATAGTTAGACTGAGAAAGAGATTTAACAAGAACTCAATGAAACTCAAATTGTTTATGAAGTACTTTTTTTTAGCTTTTGAGCAGCATAAGGTCATTAAGTCACTGCAACATACAGGCAGACACAGTAAACTACGATACTGCACACATCCAGTTACATAGCACAAGAACCAAAGGTCATATAATAACTATCACAGCTATTATCAGGTAGCAATGTCTAATAAGTTCCAGAAGAGCATCCATACATTTCAAATGAATTACTAAAAGCTGAAGAGGGAGAAAATTAAATACTTGAGACATCAACATATTTACAGAGGGGACTTCAACTGTAAATCAAAGCATTAAAATGCATCTTCTTGCCATGTCAGTGTAAATAACCCACACTCCATGACTACTTGACAAAAACACCGAAGTACTAGCTGAAGATATTCCCTTCTTATAAACTGCTCTTCACCTTGGTATTGATGCTTACCATCTTTCCATAGCTCTTGAATAAATGGGTTTGAGGAGTTATTGAGCAGAGCAGTCACATTGTCATTGAGAGGATCCATATTCTTTGTCAACCAAGCAGTAGCATTGTAATCCACCTGAATTAAAACAACATGCAGATCACATGTAAGTATATTTATTTAAAATTAAGTGCTTTTAAAGCATATAAACATTTTAATCTTATACCTTTATGTTATTTTGCTATAAAACCCAAGCTGTCAAAAAGTACTGTCAGAAATGGACGCCAACTGGACAAGAGTACTTCTGCACAAAACCATGTTCTTACCTTCCCAGCATAATGAAGCACAGAAAACTCGGTCTTGTCCTTCAGCTGCTTCGACTTGGCAAACTTGGAGTGGTTGCCCTGTGTGTTAATCAGTTTCTCTACAAATGAGACATCAGTGGCCTTGGGGAACCAGCACTCCTCATCCAGGAGGGCAAGAATGCCTGGTGGGTTAGTCTGTGGGGACATATCTGTGTTAAATATCCAACCAATGGCCTTTACCTTGATTTACTACATTAAGATATTGCTTGTGATATACACTGGTATGGACCTTAAAAAGTACGTATGATTTCACAAACACACAGTTATAGTCCGAGAGAAGAAAGAGAGAAGAGGGAAGCAGGGAGCCTAACCGGTCTTTCAATCAGCTCAATACAGGGCTGCAGGTCCAGACCAAAATCAATGAAATTCCACTCAATGCCCTCCCGCTGGTATTCTTCCTGCTCCAGGATGAACATGGTATGGTTGAAGAGCTGCTGCAGCTTCTCATTGGTGTAGTTGATGCACAGTTGCTCAAAGGAATTGTCCTGTAGAACAACAAATCCGTAAGTTTCTGGCTTAGAACACTTTCTGTCAAAACCGGTTTTAAGCTGTAATGCGTGCTGCTCTACATTTCATTTTTTCTTACCTCAAAGATTTCAAATCCAGCAATATCCAAGATTCCCAGGAAAGAGGCGCCTTGGCGTTTTGTCTTATCCAGAGCCTTGTTGACACGCATCAGGATCCAACGGAAGAGACGCTCATACATTGCCTTAGCAAGGGCCTCCACAGCAAAGTCAGCCTGAGGAAGGAGAAAATTGTATTAATTATACAGTAGTTTATTAATAAACATTTTAATTGGAATTAACTTTCACACACTTGGCAGTTCTATGCTTATTTACTCAAGCAATTCAGGAAAAGCATCTTCCCAAATAAACAACATTTTAGTTAGATGTTCGCATTTACTCCACTACTTCTATTTGTAACTTGTACCAGACTGCAGTTTTCATCCAACAATACTCTTTTGTGCAACAAAATTTATTACAGCAGGTCCCATAACCATATGCAGTGAATCATTACCTGTTCCTTAGTCTGTGCTTTTTGCACCACTTCTCGGCCAACTTTAATTCTTGGGGTGAGGATAGCCCGAGTAAAGTCAGTCACATTGATCCCTTGCAGATGACATACCTTCTGGGCCGCTGATGAAAGATGATTAGTGATTAAGAGTAGTAGGAAAATCCCAGTTGAATCCTATACTCTTTTTAATAAGTGGTTCAATATCCCTGAAAAATGGTTTCCAATACCATCTTTGGGGGCGTCTTTCACCTGTATTATCTGGCATGGTTGCCTGCTCCTGGTTCCTCTCCTTCTTGAATTCAATGTTCCCAAGCTGCAGAACACTAGAGACTACCTTTAAGATGTCTAAAGAAGACATAAAACAAATGATTTACAGCTTGATATGTGATTATTACAATATACGCAGAGAAATATAACAGAAGGTTATACACACAGCTCACCCTGCAAATTTGCACTTCACATTCAGTATATAAAGCACACAGACAAGGAGCAGAACTCCAGTTACTATTTGAAAGAACAATAGAACAAACCAGAAATGTGGTCAAGGAGTTTGAACGTGGTTTGAATATTGGTACCCATTACACTGATTCCAACGATTCAGAAGCAGAAAATATTGTGGGATTTTCTCATGCTACAGTCCCACAGACATGATATTGCCCTTACTTTACTAGAGTAGATTGTACTGTCCCATCTCTCAAGTCAACAGGGTCGGGTGGAATGTGATAACAGAATGAATGTGTGACCAAAAAATCTGCATAAACAGCAAAGCTTACAAGCCACCTGGGATAAAGAACCATGCAGAAACACATCCAGCACACTGCTGCAAAATCGAAGCTGCTCTGGAGTCAAAAGAGAATCTTATTATACAGGTGTACCTAATAAAGTGGCCAGTGACTGTATGTAGTCAGTCAGTTCTAAAAATGTGTGCAAATGTACACCAAGACTTCTTAAACAGCAGGGCATCTAAAATTCATTGCAGATATGAAGTGCAGGGAAGGTAACCTCTGGCCATATGTCACTGTGTTCTCCCACCTGCCCGCTCTTCTGCAGTGAATCCCATGATATCCATGGCCTCCATCGTCTCTTCAAACATGGCATCATCCTCCTGTCCTGGGATCTGCACATGTCCTGCCACTAGGAAACGGTAGTTGTTGAAGCTCTCCAGCAGCAGCTCCTCTGTAAAAAAAAGAACAATCATTGTTAAACAATTCATTCAGTGAACAGAAACTGCAGGTTTACTAATACAAAAAGCAGAAGTGAAGCAGAGCAAGTGTGTATATTAACATAAAGTGTTTCCTTAACATTGCTGAAATTTTACATTTAATATAAATTACAATACCGTACACATAAACATAGATAAGATGACGAGTAACATCAAGAGAGCAACATTTACTTCAGTATGAGTGAAGTTTTCCTCATGAACATAAATAAATTAGAACTAAATTTTTACCATGCAGCTTGTCTTTAGCCCCAGCCACCATATAGTAAAATATGTGGAAGGCCCTCTCTGTCTTGGCCTGTCTGATACAGCGGGACTTCTCCAGCAAGTCTGTAGTGATAATGGTGTTAAGAAGAATTTTTTTCAAGATAATAAAGTATACCCCCACTTGTTTGACATATTATCACTGTCCAGTAGCTCACAATTTACCTGTTCTGATACAACCACAACTAAGATACAGTTACAAAACCATGAGGTAAGCAGCGGCATTTATCATATCTAAGCTATATGAAGGCAACCTCAGGTAAATCCCAAATTTTTCCCTCTCTCAGTCACTTTATTTCAGGATACAGGTCTCAATGTTGGCTCCAACAATGTAGCCTGTCACATCAAAGTTAATTCGGATGAATTTACCCTGTAGGAAAAAAGCATGAAATATATAAGCCAAATTATACAGCTATGTGTATGTAAGTTATATATAAAATGTATCACACAAAGAACAATCGTATTAATTATGATAAATAAGTGGTGTCCTTTGTAGATTCATTATGAAAATGGGAGAAAAATTGATTCATGACAGCTTATGATCATGTGTTACATACAAAGTGAGGTATACTCACAAAGCGAGAGGAGTTGTCGTTCTTGATGGTCTTAGCATTTCCAAAGGCCTCCAGAATGGGGTTGGCCTGCAAAAGCTGCTTCTCGAGCTCCCCCTAGGGCACCCGTGTGACAAGTTAATGACATCCACCGCCATACAACTGCTCAAGTCAGTCCGGTGACCTCTACATGAAACTTTAAAGCACCCCAGTTGTTTAAAAGCAAAATGAGAATGGAAGCATGAAGAGATGACTATAGAAGCAGACATGTAAGGAATGATGAAAAACAGTTTCTCTGAACCTGCAAATCATATAACACAAAACAAAGCCATGAGATTAAACAGTGAGTGACAATGGCAGTTGGGGTGAAACAAATAGCTTCCAAATAATCACCACTAGGTTGCCTCCCCTTCTGCAAACCTTGGCACAGATATTTGCTGCCAAAGGAGAGATCTGTGGCGAGAAGGTGGAGGGAAAGAAAAACTGCTGTGTTCCATTGCGGGAGTGAAAAGGAATAGGCCGACCAGAGGGCTCAGGCTAGAGGAGGTGTGTGTTTGTGTTCGCTCCTCCTTTAACAACTGCTAATGTAGAAATTACTAAATTAGGAGAAAACAGGGAAAAATGACCAAAAAAACACAAACTGAACTTCATTTGCTTTCAACACTGACTCTCCTGCTGTTACAAAACTAAATGAGAACAGCTAGTTTCCAGGATTAATCTCATGGTGTTTTGAAAATAATAATGGCTCAGATGAAATATGATGATTCCTTACTAAAACATGGCACCTTGCCAGCATTGAATATGTATTTTTTTTAAGGCACATGGTTTTGTCACCTCATTTCTCTGGTCACTTTCTACTATTGCTTTATGGATTCTTATGCTGTATTCTGTGAAACTGCCGAAGTTAAATGAAGCATTTAAGTTGATTTTTTGTAATCTGTTTAAGGTAAAGCACCTTTAATCCTTTAACCTGTTTTTTATTTGTCTTCATAGGAGCAGGGATGGGCAAGCTAAGAAAACTATATTAAAAATAAGCCATGTTTTGTGCTGCACTTTTCGTCTCAGAAAGAGAGAGCACACCACCGGTGTCAGTGTGCAGTGGTGAGAGAGAAGCACCGAGACTTGGTGTCAGTCTGAGAAGCACTGATCCCCTGATCAAAGGCAGAGTAGTCAGCAGAGTAGTGGCTCCAGGAGGAGTAATCTGTTGATCTGGGGTCATCTTAACTAACAAGCTGCCTAGAAATTATTCACAGAAAACATGTGACGCAATGTCTCGTGCAACTCCTTTAACATAAAAAACTGTGCATGATGATCTGCACATTACATGCCAGCATTTCATTTAGGCCACCAACCAGTTCCATTTACTGTACCTGATATCTGCACAACGCTATTAAAGACACTTTACTGATAATAGCAGTAAAAACACAATAAAACAAATCTTTACTGTTCCAAAACTAGAGGCAAACACCAGTTCAGTGCTGAGCAGGAAAAAAACATCCAGGACTGTTTCAGAAGCTAAGGGAGAAAGGCACTGGAAATGTGGGAAAAGAAATACAAAGAGACAGGGAACAGACTCAGTGAATATTGACATTATTATAAATGATAACTGAAGAGAGGGTAAGAGGGAAAATTTATAGTGTAACAGGTCACACACAAAGACACACAAATGCTTCTCAGAAACCATGTGTGATTTTTTTTTTTGAATATGTGATCACTACTTTACAGCACTCCTGAGGTAAGGGGCAGCTGAGGATGGCAAAAGCAAACTGAATATTAAATTGGCATTAATTTCTCTGCAGTGGAAGTACACGTTCCTTTCATACCTTACACTTATAGTAATATTTACAGTTCAAACAGGCCAAGTCCATCAGGAGAGCTGCTTTTCGTGTGGGATTTTCACCTTAACCAGGCCTCAGAGTGAAGAACATTGGGGTTGACACTATGGT
Organism: Arapaima gigas; assembly: GCA_900497675.1. Lineage (NCBI taxonomy): Eukaryota > Metazoa > Chordata > Actinopteri > Osteoglossiformes > Osteoglossidae > Arapaima > Arapaima gigas. The sequence continues at coordinate 530,910 of UFQX01000069.1, forward strand.
GGTAATATATTCATCAGTACAAGTGTTTCAGAGCTCCACACTGTGCATCAAAGAGTACCACGGCTGGTACAGGCACTTGTAGGACTCCTCGACAGGTGGTTAAGGAAGTGGAGGTCTGAGAGTGGTCCTTCGTTGAAGAAGGAAGGAGATGGGCATGCTCACACTGTGCTCGTTGTTCTGTGACACACCCTTTCAATGTCAGATTCAAGCTCTGACAGTGAAAGGGCTAAAAAATATGTCAAATCCCCACTGTAGTGATTTATAGAAGTCTATGTCATCTACCACCCTGAATAAGATAAATAATGCATAAAAATGCCAGTATCATAACAGCGAGGTTATTTTACCTGCTCTACCCCCCACAGCTCACCAACAAGAGCCAAATATCATGATGCATATTAAAACTTTGCAGGAATTTATTTTTAAAACAGCAGTTTTTTATCAGCTGTGTTATTTCAGGGCAGTGACCCATGTGGGAGCCATGGAGAGGAATATCACTCAACAGAGGAAATGTTGCTGCAGTATTTTATCTGGGTGAGACACTCCAGCATGCAGTTTTGATCCTATGGAAAACACACACACAAAAATAAAAACAGAAACTAGGCATTCTCATTTTACTCACGTAGGCAAACTGTGCTCCTCCTTGTGGCTATTTGGAGGAAATTGTGATAGAGGGGGTTAACCTTACAGGCTTCCTGAACATTCCACAGTGCTCACCTTCTGGCAGAGGGAGGACTGTGACTTGGAGGTAATAAGATGACACTGACCATGCAAGCTGGCTGAATGCTCACGTCAAGTGTATCTGCTAATTCTGTTCAGAACATTTTTTTTAAGTCAAAAGAAAATAGTTTATTATGGGATGTGTAAACGTAACCTCTCACTAGCATTCTTTTCTGGTACCACCAAATATTGTATGTTTGTACATTTCTGATGACTCACAGAAAGTGACCGTTTGGTTATATAAAAGGTAAGCGGGGAGACGTCCAAGAACTGTAATGTAACCAAAACATTTGCATTTCTAGATTATCCAGGTTAAGTTTTAATAGCTTTTTCAACATCATTGCCAAAAGTTTCCCATCCAAAAATAAACTGCTAATCCTGTGATGCAGCTTTTTTTCTATATTGGGGATTTTTTTTATTGGAATTATTTCAGCTTGAATATTTGTGACAAGTCCTGAGTACTGAATAACTCTGGAAGAGAGTTCACTGTGCTGTGGTGTAAGTACCACATTTGGTCACTGATGCCACTCTGTGTGAGAGGACTGGGGTGGCGGGGTGCTGATACTCACAACGCTGGAGTCCTTCTTGCCTTTGTGTGAGGAGGCCACCATTGCCAGGTACTGGATCACCTTCTTGGTGTTCTCCGTCTTTCCAGCACCAGACTCCCCACTGGGGGGACAAGGACAAGGACAAGGACAAGGACAGTGAGAAAGATGAAAGCGGGAAAAAGGGAGGTCAGAACTCCAATGCAACATTTATGCAGCCCAACTGTGTTTAGCAGTGGAAATAACTCCAAACGCCCTTTTCACCACTTCATTGCCGACTGCAAAAAGACACTTAAGGCATCGTCGACTTAAAATATGACCGAGTTCACGGATTTCATTCATTTGCACAACATTTGCTGAACATGCTCGCAGCGTGTTCCAGCAGAGACCTGTAGAGACTGCTTTGTCTCATGGTGTATGAACAGCAACAGCACAGCCTCCTCAGTCTGTTCTCACAGATGTAATTTCTCTTTGATCTCTAATGTAATAGATAAAGTGACGAGTGATTCCAGCCCACCAGCTAACCCTAACAACGCCATAAAAGGCAAAACAGGCCTTGGTTCCCCAGGCCTGTAATGGGCTTGTTTAGCGCATTCAGGAATCCAGTAGACGTAGCAAGAGAGCCCACCGTCAACCCAAGCATGACTGAACCCTTTGCTTTCCACAACACACGAGTGTCGACACTTCTCTCTGACACCTGAAAGTGTCAGACCGTTCGCCCGTCAACACCACTCGTTCCCACTCTTTAAAAGCGCCGCTTTGGTCCATGAAGTCGAAGGAAAAACTAATCTCTTTGTCCTTTGACATCTGGTCTGATCACATTACAGTTAAGATTATATAACCCTTTAAAGTACAGCACAATTCTTGGCTGCTACTCCTGAATAAGTGTCTCTAGTTACTATGTGCAGTTTGGTTTGGCACAATTCAACTTTTAGACCACAGACTCTATGTAAAGATGGCCCACAGGGGTAATTCAGTCACAGTTAAATTTTTTTGATGAAATTCAAATGCAGTCATATGTGTTTATTGCAGTTTATCGCAAATGGAGTGATATTTATTTGTGTAAATTTCAACAAGTAGAATAAATGCACTATTAATTATTATTGGTAATAAATCATTGTACTCTAAAAATGATGGAAAATGCATTGTACCTCTTCTCTTGCCATCGTAATGTTTTGTCACATTCACTAATTTAAAAAATTAAACTGAGAAGGAAAACAAAACGTTTTAGTCACAAAGCAGGAGAAATTAACTGTGTCTTTCCTGCATAAAATCCAGTGCACAGAGATCCCAGACAGTCAATGAAAATTGTTTCCAGCCCCACACTAAAGCTGAAAACTGCTTTGCACTTATAAGACCAACCATTACAGTGGGAACATGGCTAAGTACTACAGATATTTCTTGGCTGTAGAAACCTGGGAGACAGAACAAAACATGTTTTTATACATAGAACTGTAGCAGATACATAATTAACATAAATTCCTCACCACTCATTATTAAATTATAATTTCTATCATGCATAAAACTGATGTACGAAGGGATCTGAGACAAACGTGATTTTTGTCTTTAAAAAATTCAGTTATTATTCATTCATTTTAGGTGATGTCTTTTGTCTAGAAGAATATATAATATTAAGGTACTTATGCTGGGTAATATTTACTTGAGTAAGTCAGGTTAAGTACCTTGCTCTACTGCAATAGAGCATTAGCTGAGATTTGAATCTGGGTCCTTCAAGTGGAGAGCTAAACACTATGCTGCTCCTGTGCAGAAATCACTACTTCCGAGGTAAATCTAAATCTTAATTTTGCAATGCGATGCACAGTTTACAGACTGAAACAATTTAAAGTTCAGCAGTAAATATATGTTGGCATTAAAGTGAACAGCAAAATTATGCAGAACACAAGTAATACCAGCAAAGAGAAATTTCACAGCTATATAAGTCAGTAACTGTTGTATTTAATTTCTTTTTCCATTACAGTCTATGTATTGTTTAAATTATTTAATGAAATAAAAAACTATTCAATAAACACGCTAACAATATAAGTATTGTGTTTGTTAAGGATTTGATGGAAGCATTTGTGGACATACTAGAAAGTCATCCCAACAACCGAATGCAATATACTGCTTTCGTGTAAGAATGTGATTCGTATTTTGGAGCAGGTCACCCCTTCTTTCTGATCTTTGGTGTTTAGCAACATGAACACGTAGGAAAGCAAATTAAAGCAAGGATTCCTCCAGAACCCACAGGAAAGTAGCCTGGAGGACCTAGATATAATCAGTGAATGCTTCTTCCTAGTATTAGTCGATTCAGAGTGCAGAGAGCCAAGGGCAGTGAGATGGGAAAAGACCTCCCATTTCCGTCACAAGAGCTCAGACAGGAAAGGTGGGAGAGGTCAGAGACCAGCCAGAAAGACCATGCTAAAGGCCTACTGATGCCCACGGGCTGCAGTCTATCTGGGAACCTTGGGGACATCTTGCATCTGGGACATTGGGTATCAGGGAAGGGGTCTGGGCCCATGCGTGCAGGGTGAAGATTGTGAGATTCTCAGTGCTTTGACAACTCTTTGACCAGGCTGGTTAATTTTATGCTTTTATGCTTAACTGTCTTTCTCACAGGATCCTGGCACATAAATAAACGGCTCATTCAGGGAAACTGGCTCAATTCTTAAAGTTGCCTGTGTGGACTTCTTCTTGGGGCAAGGAATAAATCTTCGAAACTGAAACCAAGGGTTTACGTTCAAAGAAATTATTTTATCATCTATCGTATCTGCACAAGTTGCAGGGTTCCCAGGGGTACAGCAGTGTTCTATATTAACACAGCATTCGTCATAGCAGCTGGAATAGCATGCTTTGTCGGTTTGGAATTCCCAACAATCTGGCATGACCTCTAGTTTTGTGGGAATCTGTTTTGACTGTACAGACTGCATGTCAAATTTTGCTGGCTAATACAGACTAAAATTCTGCAACTGTGACTTCATCTACAGTCCAGCGTAGGGACCATTGAAGAATCAAAGCAGATTCTCACATTGTTCTTCTTCCTACTTTCCGCATAGGATCTTAACAAGAGGTTCTCCTCTTTTGCCATTGCCATTTATAACTTAGATATTATTTTTACAACAGGAAAGACATCGGGGAAAGCCTTAAGTCAAGCAGTCATGTTCTCTGCATTCCCAATGATGAACAGTGAATGAACAAACACACAAACAGTTCAGCAAACCAGTGCAATGAATCTCTATGATGGATCTGATTTTAGCATCAGGGCAGAAGGCTGACTTCCTGTGAAGAGAGGCCAGTTGTGAGGGGGGCTGACCCCTTGGGTTCATCTGGACTTTTCCCACTGCAGTAGAGAAGTGAAAACCCCCTAGACTTCCTGTTGGCCTGTTCCTAAATACCCCATGCTTCAAAACGTCATGCAGCTAAAACTACAAATTCCCAGAGCAATCTCTGCAAGCACACATTTTCTCAATGATGTGGGACACCCTAACACCATTATAACACTGACAACAACAACAAAATTTTGACAACCTTCTCCCTACTTCACTGACATGTTCTCAAGAGAATCTATTTCCGTACTTGATGAGGATTTGTAAATTAAAAGGGAAAAGCAATAAACATGGATAAAGTGGTTTACTAGTAAATATTTTTCACTCACGTGCAGAGAATTGACTGGTCCTCACGATCTGTGGGAACAAAAGAGTTAAACGTATCAGGTTAGCTATTTCATTTTACGACCACGTAGCTTTGAGAAGAATTTATGATGACAGATGAGGTAGGACTGAAACAAGCAATATAAAAGAAGGACTCTAGATGAAACATCAGAACATGTTTCTTAAAATGGGCCTCAGTGCTGGAATAAGAAACCAGAGTATGATTTTCAATGTGTTTTGGAGTTGATAGCACTTACTCATTTTTTACCCTAAAATAGCAAACATGCAATGCATGCAAAATAAAGCTGTTCCATATATGGGAATTGTTAAAGCGTATCCTCACATGTGCTTCAAAAATGGGATTCCCAAAAAAGTTTTGCGGGACAACCGTCATAGAGGGATTAAATATCAAATGGGTTTACGTAAATCTGACCTTCTTGGGCCTCAAAAAGGGTTACAGTTCCATGTGGCACGTGTTGTAAACGAAGGAGGAGAGAACAGTCTCCAGACGGAAAGTCCTTTCTAAGGATCTTACAGTATCAGGTGGACACCTATGTGAGAGCAACAATGTACGGCCTTGCTGTACTGTAAACACTGGAGGCAGCTATTCCTCAGTATGGACATGACTTGGCTGGACTTGTTTCCAAACACAAAATGCAGCCCGTTCCATTTCTTCCTAATTAAGGCAGGTTCAGGGACGTCCAGCAGTTGAAGCTCTTTCTGTAGAGCGTGAGATGGAGGGAACGCAAGGCAGTGGATGGCGTTCAGGCTCTGAGAGGCCGAAGCACTGATGAAGACTTTCCAGACAATATAGTGTGTGACATTTGCAGTGGTTATAAAGGTCAAGATTTATTTTGCCATTTAAGTCTTTAAGTCTGACGCCCAGCAAAATACTAACCACTCACTATCATTCAAGTAATCTATGGATTTTTTTCACTTATCTTTCACTTAGCTTCAAAGACAAACTGTTTCCAAGGAATGTTGGTCTTCCCAAGAAGGAAATGTCCGATGGCTCACAATCAAGACGAATTCTGATTGCTGATAACTGGACAAAGTTTTGAGTTTTTACAGTTTTTTTAAAATCTGCATTACAATATACAATTTTATATATATATGGTAAGTCTAAACCTAACTAATAGATATGGATGAAATGTTTATATATTGGCATTTTTCTTTTCCCTCAGTGTGTCTGCAAAGTACAAAATATCCCATCCTGTGCAACCTCAATATTTCAAATAATGAACAAGTTACATTTAACAGCCCATTTCAAGGTGTTTAATTATAAATGATAAATACTGATGTTCCATCAAAAATCTGTCACTTGTTTAACATTCCAAAGAAACTGCTGACAGAGAGCACCACAGCTACGCCCTACAGTCTAACCTCATGCTGTTTGTATTTGTCTGGAGAGGTATTTCCTCTATGTTGCTTCTGTATACTGTTTATTCAAGGAGTTACTCGTATACAACATCATAGGACAGTCTAACCAACCGTGCTTCTGCAGAAATTTTCATACTGCTGATAATAAAAGCGGTGTTGTGATTTACAAGTACACAGAGTCATTAGGACCTACGGTACGTGAGAAAATCGTGAGGATTACATGTTGACCTCAAAACATTCACGCATGGAACAAAAGCAAACAAGGAGGAGCGTGGAGATGAAGTGCAATAAAATTTAGCATAAGAACCCATTTTTAAGGAAAAGAAACAATTATACACAAATGTTTAGAGTATTCTTTAAGATCTTTTAGAGAACTGATGCACAAAAGTAGCATGCATACCTGTTCCATAATTATTTCCATTCATTAGGATCAATTGTATAAAGTAAGCATCCAGAACACAATCATGGTGAAACTAGCAAAATAAGGAATTAAATATATTATGTAAATTGTACCAGCTAATAAAACAATTATTTATGCACATTAAAAACACTACAACATTTTTATAGCTTACTGAAGTTTCTCACAGTTTGTTTAGAGTGCTACTCACCCCTGAGTGTGCAAGTATGTAAGTAAAATGAGTAGAGCTGGAGACTGAGCAGGTGAAATCATTTTTGTTCATGTTGAGCTTTGGTTCTTGACCCAGCTCAGCGTTCTTGCATTTTACAGTGAACAGTATTGAAATAAATCCCCTGCAGCATCATATTGCTCAACTGTGAAACCAAATTGTTCAACAGTTAGTTTTTTGAAGGGGTTTAACAGAGCAAAGTCGTGATTTCATTTCTCCGTAACAGGATCTCTATGAAGCTGCTTTCAGGGTTCTTTGGTTCAGGTGCTGCAATACTCAAGCAGTGATAGATCCTCATACAGAACTATAATTCAGATCCACCACCAGGTCTGGCTGACTCATATATAGTGTATATGTTATTCTTCTGGATGAAAAAAAAAATCACATCTACAGCTAAGTATCCCTTTAATATGCCTTTTCAGGGTCTGTGGCTGTTACTGCACACATATCATTATTCTCCTGATTTAATTTTGTGGAGAAGTTTCAAATTGGACATGACAATATGAGGGTGGTCCAGTGAGTAGTACTGTCATCTTAAAGGTCTTGGGCTGTGGGTTTGAATTTGGAGTCAAATGAAATGGCACATGACGATACAGATCTACTGCACTGCTGCCGTCGGAAATGAGCGTTTATTACAAAATAATCTGAGACAGTCCACACCTACATCAGTCCACCTTCACACTGTATTTAATAACTACTGCACTTGAATATTAAAATATGGAATATAAACTGAAGGACATCCTGTTGAATTTTTACTGGTTCTGCTTACACAGAGCTAAGAGCAGAAATCTGGACAAGTGCACACATATTTGAGAAGCACAGTTGTAAATAAACAAAGAAATGTCTGGTGAGCCCCAATAATCTTATAACTCACCACCACCACTCTAGGCTGTGTTACTGAAATGGATGCTGTTTACAAGCCGAAACATTTTCACAAAGAGAATAATACACATTTTACAGAAGCTTTTAGAGTTTCCTATAACAAACCCTCAAAGCTGTCAGAAGACCCTTCAGCAGACAAAATATCGCTTAAATTTGCTGCTATTCCTAAGGACAATGTCTAAGTGGATACGACCAGTTGTAGTTAGGCAGACAGTAAACGTATGGCTTATTTGTTTGGTGTTTGTCAATTGTGAAACATTCAGACTACAGTTTGAGAAGCTGTGGGTGTTTTTCAGTAATGTATCCAGACAAAGCCCTTTGTGTCTATATATGTATGAATGCTGGCCAAAAACGAATGTGCTTTTTTAGTACTGTACTTCAAGAGAAAAACGAAAGAAATTTATATCGATTCATGTCTCCAGTAGTGGAACACGTGTGTCTGCATAGATTACCTTGCATCATGTTCCTGTAAGCATTGTCTGCGATGGCATAGATGTGAGGTGGAACCTCGTGACGTTTCTTCCCCTTGTACATTTCAATGATCTTCTCGGAATAAATGGGAAGCATCTTATACGGGTTCACCACCACACAGAACAGGCCTGAGTAGGTCTGGAAGAAAAGGAAAACACCCTATCAGAGTTCAGCTACCATACACACACACACACACACACACACACACACACACACACACACACACACACACACATATGTAGGCTGGAAAAATACATTTATATAAGGCTGGAATAACAAAAACTGGTATAGGAGTAAGGTGGTACCACTGTTGTTAGAAAACCCAGTTCTGTCTATGTTCAGCACAAAATGTGCATTGCACAAACCCCTGGTGCTATGGCTTCATGTGAAGGTACTCTGAGGTTGTGTAGGGTGCAGCAGGCCAACTGAAACAGTACCCCCTCCTTTCATTCTAGGAACCACGGCATACTCACGTAGATGAGGCCAGAGAAGTACCGCTCCCTCAGGTTGTGCAGCACAGAGGCCTCGTTCAGGCATGTTAACTCAGCCATGTCCTCCACCTTGCTGAACTTAGGGGGGTTCATCTTCTGGATGTCATCCTTGTTGACGGTCACCTTCTTGGCATTGTCCACCAGCTCCACCAACACTTCTTCTCCATGCTCTTCCTTGATGCTGGCAGCCTCAAACCCATGCTTCTCAGAGGGGATCCACACCAACTTCTTTGCGGTCCAGTCAGCTTGGGCCACAGGGCTGTTGACGAAGTCCTTGTCAACAAAGAGGAACTTCTCATCCTCGGTTAAGCTTTTTTTGGCCATCTTGGAATTAGCTGATGATCTGCAAAAACACATCAACTGTCATTACTATTTATCTGGGCAATTTTGTCAAAATTGAGTTCAGCAAATTAACTGTTTCTCAGTATTTCGTTTTATTAGATTTAATTTTTAGTCTAACATATTTTGTTATAGAATGATTACCAAACACTATGAATATCATGAAGATTTGTAAAAGGTATTCTGGTGCACTTAAATTCAGTAAAAATAAAGACTTGTGCCACAAATCCATGAAATGTTATTTTATGTTTGCATATAGGTCTCTGGGAAATTATTTAAAAATGCAGCGCTGGATAACTTCATGAGATCTGGCAAAATGGTTACTTTTCTGCATTGACCACAATTTATGCAATTGCCTCGGATCAAGATCGTCCTCTTCCTGCACGCGTGAAGAAGAAGGACAAACTGAAAATCCTAATTTGATGCTGTGAGCAACGGGGGAATTAAAGATGTCACAATTGAGATGAAGAAATGCCTTTTGCTTTTGTGAACTGTTCAAACAGCAAAGTGCAGGGAAAGAACCGGAAAAAAGTGCAGTGGCTGAATATATAGTATAAGAGCTACAGCAGCTATGATAACAGTAGCTGTGTACCGTGCTGTGATGACCAAATAAGGGAACCTTCACTGCTGAAGCCTTCGCTCTGAAGACCTAAACAGCGCAGCAAGTGAACTACCAAACAAAGCCCTTATAGGGAATAATATGTCTGCAGCAAGGCTCGTAGTTTATGCCAAAATGATAACACAGTGCAGGGAGCTACAGGAGGTTGGAGTTAAATGTTCCTTTGCCCGCTCCCAAAATGCTCATGAACAACATATGAATATTAAGATGACCGTATCGTAATTGTATGCAGGTTGAGAGTGACTTTAAGTGAAGGCAGGTGCACTTTAACTTACTATTGTTATGATATCATACTTATTTTGTTACTGTGCGGTTAAATAGAACTTTACATGTGATAATATAACAGCGTATCTGCATAGACGGGTATTCTGTGACCTGTGAAGTTCAACTATAACGCCTGAGATAAGGCTCCATTAAATGCTGGAAAAAGCTGTGGGGATCTAGCAGACATACCATTACAGGTCTTCCTTTGTTCCACAAGAACATGTTGCTGGTATGGCATCACTGCAGCTGTATGAGATTACTAGATAATGAAATTACGCCTCTATCAGTTTATTGTCGCTATGCGTGTAACTGGTCGGGAAGAGTGGAATCCTCAAGGCCTTGTTCCCACTGCCCAATGCTTAGTCACAGATGCCTTCCAGTCCCTGTATCCTCCAGTGCAGACTTTGTACCCCCCTTGGGCACCAACAGCCTCAGGAGTCCAAGTCACTCCTGAGAGTAGTCTGACCCCCAGTGACCCCAGGGAGCACTAAAGGATTGCGCAAAGCTTCAAAGTATGCAAAGTTTATGTTTATATATGGTCTCACATTTGGCGAAAAAAAAAAGTTTGGGAATAGAGGGTATTGGCAGGAAATTTTTTATGAGAACAAAATCTTGCAAAAAACATTCCAGAAGGGAGACTAAATCGATTTTAACACCTGATAAGTCACACAACAGGATTTTTCCAAATACTTTGGACTGTCTTTTTGAATGGAACTTTTTTGTTAAATATTATTCATTTACAGTAGTGGTGGATGACCACCCGCATCCTGATGTTCCACTGCAGGAGCCTTTGCCGCCGCTCCATTCATACTCGAGATGGATGTCTACAATGTGCTGACAGGATGACAGTTTGCCGATAAGCACCAGAGTCCCCTCCGCTTTGAGGAAACCCTGGATTAAAGAGCCCAGCTGTTCCACACAGGCCTCAAACGTCACAGTTTGTCAACACTGACCATGGCGGGGGACAAAGAACTGACAGAAACTTTAACTATTTCATCATGAAATGAAGTTCACTCACTGAATTGCATATTTTGAATCCCAATAAAAATAAAACAAAACCAGCAAACCAAACAAAACCAAAAAACAAAAACAAAAGGGAGCAAAGGGGGATGTTCGGTATAAAAATGAGGCCGTATTCAAAAACAGTTGAGGGAGCAACAACCTTCACTTGGAATTAAATTTAGCCAATGCATCATTAAGTTAAAGAATTCATCCTCTTTAATTTTTTGAGAAAGGCTAGAGGAAGCGCTTACTATGAGATATTGTCAGTATTAATCTTAAGCCATTATTTAATATAAAATGGTTTGACACGTTGCCTCGAGCAACACTGGGAAAATTTCAGCATAAAAAATCTACAGCTACAGCTTACTTTGAAGGAACTTTGAGAAGGACAGACTTTTAAGTTGCTTAGGCGGAATCGAAAAGCAATTCAACTAAAATTGACTGGAATACAACTAATATTTGTCCCATTTATCAAAGCCGCATCTCATTAAGCAAATGCTACCAAATTTAGAGAGTATTTAAGGGACTCGACAAGTGTTTTAAGTGTGATGGACTACAGGAGACTGACAATCATAGTAGTTCCTTGTTGTCCTTCGTGCTTAATGCATAACGTATGAACAAGTAAAAACCACACATTTCAATGTCAGCAAATATAGACTCATTGTTTGGGTTACAGAGGGAAGGTGAGGAAATGTTTAAACTTAATAAAGTAAACATCCAGCCCTAAATTTTTTACTGCTGTCTTTGCAAATAGATTGCATTTAGAAAATCGGCATGAATGAAACTATTCAGTGGACATTTAATGTAAACATTAGAAGCAGAAGAAAAAATGAGATGTAATATGCTCAATTTTATCATTCTAATGAGACCATTTTGAGGAAGGAGTAACATAAATTGGGTTCGATGGGCTCTGTATAAATGGGATTGATGCCCAGAAGATCATGTGACCACCTATTTCAAAGATAGAACAGTGACCTCCGGGCATGAGAAAGGTTGTATTTCTCTCCCATCCACTTGCAGTACTTTCTCTCCACAGGACTTCAATCCAATAAGGAAATGATACTTGGTTTTTGATTGATTTAATGAGGAAACTCTTAGTCTGCAGGTTCTAAAAGTTGCCTGGAATGTTAATTTAGACAATTAAAATATGATTCCTAATTGGGATTCCTGTACTACAGGTTTGTCTGTATTTTATTCAATAAACAGCCATGCTGGCGTAAATATTGGAGAAGCCAAGCCGCAGTTGTTGAGAAATTGCAAATTACAGACTTTTACCTTCGAAGACAAATCCAGTGTACTCCCAGACAAGGACTAGTCATGTATATAATGTACGATACTGAACGATATGTAGAGATTAGTTAACATGTCAGTTTTCAGCTACCTTTCAGCAGTCAGTGATTCAGAACAAAATGCAAGTAAGGATCTGTTCTGAATAAATGAAAATAAAAAGTCACATCCTGCCCTGAAACCAAGTACCTCTTTGGCAAAGGGCCAAAAGGCAAAAGGTTCTGTGACTCCAAGCCTCTGTTTCAGATGGGATCAGTGAAATCAAAACATAATGCAAACACAGATTAAGGCTGTAAGACTGTTTTAATTATACGGCTTTCTATGATGGACTACGCAAATTACTGTTAGTGGCTGTAAAATTTTGTAGCCAGTCATGACAACGAAGAGTATAATTTGAAATTTTCCAAGTGAGCATTAATACGTTCATACCAAAATCTTTAAATAATCTGCAGTTAATGAAAGACGTCCTAATCATGCAAGCAAAAGCGGTTAGCAGGATAATACATTTACACATGTTAAGAGGGTCTTTTGGGTCTGTTTTCCAATTGAAAAGCCTGCATATGACCTAGCTGCATAATAGCATAACAGAAACATCTATACACGCAGAACAGGAAAACCACTAGCTGGGTTTAATTCGCTTAATCTGACTTCTCTATTGGAAACCTGCTTCCTCCATTTCCAACAGCATTGTTTCAAATGACAAATAAACAGACCTGGGCCAGTTAAAGCACTTCTAAACAAAAACTAGTCTTCTATGCCTATAACTAATTTATGGACCCTCCTGAATTTCAGAAACAAAAGATGCATTGCGGTGCATCTAAAATGAACTCTTCCTGTAACGCTGACAGCTTGAAACACACAACACGCTCAAGGGCTCAAACACAAGTTTGTCAGAACTGATATCATGGAGGAGGAGGAGGAGGAGCTGTTCTGCTGCACAGTCATGTGTTTGCACTTTCACAACACAAACCGATCCTCAGCATCATTCTGCCCACAGTGTGACCTCCCTACTTTTTTTTTCTTGCACAAATGTATGCTTTTACTAAAACAGCACCACTTAAGCCTTTAAAGATGCAAGCAAGTACAATTGCACTGGATGGATCTCATGCTTTCCCCTCAAGTGTTCTGCTTTGGGGTCTTAAGACAAGTTGTTTATATATTTCACCTAAGCATATTGGTGGTTTAGAGTATTACTATTCATTCTGTATTAAACGAGCTTATTAAAAAGATTCCTCCTTTCAGAAGACAATAATACGTAGTGATCAGTTGTAAAAGAGCCAGGAGATTATTTTCTGCTTATTGTGTAATGAAATGAGTAACTGTCTGTACTTGTTGTTTGTTATACATCATATGTCACACTTGCGCCGTGATGCACGTATCTACTTCCCTTCCTTAAACTTCTCCGCTCTTCAGACGCACGGGCAGCGCAGCTCAGCAGTTTTGCGATCACAGGATCAGCTGATACTCACAGTTGCTCACAGGTGCTTTTCAGACGTGGAGGCTGCGGGTGCGGAGAGTCCGGTGCGTGCGGGGTACTCCACAGACCAACTGTCCGAGTTCCCCCTGTCGAGCCCCCGCCGGCCTTTTTAAACCGAGCCGCCCCTCGCGGGGGCGGAGCGCGTGGGACAGGTCCACCTTCCCGCACCTTCCTCGGGCTCCCATCGGCATCCTGTCCTCCGGTACTGCACCGCTGCAGCTGGGCCACCCGAACGCCCTAATGCAATAATAATAATAATAATAATAATGTAGGAAGCCAGCTATTACAAAAGTAGTACTTTGCTTTACTCAGATTCTGCGAAAAGAGTGAGGAACAGTGTTATAAATACTTTGATCTTAAGATTTATGACGACGTTGCCGCGCAGACTCGACAGGCGGATGTTAGAGGCGATGCTGTCAGTAATTCGATAAAAAAGTGGTTGTTATTCGTGTTTTTCCTCTTCTGTTTGGTCACTAATCGCGGGCAAACAAAACGTACTACTGTAGATGCCTTAAAAAGGGTGTCTGTTAATTCATATTATTTTTGGCAGCCGTAATAACAAGGCTAACATTTTTCTACAGCCATTGCCATAAGGGGCTTCAAATCAGATTTTGTTCAGCTAATTATTCTGTATTATTTATTTTCCTGTAACTCGGAATCCCTATAATCTTGATCCAAAGCGAAGAGCAATGGCGGATAATCAACTTTACCATGATTTACCCACTTAAAGAGCAAGGTACTGCTATTCAGGGTGAAACAGTGGTTCAGGGAGTAGCACTGTTGCTGCACGCCACCACGTTCCATTCGGTATGAGTTTGAATCAGCAGTCTGTGTGGAGTTTGAATGTCTTGACCAGGTTTCCTCCCACAGTCCAAAGACGTGTGTTTCAGGTCAACTGATCACTTAAAATTGCCTGTTGTGTGTGTGGTCACCCTGCAATGGACTGTAATCCCATGCAAGGACAGTTTCATAGCCTAGTGTCCTTTGCTTCCGGGATGGGCTCCGGCCGGCCGCGACCCTCCTCAAGGTTAAGCGGTTAGTGATAAGGGATGGAGGGTACTGTTGCTCTGAGTGTTCAGGGTAAGCAGGTTGATAAGGTCACTACAGCAGGGGGGCCATTTGGATCAGTTTCAGACCAGAGGGGAACATCCCTGTCTCTGCTGCCCCGTATTAGTACAAAGCTCCTGCTAGCATGTCAAGCTCCGTGTGCCATTCCCACTCCCAATAAGGCTGAAGTGCTGTTATCACGGCGGAATCCCTGCCGCGCTCAGAGAGGTAGTTCCCCGCGACTGTAAGCGAAAACAGCAACGATGCCCGTGTGTGTATGTGTCCCCTGCTGTTACGTACACTACATTCCTGTCTGCTCCTGGCCAACTTCCCACCTTCCTCCTGGCTCAGATGGAGCTTTCTTTATAAGGAGAGCCTCTTAATCTGTCCAATAAATCACATGAAGGATGCCTCTGTTGTCCCGGGACAGAGATAGCTAGGTATGTGAGCAGAAGGGATGCTTACTGGTGACAGAGACAGAGAGCACAAGGGTTTTGGAAATCGCAGCACAGTCTCTGGTCATCATCATGCCTGGGGTTGGTGCCGAGCGATGCAGCTGAATGATGGAGAATCTGGGAAATGAAGGGAGTACAAGGGAGAGACATGTGGGCCTGTGGAGGGCCTGTGTGCCATATAAGGAAGGTGGGGTCTGCGAGGAATCTGTGCTGCATTCTCTGTTTGAATGTGTAGCCTAAGCAGCCTGGACCACTGACTAAATATGGTGTACCAGCAATGGCATTGTTAAAACAAACAGTGCTGCGGCAAGGGAGGCAGCTTCAAGCTATTTTCTTGCAAAACGTCTTGCTATATTCATTGTCTTGCCTTGGTTGGTTTATTCCTTGGAAGCAACTTTACGTATGAAGTTCCTGGATAAATGAGACAGAGTATCTCAGGATGCTTTGACAGTAGAGTTTTGTGGACCCCCCCCCCCTTGTGTTAGGGCATTGAATGCTGTGCTTGGTGCTTGTGTTCCCGTTAAAAGGACGCAATGTAATACAATGTTTTGTTTTACTTTCCATTTAAATATTTTTTTAAAAATCCCGAAGATTTCCCCTTCCTTTCATGGTGGCGTGATAGACGGGACATTCTTGGAAATGTAAGGCGATGTTTCGTGTGCTAGGAGAGCAGACCATGGAAAAACTTCAAGGAGCCAAGTGCAGGACCCAAATACCGGTCATCCAAGCCCTGCATAGAAACATCTCCTTTGGGCTCATAGGGAAAAAAATATTACCCCTTTAACTATGAGTACAGCAAAGTCATGTGAGTCAGGAACTTGTGGAGTGCAGGGTTTATCAGCTGTCCAAATATGCTCAGTCATGATGCAGACAAACAGACAAACCGTTCCTTATGGAGTCACTTTGTGAACTGGTTTCTCTCACTGTACCAACACTGGACTCCAGATGTATGAGAAGTAACATTTCATAGCCAGAAAAAAAGCTGCAAAATATATATTTTATTGTCTCACCATCACTGCACCATCACCACACAAACTGAGCAGCAGGTGGCACAGCAGAAACCTACAATAAGAAAGACCTGAGTTCAAAGCCAAAATCCTGCTGTCCCTTTGAGAAAGGACTTCTACTACAAATGAATCCTTCTACTAAAAATTACTCAGCTGTGTGACTATATAAATCATTGTAAGTTACTAAGTATACAAAAATTGTAAGTCACATAATAGAAGTATATGGGCTAAATATAACATTTTAATCTGCAAAAAAAATATAAAAAACAGCCAGTTATCTTCACAGACAAGTGGGGTTTGGGTTTCGGGAGCCCTGAAATATGGTATGTTTGTCTAGATAAGAATGTCAAATTCCTTTTGAAGGGTGAAAGGCGGAGGAAATGACATAGGAAGAAGCTGACCGCGGCTGATGCTCGTGTGACCTTGTTAGGTCTCATCTACAGGGACATTTAACTGCAGCTCCAAAAACACACCAATTTTGTTTTACTAACATACCTCGTGAATGCATTAGAACTCACAAATGAAATTTAGATAATACTTTCATAATATTTTCACCAGCTAAATTTCTAATTGTACATATTGATGACTAATTTACTTGGAAAGTTCATATCACATATAGACAAAAAATTGCAAAAAATATTGGCCTCATCAGCCATATTAGATATTAGATACATCTAATTTTACATATATATTTTACAATAATACATTTTCACCAAAATTCATATTACCCTGTATTATTGTTTTTTTTGGGCATCCACCTATAAAAGTTCTAAAACACTTTTTTTCTCCAAAAAGGATGTCAGTATTGTGACTTTCTCACCACCAATGACTACTTCCTCTATTTTAAGGAGTCCTGAGAACTTGGTTTTTTTCAGATAAATCCATTTCAGATGAGTCTGTTTTCTTTGAACTTGGTTCTTTCACATTATGGAATCTCCTCCCCATCATTTTAAACATCTGGGTGAATCTCACTTTCTCTCTCCCTTATTTCAGGACCACCTCAGGTCAATTATCCGCATGATTTCAAGGTCCCCTTGCATGGAACAATCTGCCCTCCTATTTGAAATCATGTTTATTTGTTTCAATGTCCAAGAAACTACTTTAAAAAAACACCTTATGGATCAACAAAATGTGCGTACAATGTGTGAACGTGTGTTTGCATGGTTGCTCTGTCTAACCTTTTTGTTCATTGTATCATTGTCAGCCTGTGGTTGTGAACTGCTGATGTCTCCTTTGTGTCTGGAGTTTTAGCCCTTCTTTCATGTTTAGAGGAGCTCTTTCTACAAGCCTGTTAGGTTTTTTTTAGTCTCTACAGCACCTTGTGCTCTATTTCTGCAGTTTCATTCTTGCTTTTTTCTCTTGTGGAAATAAATAAGTAAATACATAGATCGATAGATATTTGGAGCATTTCTCTAGAAAGGAAAAAAAAAACTTTCCTATAGGAAAGAAATATACAGCTTCCTGCATTTACGCTTAATTTCTTCTCGATTTTGGCACAGTTTGTTCTGGACTGCATTGTCTGTTCAAATGATAGTTGAGTAATACATTCATAAAAATGCTCAGTTATTTTTGAATCACCCTGTATTTGCTGTGAACACATCAAAACAAGGAGAAACCAGAATTCAAACTGGCGGCAGAATCTAAAGAAAAGATGTTGTGTATTGAAGTTCTCGGTTAAATTTAGAATGTATGAGAAGTCAGGATGAAATGATTATTCCATTAAGATAAGACAGGCTGGGCTCCAACTACAATCCTGCTGCTCACACTGAATGTATTCTACCCAGAGGATGAAAATATGTACACAGGTCTAGCAGTGGCCACACAGACTCTCAGGGGTTCTGGACAATATTCCCAGAGGTGCCATTTTGGTGACGCAGGAACACGGCCCACAGGTTCCCTTATACAGCCAGCCACAAGGTTCTGCATTGTCATCTGCCTGGTTTATAAGGGTGTATGCATAAAGCATTCAGCTATATACCCTGTAAAATCCATCACCTTCCCATATAAGCGAGCAGCTGTTAACTTGTATATGTAGTTTACAGTTAACTGACACATAACAGCAGCATAGTACAATGAATTACTCATTTTTAATATGGCTGTTATATAGTACAGTAAATCATGCTTTCTAATCACTGCTGGGAAAAATTTTGAAAAAGACGTTGACAGCTCTAATTAAATATAAGAAAATAATTTTACTTTATCCTCCTGCTATGTTATTAATTATTTTACTATTGTACATGAGTCAAGTACACCGCTCCACTGTTACACTACAGCACACCATATATGCTCAACGCTGAGTGTATCCAGGTTACAATCTGTTATTATATGCTGCTGCCACAAAGTGGTGGAGAACAAAAACAACACATTAAGCACAAACAGCTGGATCCTGTTTTGTATAATAGAGAAGCTGCTGATTTCAAACACACTGTGAAAAACGGCCAAGATACACTAAACTCACACGATTGTGGGAAATTCAACCTTGCGCTTGGCTGAAATGTAGGAAATCATTACGACAAATGAGGTGAATAATGGTTACAAAGAGCATTACATCCATTAAATTGAACCTGGAATGATTTAGGTTGTTTAACTACTTGACTGTTTAACCGTGTTCAGATGATTCAGTGCTTGTTGAAACAACAGAATCTTAAATTCAATCATTTAATTTATATCAAAGTGTTGGAGCCTGCAGGCATGATAGTTTTTTAGGTGCGGAGAATAAACAAACATTCAGCATGACGTTGGTCAGATAATTGTTTAAAACTGTAATTAAACTAAAGCAGCAGAAATAACCATTCAACATTTTATTTATTTATGCATCTCCATTTGGTGCAAAACAGTTAGCACTAACATGGAAAACCAGCTCACTGTCCCAATTCACTACTTATCCTTTTAAAGTCACATTCAGGTGTCAGTGAAGGTGAGCATGTTCTGTGTCACCCAGCTGATGGAACAGACTACATATCACACAATAACTGCATATTCCTTGACACCACTGACTACAAGTTTACTCCTGGTTCTCCTGAACTGCATATATACTGATAAGACAAATTCACATTTGAGTCCCAGGGTGCAACTTCACCTAACATTTAACAGCGATGCCTTGGCCCTCCTCCAGTTGCTGCCATGGAACCAGATGGAAAATTTAAGGCACAGAGCCCACAGGTCAATGGAAATAAAAATAAGAATTATAACTAGCTGGATCTATATTTGGCAAATATTAACTCAACAGAACACCTGTCATCTGTATCCACTGTGCAGGACAAGGGGTTCTGTGCTGCTCTTCCCAGTAGCAAGTGTTTCATGAGCACCTGGTGGTAAGAACATTATTTCAACAACCATTTCACAGTGAAATGAATGATGAAGCACTAGCACAAATTATGTAGACATGGTGTATAATTTTCCCAGGATAAATTATTAGATACAACTTATTTTTATCAACCCAGAATATATAATAAGTCTAAGGTACCAGTGCTGAAGAAAGCTATAGTTTAACAATGTAGCCAAAACGTAATTTGTTTTAACTGTAAATGAGTACTTATAGCTACAAGTCTGCATTTGTTCTTAAATAATTTTTTTGCATCTTAAGACTGCTGTCTTTTAAGAATGTTACATACACACCATATAACACATTACATGTTGTTCAAGTGTTCAGGACTCAAGACAGGAAAGAGGATAAATGCAAATAGTGCATTAAAGCCAAGGAAAAGGGGCCCAAAGCCTCAGTGTGATCCTCACCTGTTCTTTTTGTGTCGCTGGTGGGACGGACATTATGGACTCTTGCTGCAGGGGCACCTGTGCTCTGGAGGAACACTTTACCTCCTTTCTCTTCACCACTGATGAGGAAGTGGGACAGCATACCATAGAGCAGAGGCCTGCAGAAAAAGAAGATGCCTTTCAGTATGACACATTAAATCAAACTATTTGCAGACTAGTATTAAGTAGTAAATAACTGTAAAGAGTCAAGGGTTTGTGTTCTTTCAGTAAATCTTTTCACCCAACATCTGCACAAACTAACTGGAGTGTAACATAGAACCAGATCTGCAGACCTGACAGGTAATAAAATGACACTTCTGTTCTTGAACAACAAGACAGGTTATTATAAAACATCATGTCTTATATACAATTTTCAAATACCTACAATATGTAAATATCCACTTGTGTACATTAAGTGTTTAATTACAGTTTAAACAGCTTTGTATGATTGTCTACAAAGGAACTAAATGAAGATATATAAAAATTCAATTTTAAAACATAGGCCAATATCAAAATACACCAAGTTACAGACATATCTAACAGCAAGTTGCACCTCCTTTGGCTTTCAGAACATCACAATTGTGTCTGAGTGCAGATTCTATAAGATGCTGGATGCAATTGGCAGGAATGCTGTACCATGTGTAAATTACTCCATTGCTAGTTGCTGCAAACTGAATGGCTGCACAGTCTTGCTGCAAACAGTCCTTTCCACCTCATCCCAAAGATGCTTGATACTGATGAGATTTGGCACTGAAGCAATGAAAACTCACCGTCTTGTTCCTGGAACAACATTTGGTGAAGATATGTGCTATGTGACATGGTGCAGTATCGTGCTGGAAGTTTCCATCCAAGTGTGGATAAACTGTAGCCACGATGAGATGAACTTGGTCAGCAATGATGTTCAGATACACTGTTCTACCCAAAATGTCTGCCCAAACAGGATGGCACCATGGACTAACTGTTGTACTAAATTCTGATCCTTCAGTCTGCATGATGCAAAAGGAACCTGGTTTCATCTGTGCAGACAAGTTTTTTTTTCCACTCCCCAGTGGTCCAGTATGCTGCTCCTGTGCCCATGTACCTGGTTATGGCCTGTCTGTTTCCTTGCATGACTCTTGCTATTGTCATCTGACCCACTGCCTGTTTTGCGCTACAAGATCGCCAATCATTTTTCACACCATTTTCAGCATCCCTTAAAATGGCTGCTTGTGAAAAGTGCAGGATGACAGTCGTTTTGCAGATGCTAGTAGCAGTAGGCGTAGGGCCAACAATCATGTCGAGTTCAAAGTCACTGAGGTCACTTGTTTTGCCCATTCCAGCACTCATTTGAGCACTAACTGATGATATAAAAAATAGTCTCCCTGATTTATAGCACACACTACAGTCATGTGACATATGACTTGTTGGAGTGTACAACTTGTGTGAAGGTGGAGGGTGTACCTAATAAACTAGCAGCTCAGTGTAGCTGTTAATGCAGAGTTAAGAACAAATTAATAAAACCATAAAACACAGTTCACAGCAAGTACTTTAACAGTGGTTTTTTTCCCTGCACCCAACTGTTACCAGCAACTAAAATTGAGAAAGCACAAAAAAATGAATGAATGTGAGAACTTCCCATCATGCACTTACATAGTTGAGGCACTGGGGTCTTCCACCACATTCAGCTCATTGGCTACAAACTGCCTGTCCAGGGGGACCTCAGGCTGGCCAGACTCTGACAGGATAAACACAGCAGTACAGACAGCGAAGAACTGCAGCTAAGTTCTCATGATCACAACTACAGTGAAACAGACAAGACAGATTCTACAGAAGAAACAAGTGTATGTTTTATTCCAACAAAACTAAACAGTAATTGCTGCTACTGTAAATTTGAAAATGTTGAACAACATTGCACACTTATATGAGACTATCAGTTACCAAAATGATCAAACTGTTTTACCACTACAGTGATTGTACTTAGTGCATAAGTATTGTAAGCACTTTTGGACAAACAAATGCTACACAGAGGCTAACTGACACTGGTCAAGAAATTGGGGGGGGCATATACAGTACTGTGCAAAAGTCTTAGGCATGCAACTTCAATGTCTGTTGAGTACAGGTAGATTCTTATCTACCATCAGGGAGGTTTCTGATTGATCCCAAATTCATTCTGCAGCCTTAGAATGACCTCAAACACCCAATCTCAGTCATACACAACTATCTTGAGCAAAAAGAAGGAATCCTGCAACAGATGCTATGGTCCCCACAGAGCCCTGATCTCAACATGATCAAGTCAGTCTGGGAGGACATGCAGAGACAGTCAAAGTCTGCAGAAGAACTGTGGCCAGTTCCTCAAAATGTTTGGAAGAACCTACCAACCTCTACCTTAGGTTGCAGGCAAGTTTGCATAAGAGAACTGATGCTGTTTTAAAGACAAAGGGTGGTCACACCAAATATTAATCTGATTGATGTTTTTTTGTCTACTGCACTTTTTAGAAGGTTTATTGATTAATAAGTATTCAGAGCATTATTTTTGGAACCATCCTCCCTTTATAGCGTTTTTCCCACAGGTGCCTAAGACTTTTGCACAGTACTGTATACTGCCAAACCGCATTACCCTTATCTAACTAATGTCTGCATTGCTATGTGTGTATCATGCATAATTTCTAATTTTTACATCTTCATTTGCTCACATGTAACAGCTATTGGCTCTTGTGGTTGATCGCAGTTATGTGCATAAAATGACGTTAAAAAGTATAAATGTAAATGTGATCTGAGCAGCCAGAGCCGCTTGCACGAGGAGGTGTAGGTAGAAAGCGGCCCGGACAGCCAGTACCTGCATTCAGCACTGATGCCGTGTAACGGTACTTGTTGAAGAGCAGGTACTCGCGGATGAGCTCGTTCAGCAGCAGGTTCTCGCGGGACAACGCGGGACGCGGCTCGCTTGTGTCGTCCAGCGCGTGGAAAACCTCCGCGCGAATGCGCGCCTTGAGCTGCCCCAACACGCCGCGCGACTCCAGCGTTTCTTTCAGCGCTGTCACACAGACACAGACTACCGTTTTAGTTTCATTTTAACCATACCCTCATTTCAGTGCCGACTTTCATGTCACAATCATGCCCGTGTAGATGTGAACACTTTAAAAATGGTTATTTAACAAGAACAAATCACAACCAAGATGTACACTGTACTACCACAAAAGCTTAACAGATTTTGAACACAAACGGAATCTTAGTTCAATTTGTTTGTCCGTCTACCAAGAATTTGGTAGATTCCCTTGTCCTTCTGCCTTTAGTTAAATGGTTTAGAACGGGTTAAAGA
The DNA here is from genome assembly GCA_900497675.1 of Arapaima gigas. Lineage (NCBI taxonomy): Eukaryota > Metazoa > Chordata > Actinopteri > Osteoglossiformes > Osteoglossidae > Arapaima > Arapaima gigas. Next base: position 554,217 of record UFQX01000069.1, read on the forward strand.
CACTGTCATGCAATTAAAGTGCTGTTATTTGGAGATTTAATGAATCCGTACCGCTTTTGAGCTCTGATATCGTCGCCATCGTAACAAGTAAAACAGCAAGACTACCTATGACGCCAAAGAAACCGCGCATGCGTACAGCCAGAGTTGCCGCTCAATTCTATTGGAAGACCGAATACGTCACACGTGACGACCTCGTTATTGAAATCATTTTTTTAAATAAATAAGTTTTATTTTATTATTTAAATAGCAATACAAAATATAATACAAACAAGAAAACATATATTTGAAAACATGCTAGGGATATACATAGTAATATAGATATATACTATATAAATATTAAACAGAAAGCATAAAAAAGGTTCGTATTGCTTTCTTGTTTTAAGATTTTGAAGTAGTTTGCAAATAAGTATTTATTTCAATTTTAAAACGTTCAACCATAAGATTCTTTTCTGAGATTTTTTAATGAATATAATAACGTGCTATTATTTAGTAGGTCAATTGTCGTGCTTTTGCATGTTTCTTTAAAACTAGCATCAATATTGGACGCACTTTTTAAACATATTTTTTTGTTTTTGTATTTTTTTCTTTTTAAAAATAAGCCTGCAGCATTTTTAGCAAGTCTGCATGATAATCTAGAAAACTTTAGCCACGAGCCATAGCCAGAGTAGATGCTGAATTATTTCAGGGCTACTTTTAAAAAAGGAATGAATGAATGAATGAATGAATTTTTTAAAGCAAAACAAGGGTCTTTACTGTATTAATTCGATTGATTTTTTAAAATATGAAACCTACCTCATCACTGAAAACTGTCACTACCGTCTCAAATCTGTTACATAGCTCTGGTCATCTGAAAACCAAGTAACCGCCCTGTTTATGTTGTTATTACTTCACAACTCTCATTTTGGAATAAAACTTGGAGTCTTTGAGCACCTGGAGTACCACATATCACTCGTAACTTACACCACAAAGAGTTATGTGAGCAATGAGACAGAAAAGCTGAACCTGGCCAAAAGCAAAAAGGAACAGTAGCTTTACCTGAGTATTGTTCTTGTCTGCTCTATCTATCTGTAGACTTTTACTCACCTGATTCTTCTGTCCAAAGTTACTTACAGTGCTAAGTTTATGTATAAAGCTATTTGTATTTATTTACCTGCCACATAACAAAATAATGTAACACATATACTCCTCACAGTTACACACTAAGGGCAGTTTAGGTTCACCAGTTCACATATCTTTGGCCTGTAGGAGGGAACCCATGTGAACATGAAGAGAACATGCAAACTCTATAGAAGAAGCCATGTTCGAACCCAGCTCCATACCTGGAGACCAGCCATCCTGAGGCTGATGTGATATTGTAATATTGTAGTGAATGAGGCTGTGGGCTTTGGTAGAGAGAATGAAGAGGATGATGAGAATGGTTTGCATAACACAATGTTTATTAAAATACGAATGGCAACTGTGGTGAACATGGAAAGCTTGCTCTTTTGCCCTGAGGACAGTTGTCCTCCAGAAGGTTAGTGAACCCCCAAGACTGCCAGTTTGACCCAACCCTGCTACAGACACACAGTCCCCTCAACAGCTGACCACATTGCCCAACTATTTTTTATGTAAATGCAAAGTACTTACATGCGATTCCCCCTTGAGTTGCATAGGATCCTACAATATAGTATTAAGACAAATTAAATATGTTTATATATGGCTGCAGGTGTAAGGAAAGAGGACAGAGTATTTAAGAAATTTCAGCAGGATTCATCTGCAGGATGCAGTACTGTAATGTATGCATAAACTATATATTTTTCAAATTTAAATAGCCCAGAAGGTGGCGATGTTGTTTTTTATTGTCCTTGGAGCGTCTGAATGAAAGTTCAAAGGCTTTTGTTACATCCTTGCGACAAGTAACTAAAACTGACAATGGTATTTTAAAAGTGAAATGCCAGTAAATGAGTCAAGCTGACGAATTTCACAGCAAGTATTAGGCGACACAGCGAGTAGTGCTGCTGCCTCACAGCTCCTGGGCTGTTTGGGTGTGGGTTTGAATCCAGCTCAATCTGTATGGAGTTTGCATGTTCTTCACATGTCTGTGTGGGTTTCCTCTGGGTGCTCTGGTTTCTTTCCATAGTCCAAAGACATATGTTTCAGGTCAACTGATCAGTCTGAATTGCCCACAGTGTGTGACTGTATGTGTTGCCACCCTGTGATGGACTGGTGTCCCATCCTGGGTGTAGCTTCACAGCCTAGTGCCCAATGATTCTGTGATAGGCTCTAGACTTCCCAGGATAGAGCAGTTAATGTTGACAGATGGATGATATTAGGTAGCAAACACAAGTTAACTAGAATATAACTTTTAATCTCCATCAAGATGCTTAACTCAAACTGGTATAGTAAGAATGTTCTGCTTTATAAATGGATAAATCTGTAAAAAATATCCAAACCTCATCCAGGGCTAGTAAAGGTTAAGGTTGACCAAGCTATTCCTCAGTTCTGTCTGAGTTTGGTTCTAGAAAAAGCTGCAATTTATGATTTTCGTCATAATGAATGAAACATATGGGCTGTATATAAATACAAGCCTGGTGTTATTTTTAGTAATACAGATTAAATATAGGTATTTTTTTAATCTGTTGCCATAACTGCCAAAATTTTATTGCCCATGCTAGAGAAATATGTTTCATGGTTTTGTAAACCTTCATTTAGGAGTGTGTTGAAATTCCAAGTGCTAGTGTTATACTTCCATGACTAACTGCTCTGCCAAAGAATTGATACCATATAATAAAACCCTGTGAAACTAAGTTAAATGGAAGGCTTAATGCACAAGCTGCTGCAAGCATATCATTTGGAGGAGGGATCGGAGTACTGAACCTAAAGTCTTGTGGGATATACAATCTCATACTTAACACGATTTTTTGCTCTATAAAGGAGTTGTAATAATGTGTTAAAGAATGCAATGCGCACAATATTTTTAGTAGTTGCATGGTTAAAATACAAAAAAAGAAAATTCTTTTTTAATTATAAATATTAGTATCTAAAAAATGCAGTGGTAAAACTTTTCTTTCGAGGAATTTGTGCAACCAGAGTATTCTGGAAATGGCATACAAAATCTGCCAATGCGAAGAGAGCAAACGTCAAAACTTAAAGAACAAGTAAAAGGTTTTTGAAGATGAAAGCATAGCCGCGAAATATATCAGTCAATAGCAAAAAAACAAGACAGCCACAGTGGACATACAGCTAGAGAAGATGCTTTGATTCAATTTTACTGTCAACCTGAAACTAAGTGATCAAGCAGAGGTTTAATGTTAAGTATTTCAGTTTTGTTTTGTGTAATGTTACTGTGGCTGTGTTGCTGTGTTATGGGTCTCTTTCTAAATAGCTAGCTATTAAGTGAGGAGGGTGTGTTTGTATAAAAATGGCATATTCCATAACAAACAGATCACATTACATGCAAGATGATTTTGCACAACAGGTATTGTGCTGAGCACAAAGAGGAGCCACAGAGGCTTTGGCCTCTACCCTTTCAGCCACATTGCCCAAAGAATCCTTTTTGGCTTGATCAAAACTGGATGGCGGTTTTATTTGATAGCAGGGTTTGCAAATAATACAATGGAATAAAACCTGAGCTACTTTGGTCTGCAAGCATGTTGGACTCCAAATTCATCATTTATTTATACAAATCAAGGCAATGGCAGTAAAGTAAACACTTGCTGGAAAGTATTAAACTGACATAACCATGTGTGTTCATTAATCACAGATGCCAGTGAAGTTCCTTTTCTGCTCCACTTAACATACCTCTTTTTTTCCACAGTCTTTGTAAGGCATAGGTAAGTGTCTTGACATACTTTCATAAAAATGTGAACCTGTAATGTCTCTTATATTACTGCTTTTGTCCATTCATTTTTGTGGGCAAGATACCAGTCCATCATCAGGTTCCCTGTCTAACACCTCATATTTTTGGATCACGGAAAGAAACTAATGAAAAGTAACCCACAGGTCACATAAAGATTGACAGTATAGGTGGCTCTGCGACTGGAAATAATTTGAATTCAGTGTATGACTTAAATATCATTAATTAAAGAAATACCTATTTATTATTTTTTACAAAACTATTTAGAAATACACTTAAAGAGTACATTTTGTGCAAATTTCAGTAAGCACATCATTCAAGTGCAGTCATACTGGGGAAAAAAAACACTGGTGGACAATAAGATTTTCTCTGTAGAATGTTTTCAAAAATTTATTTTCCCTCATTTATGAGTAAAATTCAACAAATGGATCCAAAAATACAATGAACTTGATAATAAAACAAATGTAACAGATTAAATATAAAAAGTATAAATATAAAAAAAAACATTTTATTAAAAGGTTCATCCATTAATTTATATTATGTGGAAAAAGTTTACCTTCTTTGCACATTGTCTTTACCAGTAAGACAAAAACACAAAGTTAGGAATGTACAATGTGAATTTATAATTGAGAAAATATGCCTCTCTTCTGTTTAAAATGAAATGAAAGCCTAGATTAAGAACAGGGAAAAAATGGCTTAAAAACACTGATATGTATATGAATCTAAAAATATAACTTTTATAAGCTGCCAGATACCAGCCTGGGGAGGGAACATGTCTTGAAGACCTGTGAAGTGTTTTGTTTAATAAGACATTTATTTATTTTCATTTCAGCAACAAATGATATTGTTTTAGTTTGCTGTAATTATTGTCTTTGTTTTATCTTTTTATGATCTCAAAACTAGTGCAAAAATGGTGGTGCAGAATTCAAGTTATATAGCCTTCAGCCATTCATTCTCTATCAAGCATTTTAAATGTTTACTCTACCTAAAATAAACTAACACCACAAAATACTTGGAAGCCATAGGCTTGGCTCATTGTCATGTTTTCATCCTTGCCCAGCACTCGTAAACTGGTAAAATGGTTTGCCAGGGATCAAATTGTGACAACTCTGCATAAGACTTTTTGGTAAGGCAGCAGAGAAGCTATGATTTCTTACTGCTGTTTATTGTTTTATTACCCTGGAACATTTTCCAGTAAAGTCAGTAATGCGAATCACTCCTGAGTTCCTGCAGAATTTTCAATAAATCATGTAAGCATACAATTTCTTTGTGTATTAAGGATATTGAGGACATCGTTTATGTTTTTTTCACAAAATGTCCTTTAGCAAGAATTCTCTCCTAATAGTGTTTTCACATACAGTATAAATACTTTGGCTGAAGACATGTCACCTCTATTTCTGGACTCAAGGATTTACATATGCTATTTACAGAATACGCAGCTTTTTTGTGCTACCTTAACTTTTGTTCATTAATTTAAATCATGACTTGGACTGTATGTCACTTCCCCTGATGTGTAAGGTGTAAATCTGTCACTTAACTTGCATCTTCCACACCGGACTCGGAATGATGGGGATGGCCCACCAATGCATTTCATCAAACATGGAACCCTCCATGAGCACTGTTATTGGTCTTCAACCTTCCCTTCCAGAGTCTCTATGATTGTGCCTTTGCCCTCGAGTCCCTGGTACCATCAGCTGTTAGTTTTGCTGAGGTCAGCAACTGTAATAATGTGACTCTTTCAGCTTACTAACAGCTTGTTTTTTTTTTTTTTGTGTAAGCATTTTTCTAATGACAATCTGAGCTTTACCAGAGCAGCACCTTATTCCCCTTGTTAAACTGGATAACAGTGAGGGAGGCTCCAGGACATCTGGTTTTCTGCTGGCCAGGACCCTCCGGGAAGAACCTTCACACAAGCCCAGCTTCCAGGCACATTCTGTAGAACTGGCCTCGTTTTGAGATGAGATTGGCTGGTGAATCCATCTCTACAATGTGGCCTTTGTCCATTACAATAACTCTGTAGAAAGGAGGGAATAAAGCATAAAACTCCTAGTAATGCAGAAAAGAACAACTTACACTGCACAAACAGAGTCAGTGTTTTCTCAGCAGCTCCATTCCAAGTGCACAACCCTGAAATGCTGTGTGTTATGTCATTTTACCTGGTGTAGTCCATGATGGTGTTGAGCCGATGGGCAATCGTTAGAACGGTGCAATCCTCAAACTGGCTGCGGATTGTGGACTGGATGAGGTTGTCTGTTTCCAGGTCAACAGCTGCTGTGGCCTCATCTAGAACAAGTATCTTGGTTTTGCGGAGGAGAGCACGAGCCAAGCACACGAGCTGACGCTGTCCCAAACTGCAGGACAGTACACACAGCAGCACTTTGAGTCATAGACATACAGAGTGATTAGATACACACACACACTGGAGAGTTACAAATTCAAGAAGCTGTTATATATCGATACTGGATTATCATTGTATATTAGTGTACATAGTAAATATTGGTTTGAATAGTAAAATTGATAAAAGGGTCCTTCACTCTGTCTCTATACCTGAGGTTCTCGCCTCCCTCTGAGCACTCATGGTTTAATTTGTCTGGCAGTCCAGATACAAAGTTCTTAAGGTGGGCAAGCTCCAGAGCACCCCAAATCTCCTCATCTGAGTATGCATCAAAAGGGTCCAGGTTCATACGCAGAAAGCCAGAGAACAGCACAGGGTCCTGGGGAAGGTTTAAGGAACAAGAGACAAATGTAATGTTACAATAGTAAACTTTCTTTATATTGTACAGATGGAAGAGAAAAACACATCAAAGCCACTATAAAACTATTTTGTGCTGGCAAAATTTTCAATAACACATGGCAATCCAGAGATAGCATTTCTTTCAGTCATTGAGAATTTTGTTCTAGTGCTACATTGGATAACTGAGGTTCAGATGATTAAGACATTGTTGTGACAAATTTCTACATAAACTCTGCAAAGTGCATCGTTTTGCAACTTAGAGTACCTGTGGGATGATGGTGATGCGAGACCTCAGGTCATGAAGTCCTATTTCTGCAATGTTGATCCCATCAATACAAATTTCACCTTTGGCAGCCTCCAAGATCCGAAAAATACCAAGGGCAAGAGAGGACTTTCCAGCCCCGGTTCTACCAACAATTCCAACCTAAAAAACAAATAAAGTAGAGGAAGAGGTGTGAGATTTTTAGGTATTCTGTGAATTTCACTTTAAAAAATGTTAGAAATTAAACCCGACCTTCTCTCTCTCTTCGATGCGCAATGAGATTCCTTTGAGTGCCCAATCCAAACCCTTGCGGTACTGCAGTCCGTAATCATGGAATTCGATGACCCCTGTTTGAGGCCAGGCGGCGGGGATGGGACTGTTCTCTATGGTCCAGGGTGCCTGTAAGGAGCCACAGGACAAATGAAGGTGTATGCCCAACTGTTCAGTGTAAAAATAGTTAATGTATGAGTGAGGTAAATGGAATTTTGAGGTATATACCTCTTTGGGTGTGTCAGCATATTCCTTCACCCTTTCCACAGATACAATGTTGTTCTCCACATCAGTCCATGATCGCACAATCCAGCTTAAAATTCCAGTTACCTAAAGATGTGGATGGGTTAATACTATCCTACGTACATAATAAAGTTCCTAATATGTTTTCCATTTTCAGAGTATTTGACTGTACATATTAATAGCTTAATGCATATTTTAAATAAAGGTTTTCTTTTCTAATGGCAAACTGTAAGGCAAAGAGAAAAGAAGAAAAAAAGGAAAGGTGTTAAAATAATAAAAGTGAAATCATTACCTGGAGGGAATGGGATACAGCAAGACCCACAATGCCAGGGCTTAGAGTGTCTCTCCCCATTACAGAAAGGATAGCAGCAGCAAGAACCACACCATTGCCAAGGAACTCAAGATTCACAGCCAGCCACCTATAGAAATCACATGAATAAGATATAATTTAATTCTCAGAGATTATGGTCCACATAATTGCCTGGGATATCCTATTGTTTTATACTAAGACAATTACAGTTCACAAGATAAATTACCAGCTATGCTTTCAACTGTTTACAGGTTCGTCTTAAGGCACAGAGTGACTGTATCTGACCTTGTTGCCACGAATCGGGGAAAGTAGGAGGTTTGGTTGTGGTCAACCTTAGAGTTTGCTTGCAGAATGAATCTTGATTGCTCCCCAAATGCACGGATCACAATCGCTCCCTGCACTGTTTCATTGAAATGGGTGTAGATGGGTGATCGGCTCACAGACTCCAGTCGACGCAGCTGGCAGGACGTGGCCACGTAGAAACTCTAAAACAATGTGTGGAAAAAAATGAAATGTTCATTATTTAAAAGATAGAGATTTTTTTTAGCTTTGGTTTAAATAGGATTTGTGAAATTGTGAATGAAATTCAGTATAAATTTAACACAAAGATGAGCTGGATAAACAAATTTTAAATGCTTTCTCTGCAAAGTTTCTTCAAATACACACCTGAACAAAGGCGTAGAGCAGTGCCAATGGCAGGATGATCACAGCTGCAAATGGCGTTGCCAGCAGCACAATGATGCAAACTTCTAGCAGTTTGAAAAGGTAGTTCAGCATCATCTTTAGCCCATCGGGAATCATGCAGTCGATGGCATCCACCTCCTTGGAAAAGCGGTTGAGGAGATTGCCACTTGGTGTGCACTCAAAAAAAGACATAGGAGAACGCAGTACATTGTTCAGGAGGTCCAAGTGCAGGTGATGTGAGGCAATGATTCCTCCCACAGAGATAGCCACCGTGGTACCAAAAATAGCCACACCTGAAAAAAAAAATCCAAATTAGGCAGAAAGCTGGCTGTTATCGATAACTTCCTCCTGATAAGGAACTGCTTTCTTGCAGTGTCTAATGTAAAGCAGCCACTGACCCTGTGCAAAGCCAAGGGCCCCATAAATGCCAAGCTTCATATCTGTGTCAATCTGTGTCCCGTTAACAATGGGATCATCTGCCCACATGCTGAGCCAGTAGTTGTAAGCCAGCGAGGCGGCCTGTTGGAAGGCATACAGGAAGATGATGGGCACAATAAGAGCCAAGCCAATGGTCTTGAAATACTCCATGTACATCTCCAGCTTCACCTAAAAGAGTTCAGAAAATAGAAAAAAATGTAAATATACCAACACTTGCAACACTCCGACAAATGAAAAGAGTGGTTTACTTGCAACTAACCCGGCCTGTACGAGCTCTGTCCACCTCAGTCAGCTTTCCCACATCCTCTGGAACTTGGTCTTGTTCGGCATCAGGTATTGGCTCCATGTTCTGTAGGCTTGTGTTACCCATGTCTCCACTGTGAGGAACAAAGGCAGGTTCAGAATCTAATGGCAGTTCCTGACTATGACTATGTAAAGTTAATGCGTTTGTACTGCGGGTTTTTACCTTTCTTATTGTTTAGGATTGTTTATGTGGAACAAATTACCCATTAACCACCTACAACAGTTCTGTCAAACCCATAAAAATAATCTATTAGTTTAATAAAAGTTTGTATTTATCTATTATATCTCATACCTAATGAGCTGTTCCTGGGAGAGATCACGTGAGACAGGCATGAAATCAGTCATACTGAGCCTTGCAGAAGACTTTCTAGTACCTGCAATAAATGCACATATTGCCAATAGTAACTACTTTTTTGAGGCCTTCAAATGTGTGAAAAAATATACAAACAGTATAACTACAGTACGTTTTAGTAAGATGATTACAAAAGAAATAAACATTAGCTGATAACTAAAAAGACAGCTTATTTTTCATAGAATTAATGTCGTTTTAGCTTAAGGATATTAATGTAGCTAAACAATTGTAAAATAATGAGACATTGCTTGAAGAGTAATATCGAAGCAATCTGTCCTCTTACCTCTTTGAATGGAAGTCTCTTTGCGTTCTGTACTGGTGAAGGCCCGTATGAAGTCCGCAAAGGCACCATGTCGGCTCATCAGCTCAAGGTAAGAACCCATTTCTGTGATCTCTCCATCCTCAAGAACCAGGATTAGGTCTGCTTGTGGCAGGAAGCTCATCCCATGTGTAACCAGGATACGTGTCTGTAAAGACAATACATTGTATTATTACCGTTAGCATTTAGATTTCATAAAATTTAAGTGTCATTTCACTCTGAGCTTAAATATCAGAACAAATATTACTATGGTGCGGAGGCTTTGAAGAAGGCACTAGTACTGACAGAAATAAAACTGCAAACCACCTTTCGTGCTGCTTATCATAAATTAAAGTAGGTAGGAATGGGCTTTAATTGAAGTGGAAATGTTTTTTAGTCATTTATTTCAAAACTAGTTTAAACGATAGCTAGGTCATTTCTATTTTGAAAAGACATACTGATGGATATAGTTTTTATATAGCAATACAGTAAATCCTGCAATGGACTGGCATCCCATCCAGGGGTCTTTACATAGCCTTGGGTCCAGTGATTCTGGGATAAGTTTTGGAGCACTGCCACACTTAGGATTCCTTGCTTCACAATGGATGGGTGGAATGATATACGAAAACCTTTTAAAACTGCTTGTTTAAAAAAAAACAGCCTTATAGACAGTTTAAACAGCTAGTTAGTTTTTTTTACGAGTTAGTTAGTTGTTAGCTAAAATAACTAATTATGCAAATAAACTAATCAGTTACATACATAATTACCTCAGCTTGGCTTCCCAGTTTACTAATACAATTGGGAGCACAAAACAATTCAAAATGTATTCTATTCTTATTTCTATTTTTATCGATCCATTTCACGATCAATTAAAGCATAACAATAAAGATGACGTTCTGTTTATCTGCTTAGGTTCTCTAAAAAACATTGGATTGGATTGGAGCTATAAGAAATAAAAAACACTTAGTAAGCTGTTGTGGGTTGTTCTGGTGTGTGAGGGAATCCAGCTCAATCTGTCTGAAGTTTGCATGTTATTCCTGCATCTGTGTAGGCTTCTTCTGAGTACCTTGGTTCCCCCCACAGTCCAAAGATATGTGGTTTCAGTTAAATGGCCAGTGTCAAATTGTCCATAGTGCGTGAATGTGTGGCTGCCCTGTGATGAACTGGTGTCCTGAGATAGGCTGCAGACCCTCATCCCAACAAGAGATCAAGGATAGATGGGCAAAAATGCCTGAAAATGGAAACATCTTGCCTTCACAAACTTCTATTTAAAGAGAACTGTTGACAATTCATCCCATAAAGATGAGCAACAGTTTTATTCTTGTTGGTCATCACTAATAAGCACAAACACCAGACAGCGGATGTAAAGTACATAAATGAGTCAAGTCGCTGCTATGCTCCTGTGGCATTTTACTGCCATCTGTTGGACTATGACTAGAGGTCAATACAATTTGGACTCATACAAATAAGATCAATTAAAACTAAAAAATGCAAAAATCATTGCTTGACTACTAATAATAGAATTACAAATATATTTTTCATATGCATTTTGCCAGTAGCTAATGTTTCATCACATTATTCATATATTTAGTATTCAGTTTTCTGCGAAAACATACTTAACAGATAGGATATTAGTTATACATTATTAACTAACCAACAAATGAAGGGTAATAACAGCAAGTGACTTTTACAGAATTTCAGATAAAAAAATCAGGTTTATAATTTATTTCAGACACAATAGTGTTATATAGTCCACTTCCATGCTCGGATCTTCCACCTGGGCCATACTGGCAAGAAACAGGTAAATGCTGCAACAAAGAGGTATATGTCCTAGTTCCTTACCTTGTCTCTTAGCACACCCTTAGGCCCGATCACTTTGTCAAAGATGTGCTGACCAACATGCGCATCTACGGCAGACAGAGGGTCATCCAGCAGGTATATGTCAGCATTCCTGTACACGGCTCGTGCGAGGCTCACACGCTGTTTTTGTCCACCAGAGAGGTTCAAACCCTTGGAAAACAAGCCAGGACAAAGATGTTTTTAATATTTTAAAAATAAATTTTCTGTAAGTTCACCAGTAATTTAATAGTAATTGGTAAAAAAAAGAATATCAATGAAGGATGGCCAACCTTCTCTCCAATCTCAGTTGCATCACCTGCTGGCAGAATCTCGAGATCAGGCAATAGAGCACAAGCCTCCAGCACTCGCTGGTACCAGCTCATTTTTTTCTCACGCCCAAACACAATATTTTCTTGAAGAGTAGCATTCTGGATCCAAGCTTGCTGGGGTACATAAGCCAAAGAGCCCTGTAGGGGCCAAAGGGAGATCTCTGTGAAAAGCAAATCTTATTATTAAGCACATACACAAACCAATTTAGGAGGGTACAGAAGTTATAATTAGTTTGAATATAATAATATATAATATAATTCAGTTTTGTTTTAATAAATTTTGTTCTAATTTTTCTGTTTTATTTCTTAATTATTCCAAACTGTGCAAGGCCCTTTTAAGTTTAAAGTCCACAAATTATGTTCAAAACCGCAAAAAGTGCTGAACACTCGGTCCAATGAATGAAGTGTTTTAATTTGTTTAATTATACATCTGTCATATTTAGTTTTGCATGTTGATTGGTGTAAGCTTCTGTTACTATAAGGGCTTGGATTAAGAGTCTACAAATTACAATGTCACTCAGGTAGCAGAAGTGGGTATCATCGTTGATGCCCTGACAATATATTTCACTATGTCAATGTGGCAGATCATAGAAAGTACAAGAGTGGAGTGCAAAAAAGAAAAAGAAAGGCATGAAAGGGAGGCAATGAACAAAATGCCAAAAGTTAAAGATCTTCTAAGCCTCTGATAAACGATCCTTTCACTTGTTCTTCAGAAGCACTAGATATCAACTTGCTATTGCCTTTGAAGATGACAAGAACATGATGGCCGCAGAATTATCATCCTTGCCACAGTGTGAATCTGAGCCAGATTACTTCCAAGATGTCCATACCATTTCCATTATCAAGTCTGCAAAATATTTCACTGGTGCCTCAGAAAAGTAGTCCTGATGTAGTGTTAATAAGGTAGGCTCATATATTTTGTTTTTTTATTTCCACTATTAGTGGAAGTACTTACCAATTACCAGTACTTGTGTACTAAATGCAAATACTTTAAGGGTAAAACAGTTTGGTGCTTATATAATGTGTTACTTTTTACCTTTCCACCACTATATCTTTTTGACCCAGGCAGTGTCAGTTAACTCAACTAGTTAGTATAATTTCAAGCTTCGACATTGCATACTTTCTTTGTTCCCAGGGGCCAGCTGTTCTTATGTTGTGGTGGCCATTCATGTGATATTGATATTACATGGAATTTGTTTTTGAGGTTAGCTTGTCATATTGTAGAGTATGAAGGGCCCAAACAATGACTCAAGCCTGGAGTCCCCACCCCTTTTGTTCACCCCCTGTCTGCATGGTAAGAATATGTACCTTAACTGTAACACTGCCACTCCGTTTCTCTGTTTCTCCCAGCACTGCAGATAGCAGGGAGGATTTTCCACTGCCAACATGGCCCACGACTGCGACCAGAGAACCACGTGGTACTTGCAGATTGATTCTGTAAAAGCACAAAAAAGATATATTTTGCACCCAACCTACAAATCCTTATGGTGTGGAAACATGGCATTTGGAACCAGATGGTACCCTTTGAAGTGTCTCTACCTGCATCGTAAACCGTCTATCTATGTTGCAAGGTACTCTGAAACTTACTTCTTGAGACATGGTGGAGTTTCTGTAGACCAGCTGAAAGTTCCATTTTCTATAGTTACGCCATCTGCATCTGGAAGGAAAGACGGGTAAAACATGAATTGTTATCTGGTATTGATGTCAGTTAGCCTTTTCATTCAGATAAAAGTTATATTATAACCTCATGTCTAACATTTTTAGTTTGTACATACACTAAAGCTATGACACTGTAAAATACGCACATACAATAGACAAGTGTACAATTCCCTCCCAATGAACTGTAAAATTACTGCCATGTCTATAATTACAAGATATCTAATTATTTAGCTTTTCTATATGACTGTGTTAGAGTTTCAAGACTTGTGCTGACAGTTAAGGAGTTTTAGAAAAGGCATTTTCTGTCTCTATAGTTATATTGCTTTTGCAATGACATAACTACTTTGTGAATAAACTGAACGTCACTGGACTTTAGGAGGTTGAAAAAAGGTTAAAGAATGTTAAAATATTGCTTTGCATGCTAATTTGGATTTTTTGTTTTCTATGTAATAAAATTATTCATTGCAGATTGAAATTTTAGTAAGATGGCTATAATAAATACAGATTCTAGATTACCAAGTTATGTTCTAATTTCTACACAGTGTCAAATGTGCTTTTAGTTGCAAAAAACCTCATTATAGTGTTTACCTGAGCTATAGGGGGATTTGTCAACACTGTCTGGTTTTAGTTCCTCTTGGCAAAGAAAATTTCCCAAACGCTTTAGTGAGACAACAGCCTGAAACAAAAGAAGCCAGTTAATATTCTGTTTCTCAATGACTCGTGTATCAACACCGAGCAGCACTTTGTACTAAGTGCAACATAATAATAAAGGAATGTGAACAAGGCTTTGTGGAAATACTTTGCATAATGTAACAATACTTAATGAAAGATATGTAGAGCATCCTGCATGAGCTCTTAGAAGCAAATGGTGCAACAATACAATTAGCTGTTACAGACTGTCTACTGCACCTGCATAGTGGTGCTCATTGCAAAGGGAAGCTGGCTCAGTGGGGTCTTCAGGATGTTGATGAGAGCCATAGACACAAAAACCTTCTGTGCATCCAGGACATTTTTTTCATCTATCAACACGTAGACTCCAAACATTGCAAAAGCAATCTAAAGAGAAATCAGAAACACAAAGGGTTATGTACTCTGAACTCAAGAGTTTAACCTTGATTTTGATCAGGAACAGTGGTATGCATACATACAAGAAATGATGATGAGTTGAATGAAGCAATGGAAATGGAGTAGAGGATCTGAGATTTCTTCAGGGCCTTTAGTTCTCTCTGTCTGTATCCCAATACTTGCTCAAGAAAAGCCTTTTCCCAGGCGTAGAACTTGAGAATCTTGATTCCATTCAGAATCTCATTCATCAGCTTTATACGACCATCCATGAACTTCATTTGGACCTCCTTGTAATGTAAGTGAAACACAAGGAAGTGCACATATTTACATATTGCTTTGAATCCTTGGGATGGCAGTCACTTATCTTAGAAAGGACTGGCTACTATTGCTTAGGATCTGCCATATCTTATAAAACACTGAGTCGTTTTAATGTGGGGAAATCAACAAGTGCCAGGAAAGCAGCTAAAATATTTAAATGCACAGTTTAATTTATGCTGCAAACGTGCCAAATGTCTGTTGTTTCTAGAAAAATAAGTGAAAATAGACTCTTTATAGCCTTTTTTCGGTGGTTGTTTTTCATAAGAGTAACATTTCTGACTTCAAGGGATGAAAAATGCAAATCCACCACAAACACCCACACTACTTTCTTTTGTTATCTAAACCAGCTGTGGACGTTGACAGGGTGACAAAATGCACGAGATGAAAACCAACATTTAAAGCCTAAGTGCAACAGTGAGGGTGAAAAATGAAATACATATCAATGCCATCTGGATACTTGGCATAATACCTGAAGTTTGCTTCTTTTCTTGACAATAAATCCATTTAGAGGAAATATGAGAATGACTGTGGCAATGCCAGCAAGGGCGGATGGACCCAAGTGCTGAAAATGGTAAGAAAAGGAAATGTTACTGAGACATCAAGTATATGATATGTGTTTTGTGTGCATCAAAGTAAACCATGCTCACTTTCATGTGATTGTTTTGAAAATGTTTTGTCAATGAGGATATTGGTCATGTTTAAGTTAAAAGCAGTTAAGGTGGTTGGTGGTAATCTCACTACAGATGGCTAATAATATGCTTCATGTTTGTGTTATCAAGTTGACAGATCTGTGGGCATTTTTGGCAATCTGGTGAATCATACTATCTAATTAAGGGTAGATACCTCACCTGCCACAGAAAGAAGAGGCAGAGTGTGATCTCGATTGGCGCCAGCCACACCGCATTGAAGTAAACGACAAAGTCCATGAGCTTCTGAGTGTCAGCCGAGACCAGGTTCACTATCTCCCCGACAGTGCAGGTCCGGCGTGCAGCGCTGTTGATGACCAAGGACTGGAGGAGGGGGAGCATCACAGGGACCAGTCAAAATCTACTCCTCACTTAGAAATTGCATGTAAACAAGCAGACTCAGACCTTATCATCCTCTTTTGCATTGGTGTAACTGAGAGACATACCTTCCTATACACTAGGCCCATCACTGCTGTTTTCACCCTCATGCCCACAGTGAAGCATGTGTACATATATTGGTGGTTGAACAGGGACTGGAGACATGACAGCAGGAACATCAAAGATGCATAGAAATAACCCTTCCACAAAGGGCTGTGCTCTTCCCGCATGAAACCCAGCAACAAACTGTGAACAAAATATCAGTGTGACTGTCAGAACCAAGCCGATACTCTGCCCTTGAACTGAACTCATGCTCAAGATCACAGATGGAAAACCATGAAATTGCATTATTCTTTGTGTGGTTGGTAAAGAGCAGAATTAGCCTTTTGATTATAGCTTTAATCTTTACTGGAATGACTATGCTGATGGTGCTGTGATTATTACTGAAGCTGCTGGTTAAGTAGCCCACACACACACCAACGCAGGTTATACAACAGTGGCCTTCTGGTGGTGGCTCTGGTCTCATACTTGGCTGGAGGCTAACTGTGGCCTGCCTGTGCAGCCTAAGCATTTCTGGGATTTCAGGCCTCCTGCCCAAAGCCAATTCCTCTGTGAAGTACCGGACACTGTGGGCAACATTCTTTGTCGAGCTCATAGGTCTCGTAGGTCATAGACACACCCTGCACTACAACATTGGACCTTTCCTGTCTGCTCGGCAGACTAGAGGGTGAGTTGTACTTTCTGGTTTCCATTTTATCCATCCTTATTTTTGCAAATAAGTATGATCTCCAATTGCTGCCAGTATCGCCTGACTTCATGTACTTGGCTTCAGCAGGTATGTGGTGACTGACATCTGAAAGCACTGTGTTTGCACCTCTGCACCTCACCTGAGGACTTGCGGGATGGAGAACATGAAGGCATCATGGATTATGAGGCACAAGGTCCCTGTCAGAAAGTAGGGCCCAAACTTCCGGGCCAGAGTCCTGAGCAGAAAAAAGCCTGAGCTCTGCTCCTTGTGGAGTTTCCTGAGGAGTTGGGCCTGCTCTGCCAGCCGGTAACCCAGGGCTACGCTTGTGCTCAGGGCCTTGTCCTGCCTGCCACAACACACAACAGAAGGTATTTAAATTATGGATGATCCTATGTAGTGTCTTCTCCTTTGAAGTGCTAATTTTAAAGAAAGTACAAAAAAAGCAATACATTTCATGCATTTTGCTGTCAATACATTTTTTTCTAGTGAAATGGGCAATTTTGCACATTTTATGTTTTCTTTTACTAGTTGTAAAAAGTATCATCTGACTTCTTCCATGTGTGCAAAATACTGAAGTTGTAAGATTTAATGATGAAGCTTCAAAGCTGAAGCATATTAACAAGCTTTTGAAATGACTAGAACTGTCCTCATAGAACGTCATTTGACAATGTCTTTCCCTTACCATCCTTAATGAGTATCTTACAACTGGAATTTCGCTTACCTACAGTGAGTGCTAAAGCAACAGCCAGAGCCATAACTGCGGGCCACATGACTTCTGTTGTCATAGTGCACAAAACATATTTTGAATAACTACGAATAAAAGAAGCCCTAAATTGTGCATAATATGATTTGAGACTTACTGCTGGATCTTGGTGCATTCTGCTGTCCACTCCTGCTCTAAATCTGAAATAATGTTATGTGATGTGTCTTCCTCTCTTAGTGACCAAAGATCTTCAGCTTGGAGTGGTTTGCGATATCCCTTCACTATAAGCCTGTGGGATTACAGACACACACACACCGCAAACAGAATAATCAGCATTGTACTTATATATTTTCACCAAGTTGTCTCACTTTTCTAGATAATGCTCTTTTTTCTCATGGTGCAGAATAATTACCATTTTCAGTGTGTTACTAATGGCTGAAATGCATAACATTTATTACAAGGATACTATTGGTAAAGACAGTATGTACAAAAACATTCCTACCCACTGAACCACCAAAACAGGATCTTTGATAAGAAGGAAGCATCTTGAATGGGGCAAGGGTTCTGTAAAAACAGCACATTTTAGAAGCAATTCTACCATACTACAGGTATTGTACCACATCTGCTAATCTATACCTTAAGAAGATACAGGGCAAGTGTAAATGAAAATTTGTTTCTTATTTAAACTTTTAATGCAGTTTTGCAGATATACTATTTGCTACTTGGAGAATAAATGAACATGATGATAAGGGTGCCTTGTCAGGAGCAGTTAGACATGTAAATAGCAGCAGCCACTGGCCTCCCCAGGCAGAGAGTAAACACAAACAGATGGGGAGCGGAGGCTCTGAGGTCAGAGGCGTGCGGAAATGTGTCGTCACCAAGGCACGCTGCACACAGCGGCGGTTTGTGTTCACCCGCTCGCCCCCTCACTGGAACGCGTTCTGGGCCGGGGTGAGTAAGTCTACCCAATGTGTGGAGGAACACCACGACTGGGAGGCAGAGACTACTGGGTGTGTCACCAGTGTAGTGTCTCCCTGCCTGCTCAAGGCACACTGTCAGTGGCCCCCATGGCTTACGCACCTGGTAAACTCTGTTTCTTACATTATTTTCTTCAGAAGGTATAATTTCAGTAAATATTTGTGTGGGATCATGTGTTTGTCTTATTTTATTGGGGTTGGAAATCACTCGGGACTTTTGACTCTTTTTGTAGCGCTGCATATCTGTAGAAGCAAATCCACAGGCTGCTGAGAAACCTGGAGCTGAGGAAAGAAGTGACCATGGTATGGACCATCAGCAGCAGAAGCGAGAGCAGGGCTGGAGTAAATGAGACAAGCCAAACCCTCCTCCAACAAAAACACACTCCAGTCCTTCTCAGCGCTCGCATAAGAAACCAAAGGAAGAGTGGGCAGCAGACACAGCAGTGCCAGACAGGATAGACATCAACTAAAAGTGTAGTTGGGCTAAAAATGTACATGACTAATATAAAATAAACCGGATCTCAAGGATCTTCTTTTTTCCCCCGAATAGAACTAAATAAAATGTGTATTTTTGGGTAGCTTTGAGAAGTGGTTTAATCATGTAGCTTACATAATCAGAGGGTGTTTTGAGGGCCATCAACTGGCTTCGTTCTTAGAACTTAGTTCATCTTGACTAAAACAGACTTATAAGTATAGTATATATACCTTGGTATAACCAGTTTTACTGGTCCTCGGAGGCTGATCAGAGAAGCAGCAGAGAAACAGCTGGGCCAACTGCAGCGTGAAGTAGGAGAAAAAGGCCAGGTATCGTACTGAATCTGCTGCGAAGCCCTGTTCAAGAAACAGCAGTGCATCAGAGACCTCCTTTTTCAGTTCCACACAATTAATTTTATTAATACAAATGAGAACATGAGGAGTACATATGCTCAATAACAAACACACGGTTTGCATTTACCAGCATTATTTCAATTGCTAACAGCTGTATTATTGTCATTATTTTTATTATTGACATTCTTTTTCACTGCTTTAAAACTTTACATAGTAGTACTTTTCCTTCATCAGTTAAATAACTTCACAGTACCATAATGTGTAAGTTTACACTTACAGTATGCATTTTACTTTGCCTCCTAACATTTCTGAATATCATGTGGCTTCGGTGTCACATTTTCAGTGACATCTAAAAAAACGAATAAAATAATTTAAAAAAATTTTTGATTTTTTTATAGATGTATCATCATTACTATATGATAACCACAACATAACAGTGATGTGCTCATGCAGACAAAATACTGTACTAGCATTCAATTTGCCTGGTGCTGATGTCATTACAGAGAGAGGAAAACTAAGGATAAATTTAAATTCCACTGTCAGGGATTTCCCATAATCCTGCAGTACACTTCGTAACCACAGCCACCACATATTTCCCCTTATAATGTACTGATGGTTTCATTTTCATGGCTGGATCAAAAGTGAGTAGCTGAATTGCAGACCCTTTCTCCCATTGGAATCTATACTAATTCATCTAAGTTACCCAGTAAGAAGAAAAACACCTAGCTTTTCAAACACTTGGACACATTGGGCACCTGGAACTTAAACAGCCTTAATCCTGTCTCTTGAGCAGTGAGTTATGTAAAATCATATATATTATATGGCAACGATAATGACCACATTGCAGTAATTACACCTCTATAAAGCTTATTTTGAACAGCTAATTTAAATAATGACAAAAACCAAAGTCTTTAATGGTTTTGTAAATATAAATTGCACATAAGGCTTTGTATACATAAATTGCACATAAGGCTTTAATGGTTAGTACATATAAATTAATTCCACATGTATGAATAATAAAATCCCGTCACGCTAAGGAACTTATCTCCAAATATGGAGCGTGGAAACCAAAGCGCCCTGCAAGTGAAAGGAAGCCAGAGCTATATTTCTTCCCCAGTGTTTTATTTATATATGAAGTCTGGTGTTCATATATTGTTCCAAACATGAGTATTTGGGGGTTTTGAGAGCTGTGTTTACGTACATCTTTATGTATGCTGCTGGCTGCCTAGCCTCAAAACTTTCAAACTTGAGATGTGTAGTAAACAGACTCTCCCTGGTTGTTGCGGCATCAAATGCAGGGGGAGAGAAGGGCTGTAGGACAGCCTAAGGCTTGGAAAGGGGATTGAGTGCAACCTCACTTCAGCCACAGACAAAAACAGGGTGAGATGGGCAGCAAATATAATATAGGTCAGACCGACTTGTTGAAGGAAATGGGTCTTGCAAGTTTGAACTCAACCCAGCAGCATCCCAGGCAACCGCACACTGACCTTGGTCAAGCCAAGTACAAGACCTGCACAATATCACAATGCTATTTAGAGCCATTGATATCTACTGGGGTTTTCATTTAGTGCAGCTGTGTAAAGGTACTGCACCACCAAACATTACAGACTAAACAAAACAAAGTAATGGCCTAAAAGTGTTTATGTACATGTACTTATGTACATGTAGGTCAGTTTATACGGTTGAACTTTTTGGTTGTCTTGCTTGTTATTTTGAGGATTTTTTTTAAGGTTCTCTGAGTGATCTTGCAGCACCTTCACTTAGACCCCTATGCGTCAAAATGGAAGAGACAATAACACAATACAAAAATGTTGGCATTCTGAGATATTTCTGTGGGAAATCTTGATCATATTGCAGTATATTTAAATAAGAATGTCATTCCTTAAATTTGTAATGCTGTAAACAAATGCAGGCAGGCACTGCATCAACTGCTGCGGTCATGTCACTTTGCTGTGTTATCTAGAACACTTGTGAGCCAAAGTATCGCGGTCTAAGCTTAAACAAAATTATGCCGTTAGTGGAGAAACAATTATGTGCCAGATGTTGCATCGCCTTGTTGCTCTGAGTTATCAAAGTGGTGATAAAGTAGTGGCTTTTGGTCTGATCTGTGCAAGCCACGTCTAGCCATTCTGTGCCCACTGCACCCTACACCATTCATCAACCCGCTGAGCAACGTGGAGACACAATACTGGAGGTTACAGTGGTATAAATATCTGTAGACATTTATAGAAATACAGACGTGTGCGTGCACGTCCACATCTGTGCAATTTTTGTGCATGTGCTCTCCTTTACGAGTCAGACGTTGATTATCGTGTCTGCGGAAAGCTGTCACAGAATGGAGGAGCGAAAACTGACAAGCACAAAGACATCCACCGCAGCTGGGTTTGTCTGCAGACTGCAAAAAGCGGCCGGTATGTCATGGAGTTGCCACCAGCAATGCAGAACTTGTGTTGCCACCACGCAATCTGAGACTCAAAACAACTATACCATTGTACTGGCTGCCTCTATGCTGCATAGGGTTAACCGGTGAGATTGCCAGATTAGAGAGTACAGCAGACAGATAAACAAGGAAATAACATAAAACGAGCACTAGAATTAGCATTAGAATTATGAAGTCTGAGAAAAAGAAAGTGTCTGTGTTTATGCTTTATTTGGGTATGTATAAGCCAAGTAAACTAAAAATAGCACATCTGGGATTCTTTTATGCTGAATTTATATTGAAAAAATGATAAGACATCAATAATATGGTGATGAGGGAATTAGTATGTTAGAGACTGGAGTTGCAACAAGAACTTGTATCACTACTGTACCACTGTAATTTCTGTACTGAATACCTACTTTTTAAACAGGTACAGCTGTGTAACAAGCACCAGTTATATGGGGTTTCATAAAACGTACTACTTAGTAGATAACTGAATGCTATGGTAATCCATTTGACTGCATAACCCTATTTTGATTTTTCAAGTGTAGCTCGGGTCTATTTAGGGAAGATGTGTGTTTCCAGTGTTATCCAGCATTTTTATTACAGCAACCTTTTGTGCAGATGATTGAATGATTATTAGTAATGTGTCTAGAGTACTGTAAGTCTCTTGGATAAAAATGTCAACTAAATTCTAATAAGGATTTCATATTTCCCCATGTCACATGGTTAAGTCGGTATTTTAGGAGCTCTAGGGTGTGTGCAGAGGAGCAGAGGGAGCAGAATGGGGCCCATCTAAGTGTCATTTCTCTCACCTCATCTATGGCCAGCTGGATCTTGGCCCTCAAGGGCACCAGGGAGCACACCACTGCAAGCAGCCAGAAGAGGAACAGGAAGACAGACGAGCGGCAACCCCTTATCCTCTCCAGCTGGATGATGCACACAGCCAGAACCTGGAAGCAGAGACCTCCAGTGAATAGACACTTTGTGGCCAGACATTGTTCAGACTTCAGTTTAAATCCTTGTTCATTCTGGCATAGATTCCATTTACGCTTCTTTTTTAAAAAAAAAATAAAAGACTAGATTAGACTTGAACAGATTACTTGTCACTAAATGTAACATCATTAAAATACAGGTTTATTAAACTGAGTTGGTTGGCCAGAGCTTGAATAGATACACAGTAAATGGTTTTTACAGTGGTTTAGAGAGGAGACATTACTCATTGAAACAATGTTGATTTAGAGGAAAACAAGAATTAGTTGCTTCATACCAGTGAGATACAGAATTCCTACCCATACCTGCACTTGTTACAACAGTACACCTTACCTGGCAACATACTTGTGCAACATGTTTGATAAAATTTACTCTTTTTGTACCGTTATTGCTTAACAAGCGCATTTTATCAGCGTAAAAATTAGTTAATAAGAAACTGCTTCTGAACAGCTGAAGTTTCAGAAAAGGTCACACATGAGCAAGGTACCCAAACTTCTTCAACATTCAGATGTATAGATGAAGTGTAAGTCAATAAACATGTAACTAGAAAGGTAATGCAAATCCACTATCTGCATAATGATAACCTCTACAATTTAAAAATGCACATCTGTTAGGACAGTTTTTCTCCTGTGGGAAAAAAAAAATTAGCCACTAAATTGAGGAAGAAAGCTAAAATAAAAGGGGTACTGCTTGGTAGCAATTTTTTATTTCATTAGCAAATATATGATTTTTTAATATACAGAACAGTGCAATGCATACATAGTTATGCCGTACCATATGGCATTGTTACATACGAATGGTTCACTTTGGGTGCGTGTGCTGCAGAAAAGCCCCCTCTCTCTTAAATGTAGTGGGTGGAAGTCAGTACATTACTTCACCCAAAACACAACGTGTCCCTTGTAATTACATGGGAAGTTTTTGGTGTTTTAGAGTAAATAGCCCTTTGCGTCATGAATTGTTGGTTACGGTAGATGTTGGACACATACCTCATGGCAGGAAATACAGTGACCACGATCTGAGGGATTCAGATATTTGTGTACAAATTCCAATATATTGAGAAGATTGGAAGAAGGACAAAAGCACTGATTTATTAGTTCAGTGAAAAACTAAGCTGAAAATAATGTTTGTCTTCCTCATGTAAAATGTTAAACTGCAGCTGGGTGGATGGTTTCATGGAAACAAGGATGCCCTATTCAGGCAACTTTACTATAGCATTTTAAATCTTTTGAAGAGCAAGACAACCATGGCTCTTTCTGAAAGGATTGGGACCTCTTAAAGGGCACCTTGCCCTAAGAAGTGTATCTTTGTATGTAGGAGCCGCTGAAGTTTTTCTTGTCTATGCAGCATCTGATATTGACTTTAGCGTCTGAGGAGACCGCAGGCTGGCCCACAGTCTGCCCTGAGACAGATTGTCTGCACAGAAGGCTTGCTTGACCCCTCTGGGGGAAAGGGAGTGTTTGGAAACAGTAATGGACCAGCTTTGTAATGTCCCTGATGCAGCCCTTGTCATAAATCTCTATGTCTCCTCCACACAGAACATGCAGTCGCTTCATCCTCACCACCCACACAGCCCTGCAGATCCTATAGGGTGAAAGACAACTTTCACACAGGTCAGACTGAGAGCTTTTTTTTAAACACAAACAGGTACAGTAAACATTCAGTAGTGACCTTGGGTGTTGTATGTAATAACCCCAGTTATGTCATGCTCTTTACATGGCAACTTGAGTTAAAGGTATACTGTTCTCAAATATACAATACATTCTTCTACTGCACAGTCAAACACAGCATTTATCCAGAATCACTTCGGTGACTGCAGGTAAAAAGGTGTTGTTTGGAATGCAGAGCAGTACATCTTTAGACAGAGTTTCAGAAAACTATTATTGACCAGTTGAGCATTATCTAATATGCACAAACGTCTGAGTAGGCAAATGGCCTGTCTTGAGGACATTTTCTGCCAGGGTTTCATTGAGCTTGATGTTTACTAGATACTTTTTGAGTATAAGAAGACAAAGCCAGTTACCACAGTCAGGCTGCGAATGATGGGGCTGAGCAGGAACACCAAATGGTGATGGATGTCCTGGTTTCTCTCCAGCAAAATATAGAAGAACTCCACAAAACCAAAGGATGTTAGGAAGAATCCCAGGAGCTATGCAAGGGTAAAGACAAGTGGCAGAGGATTGAGCAAAGGCTTGCTTGGGTTAAAAATGAATTTTGTTTCTTGGGCAGTATTAAAGCAAATTAAACTCAAATAATTTTTTTTAGTTTTTACCAGTTCATTAATTTGCAATATTTACTATGCCAATATTGTTCCCTCAATCTGTATTATAAACCACTTTTAACTTGAATGAGTGCCTTATATACACTATCCTCTTGCTTGAACACATTGCAAAACCCCTCCTTTTACTTCACTTTTATGGTGCTGAATTGCTTTATACTTAGCACGATTGCTGCAGTTGAACATTTGATGGCCTAGTATAACTAACAACTTTACAGCTTGCTTTGCCTGTGGTCTGGCTCACCATTTTGGCACCGCAGAGGCAGGAGAAGCGAATGTGTCCTCGGTCATGGCAGTAGAGATAGAGGCAGTAGAAGGGTGCGCACACCCAGAGGTAGATGCAGGGAACCCACACCAGGACTGTGTTCTGGAAACACTGGGTCAGGTCAGGATTGGGAGTATACCATGTTCGGTTCCAGTCCTGAAAGAATTAGTAAAAAAGACAGATATCTCTTTTATTACAATATTATATTGTTTTGTATCCAAATACTCAGGAATGTATTTGCAACATATGATTTCAGTGCATAAGATATGCACATGTGTATATATTCTGTATATATACTGAGCAATATAAAAACGTCCTGTGTGAATATGGCTGACAAGACATATGCAAAGCCAGGCTTCTGAGGATGATTCTATATTACTGCTGACTTTCATGAACACCTTTAACATTTTATCAAACAATATCAACAGTCTGGGTCACAGAACAGATGAAATACACTGAAAGAAATACTGCTAAACAAAATGCTTGAGAAATGTGTCCTATGGACCTCATGTTCTGTTTACTTTGTGAAATTGCGACTAGCCAACGAAATCTACGTGTCCTTGTTTTGAGGCTTAAAGTGCTGAATCAGTATTGGAAATTTTCTGACCAGCTCAGTCTTTTTGAAAAAAGAAAAACAAAAAACAGCCGCTGGGAGGATTAGGTCAATACATTAAGCACATTGTGAGTTTCTGGAATATCTTAAAATAAAGTTTGTGGTGCTGGTGACTAAGTTTGTGTGCAAAGGGAGGATACTGACTCTGAGATTGCATTAAGATAGCAGAAAACATATGTCAAGCAAAAAATAAATTACCCCAGAAAACACAAAGGCCACGCTTGTCCTTCAATCCCTCAGCAGATTAATTTATATTAGCAGATTTGTGGCTTCTAGTATGAATGCAAGAAGCGAGAGGTGTTAAGCTCTTGTGCTGACTGGCCAGGAAGTGGTTAAGATTAAGACACAGTAAGCTCCCAGACAGACATCCATGGACTGAAGCGAGCGCCCAAAATTCATTTGAGCTGTGCACCTATTGCACAACTCGTCCTTGCCGCAGGGCTAGGAGCCCAAACCACCATCTTTACACTGCCCGGCAGGTGAGGTTTCACAGTGTTGCTGATGGCACAGGTTGCTGTGGTAGCATTGGCCACCCCACCGGTCACCACTAAACAAAAATCCTGTATAACCATGTTGGAGTAGCTATTTACACAATCCCCCCACCCTTGTCCTCAGAATGGAATGGATCAAACCACTCCTGTTTACTGTATCACAGTGTTTACTGAGTGTGTATTTGATAAGAGCTTCAATTGCTCTTGCCACCTTTTTGGGTTATGGAGTTCAGTATTGCATGGCAGCACGCGAGTGTCAAGGTTCATCAGCAACATACCGGGTCATATGGAAGAAATCCAGACTAGTCCATGTTTTTGTAATTGCAGGAGCACAAGGTCACGGTTACGGCTGCCACGGCTGCTTTGAAAACAGGAGCAGCCCCGTTATGCCTGGCAAGTGCACTGAGCCAAGTGACATGCTGAGGCTGACCACGGGGCACAATTAGTTTAAAGGGAAGAGGTTTTCATTGTCTTGCTGTGCTCAGCTATTTGCCTGTGGTGAGTCTCAATAAGGCCAGAATTTCAAGACAATTCTTTGTTAGTTTAGTTAAGCCAATTGTAGGGCAGCTGGAGTGCAGCTTGACCACAGATTAAACTTTGCAGCAAGAATAGCTTTGGCAGTTCCTCTGAAACTTAGAACCCCAGTGTTGGCTGGATGCTCTCAGTCAAGTTGATGACTCAGAATGCTTGAATTCAATGTGCATGGTAGGCAATAAAGAGTCAAGGTGATGTATAGTCAAAGTAATACGTGCAGTGAGTGTATCCCCACTGCCTCTTCTTATCTTGGTACATGGGTCTTAAAGTTTTTTTGCTTGCCTAGTGCAAAGAGGCTCGAAAGCCTACAGTAATCTGCAGCTCTGCAGAACAAGGACAAATTGTGTACCTGATGATGCCTGAACCCCTGGAGTGAAAATTCAGCATTATTTTACACAAAAATTTAAAAAGTTTGATTCTCTTTTAGACCAATTTAAGTGCTAACAGTGTTAACAGTTTTCAGTTTGTAGAATGCTGTCTACTGGGGAATGCATGCTCATTTTCTAAATTATTCCACTCATAATTGAGTTTTCAAATTCTGAGCAACACATGCTGTTTTTAAAGGAAATAAAAGGTTGTAAAAAACAGAGTGCTTGGTAATGAATTTACACGGGAGCCAACTCTCTCTTTTTTCCTCACTCTGTTGGAAAGCAAACTCAAGCACCGCCATTATTCTGAGAATATTTTTTGTTTTCTGCTAACCTACAGCAGAACATTGACGAGAAAAACTCGGTGTAGCCAGACTACTAAATCATTTAGGTACACAACACTTCTGGTTCACAGAGACGGGAAAAACCTGAAGCAGAAATAGAAATGCTGCTGCACAGGGTACATAGAAATTTGACTGCTAGGGTGGGTTCAAAGAGATATGTATATTTAAAAGAGGCCTATCAGCTCAGTGACCAGTGATCAGTATGACCCCACAGGTTAGCTGTGAGGTCACAGGAGTCTAAAGGCAGCAGGCTGATGTGAGAGAGGGGAATGATCACCAGTTGGCAGATGGGTCATCTCCTGGATCATATCACCTCTGAGTCAATCTCACAATCAGAATCACTGCTGACAAACAGTGTGCTGATGTAGAGGACTTTGCGCTGCTCACTTTCCTTTCCTTTCAAACCCCAAGAAGATTTTTTTTTAGCACTGGATACTGGAGTTGGAACAAACAGTACCACTACTTACTTCCATTTGGAAAGGAGAATGTCTGTAAACCACTTTATTAACAAACCCTTAGTCTCGTGGCCTTGCTGTGGTTATCCATTAGGTTGAGAGGTTTCATTTGGTGGTCAGCAGTGTGACAGAGCTGATGGTGTTTTGAAACAGAGCCACATTTAGTTTCAGTCACAAACAGCACTAAGCCTATTTGGTTTTGAACAAAACATTTGCATCACTCCATTGCACTAGTGATACATTGAAAAAAACCTTTGTGATCCTAGCAGAATCAGAAGCATAGCAGATTTCAAAGCAGAAATGCAAAGTTGCAGTCGTAGAAAATTACTACACAGAAGGGTCCCTTCTTGTGCTTTTTCAATCTAATGAACAGGACATCAAATTGTTCCTCCAAAATAGCTCTAAAACACTGTGCAGCAACACTATAATTGAAACGGACATTGGAAGGTTGCGCACGATTACAGTAAGATCTACTCATCTTAGCACTGGCTGGTCTGTGATCCTGTGCCAAACCAAGGAGAAATGAATGGAAATGTGTGTCTAGACTGAAATCCTCCTGGAAGCCCTGGATTTGCCTCGAAACAAGGCAAACTCTTTACACCAGTATTCAGAATTTGGGGCTGTGGAGGAACAGAGATATCACTGCTGTAGTATAATAATACCATCATTTTCGAATGCAGGCATAGAATGTAGATGTTTGTGTTGGCACAGTGACCATGAACTGACATCTCACACTTCAGTGTTCTTCAGTGTTGCTCATACTGTCTGTGAGCCCCATACGTAACTTGTGCCAGTTACATCTGAAATGTTACCTTTACTCTTGGAAATTCACCTCAGGACTTTACTGTTGAATAAGCACATTAAAATGAACACTTAAGCAAGTTTTACAACACCATGAAATGGTAATAGAAGTATTAAGAATTCAGTTATAAGTGCTGATGAGGCTATATTTCCATTAATTTCTGCTTTACTGGTAGTGTTTATGGAGGTTACAGTTGCACCTGTTTGTTTTCATAAAAGAGGTTTTACACATATGGAATCATCAGTTTAATACAAGTCAATAGATGGCAGAGATTTTTTGTTTGTGAGGGGAGAAAAACTTTAATGACTTTCCAGTAAACCAGGTGTTATTGCTGACTTAGTAAAGTCATTGTGTGAGTTATTCATTTGTATTCACATTTAGTTCACTGTTACTGCCATTTAAAACATGTAGTATTTCCCAACAGTGATTCTCTGCATTTCTGGGAAAACCAGGGTCATGTCAGGTCACTTGGAAATAATGCAGTGCTGTTGTAACCACAGATGAGTTTTACCAGTGCATTTTTATTAGGAATGTCTTAATAACCAAAGTATAAGTGCTTATTAGTAGTGAAATTAACACATGTAACATAGAAGAAACACAATTCAATCACACATCTGACATTTCATTGAACTAATGACAAAAACATTAATGTGTATTGTGCAGATGTAACTGAATTAGTAGAAATAAAAACAACGCACCATGGCAATCATAAACTGGTACACACTGTATAATTTATTATGCTTTAGGTGCACAATAAAGAATATATGCTATTTCTGCAAATAATGCTTTGGTAGCACTTACAGTTCACTATAACTTTGTTGGAAGGGTAAACAATTACATATGTGATCCACTTCCTTCTGCAGGTTTGTTTGTAGAAGCAAACCTGAGATACTCACCCACAGAGGGTCCAGGCCACTGAGACTGCAGAAGGCATCCATTCACACTCTGGTCTTTTCTTCCACAGCACTCCTTAAGTCTCACTGTAATATCCGTGCTGTGCAGGCAGTGTGGCTCAATGTTGTGTGGTCTCTTGATGTGTGTTGCTCCTCTGTGAGTCAGACTCTCCTGTCTCTGAAGCCGGGTGTGCACCCTGTGGTCTATGTGCCTTTGCTTGCACCTTGCCTCACTGAGTGATCCTGGATGTCTGAGTGCCACTCGCTCTGGCAGCCTGCTTATGAATGTTTGCCTGCCAGCTTGTCTCCCCTTTTTAGGTGGGTGGAAAGATTTCTAGGCTTACACTCTCTCACTCTCTCTCTGGTTTCTCCCACGTGTGCTAAAATTTTGTGAAAACACCACAGTGACTCCCCTCAAAATGATGACAATAACCCAACTCACCTAAAACCCAGAGTCCTACTTCCAAAGTCATCCCCAACACAGCCTGCCAACCTTATCCCCACTGTGATTAGAGAGAACATTTAGGCTCGAAAGCACTTGCACTTTTTAAGTAAATACATGAAGTTAAGGGGTTAGTTTACAAATTTCAACTGTCCTTGTATTTTATATTTATATATATTTTTTCTTTTGGGACATCACTTTATAAGTATTTGAAAGGACTTCAAAAAACATATACTTTTAGATTTAAATTTAAGACAGCATATCAACTTTCACAAAATTATGGAAGCATTTGACATGTATTTCTGTTAACTGTACAATTCTTTCTGTGAGGCTTTTTGGACTTTTCCTGGTAAGGGTATGAACCTTTAATTATTTTCAATTTCACCATTGTTGAAATGTGGAAGTTCTAGAGTATACCCCCAAGACTGTGTCATACACTTGGTGTTATATCTCTTGGAGTAGAAGGTAACAGGACACATTGGGTATGTGTGCTCCAGAGATGAAATGTCAGATGTTAAACTGAGGAAACACATTACCCTTCCAGTTTAAAGCTCAGAAGCAATAAATAAAATTGTTCTGACACAATCGTTATTTATTTGAATTATTTCTTGTAAAGATTCTTGAGACCAATAAAAACATTTGCGGGATATTCTGTGTTTTTTGCAGTCTACCCTGCTCGGCCGATAGACTGAAGACAGTCATCACAGTCAAGGCCAAGGAATTCAAGTGCTTGTTGGAAAGTATTACAAGTCATTTCAAAAGACCAGTGCTGAGGGTCATGGAAAGAACTGTGAAATGTCATCCCAAGTTCACATTGTCACCCCAGTTCATTTTTGAATAAGAAGGGGAAATGGGTTTGTTTTCCTAAAGTGATGTGTCTCATCTGTCTATAGCCTTTTGTTCATCATTGGTTTTTCATCCGAGCATCAACAGTATTATGCGTACCATGAGAAACATGTTTCACATGTTAAATGATCAAAAAAAACATTGTGAAGTAACAGCATTCCATTTTTCAGCTTTTTAAATCTTCCCAAATAAGTGTCTGCACAATGAAAAATGTGTTCAATGAAATGCTGATTTTTTCCCCAAATTTTTCTCGACTTGTTTGAGATTTTTAGTATCCTTGTTAAAAAAAAAACTCAACTAAATACAAAGTATTTGCATCATAGTTTAATTCTGTGGTCATTCAAAATAGCATCTCGGAACCATATGGTGCAGGTCAGGGTTCAACCTCCGGGCATCACTACATTACAGAGTTTCAATTTTGTCTTTATTAACTTCAAACTAAATAATAAAAAAATAAATTATCTATAAGACAACAAAATGTGTTACATTGCAGTTATGGAAAAATGTCATATTTGCCATTTTGATATGACAAATAGAGAATTTCATGTGTACACTGTAATGAGCTGCCTCCTTCTTACTTCTCATTCTGTTTAATGCTTGCATCATGTAACACACTGAACTACCATATCCTCCCTTACTTGCAGGTCATACACTCCTGAGTACTAAAATCCTCCTGGGAAGTTACTGTTGGAGCAAGTTAAGGGAACTTGCTTACCCAGGGATGCTAGAGCAAGAACAGTTAGATCCATCTAGGCAGTGAATTACAAGGTAACTTTTGTATTATATATGCTACCTGCAGTCTTAAACAGCTTGGGAAAAAGTGTCATCATTGCATTGGTTTGAAACTTACCTGTTTGATGGACATTTTCTTTTAGTCTGGTCTGTAACCATCAGCTTCTTTCACCTGATGCTCCAGAGGGCTCAGTGCAGGACCCTTTTACCGTTCTCCACTTCTAGTGGTCAATGATGTTCAAAGCCTCTTCCATAATAGCTGTAGAGATGACAGTGGACTTCTTCTCCTCCTACCAACCAACAGAAATATATCCTGTCATATTGCTGCATTTCTCTGTGATAACTGCTTCATAACTGATTACCATTTACAACTGAACCTCTTTAAGGCTGAAATGCTCCCTCTCCCAGATGGTCCTTCCACCTGTCAATCAAAAAATTTATCTTTCTAGAAGTAACAGCTAGCTCAGATCTCTGTTTGTCCCATCACACTGAAGCCATAACTTGATCCAACTTAATCTTATAAAAAGCAATTCCTTTCTGTCTGACACTTCCTACCTCCTCCATCAAAGGATCAAGAATTTCATAGACCTGCAAAGTATTCCTTCTGTGTCTCCCTTCCTAGGCTCTCTCCGCTGAGTTTCTGTGGCTACTTGTATGAAGTTCAAGACTCTGGTTATGACCTCTGAGATGTTCAGCAATCTGATACCTGGAGGAACTCATAAACTCACCCTGGCAAGAATAATGTACCCCTCCCCTTCACCTCTTGTCATTTGTTTTTCCTATTCATGAGAAGGCCAAAATCAAAAGCCCATCAGTTTTTGGTTTTAGCCCCAGTGGTGAACTGAAAACCACCATGCCCTCAGAACTGCTGAAAACAAAGCATGCAAGAAGGGTCTTAAAACCATCTCTTTCAGACTCATTTGTTTCCTTAGAGCTGTGCAAATTTGGTTAAGATCTTCTGCTCTGTTATCTAGGCACAGTACTGTTAAAAAGTTTGGTCATCCCTCAATTTACGCAGTGTCAAGTTACATGATTTTGCTACCTGCTCAACACAGTGCACTCTGACCAAAAAAATTGGTAAAAGAACAACAATTTCAAATGTGCAAAAAATGTGTTATATTATGGGCTTTACAAATAAAATGTATATGCCTTTAAGAGGGGAGTGTTAAGACAGGGAGTATTGGATCCTGTGAAAAGCAGATGTAAAGTTTATGTGCATGTGGCTGGTGCAAAAATGTCATTAAAATAAACTGGCAATGTTGAGTCTTTAAGAGGAGATGAATATTTAAATATCTTTATCATGACTGGTCAGTGGATGATGGTTATCTAAAGCGGTTAATAACATACTGCATTAGATAATAGGTTGATTTGTTCTGTATTCTTCCACCACGACTCTCGAGTGCATTGCTTCAAAACTTTACACCTATTCCTGTTCCTCAGTGATGTTACACTGGAAATAAACTTGGTTTTGTTACAAATTTAAGCAGACACTTCATTCATATTGGACCTCACACCTCATTACGCTGACTAGTGCTATACCTGCGTGCCTGTGTGACAAAGTGTTTACAGTGTTTCAGTGAAATTTGGGAAAGTTAGTTTGGGGGTTTTCAGATGGAATGGGAACTATCATCATTTTTCATTTAACAAATAATGGAAATATCCATCTCAGTTTACATGTATTTGATATATGGGGCTTTTTAAGACACAAATTAGATGCGCAAATTGAGAGACGGATGTATTTGTCCCCTTCCTAATTTCTCCTGTTATTCCATAGTTGTCACACTGAATGGTTTCAGATCTTTAGACAAAGAGAACTTGAGTAAACACACATCACAGTTTTTAAATTACATCTTAATTTATTTCAGGAATAAAGTTATTCAATTTGGTCAAATACTTGATTGAGTAACTAAGAGGGAAATTACTTTTTCACATGAATGATATGGCTGTTGCGTAACTTTTCATAGCACTATACTTATAGGTTGAATGTCACTTCTAAAGGCAGTTACAAGAGTATTTCGTACCAGTTTTCAACATAAATCAACAAGTATAGCTGCCACCATTGTTTCTTATTTCAAACAGTTTCTACATTAACTAATAGTAACTCCATTCCTGTTGTGCCCCATGACTTTGTGCCCCGTTGACTGGCTTTGGCTTTTTGAATGACTTAAACTCAAAGATGGTCAACATACAATTGCGAAAGGAGCGGGTCATTCCCAGTCTGTTACCCAGCACGTGGCTGCTGTTTTGCATCTTTCCAGACTGTTGGTGAGCAGGACTGGACAGTCTTAATCTTGTCGAAGTCGACTACCTGCTCATGAGAACCCCTACTAGTAAAACCTCCAAAATCTTCAATTAATTTGGTAATCAAAGGCATTTTTGGCTTAATTAGTGGCTTACTCTCATGTGGGGCAGTGCTGAAACCATCCCTTAAGAAGCGAATGTTAGATCCTTTCACCCTCAACAACTCTAGATCTACTCTAATCTGCTTTGAATCTCTAAAGTCCTATAAAAGGTTGCTACGGAGTAGTTGTCTCATACTTCACTGCAAATTAAATGTTTGAACAAGTTCGATGTAGTATTTGTGCTCACCACAGTACAGAAACTGCCCTAGTTAGAGTTACCATTAACATTCTCCTGTCAGCAGATGTAGGCTTCCCAGCAGTGCTCATGCTCCTGGACCTAAATGCCACTGACTATGGCATCCTATCGCACAAGTTTGAAGCAAGTTTGATATCTGGGACTATCTCGTACAGTTTTCAAGTGGTTCACCTCCTATATCACACATAGCTTCCAGTATGTACATCTTAATTCAAGTTTTCCTTCTTCGGTGCTTGTGGTCCAGTATGGAATACCTCAGGGTTCTGTGTTGGAACCATTGCCTTTTTCTTTATATATGTTGCCATTAGATAATATCATAAGGAACTGTATGCTGAGTACCCTCAGCTTTACCTGTCCATTAAGTCCTAAGCCACTAAGGACCTGTCCTAATGTCTTTCTGACATCAAAGCTTGAAAGGGCACCAACTGTTTAGGGTTGAACTAAGATAAAATGGAGATCCTTCTCCTGGGCCCAGTAAACTTGCTCAGTTGAATCTTGTTTACTTAAGTTTCAAAACTGTATCCACAGTAAGAAACCCTGAATTTCTCCTGCACCCAGAAATTGGCAGGCTCATGTGAACTTAGTGAAAAAAATTAGCTTCCTGCTGCTGTGGAGTATTTTCAAATTATGTCGTATTTTTAAACTAGATATTGAGAAGATGATTCATCCCTTGTTTCTGGCAGGCTGGATTACCGTAACTCCTTGGTGTCTGGTTACCATGTTTATATCATCTGTTCTCTCCAACTCATCCAGAATGCTGCAGCTAGGATTGTCTCTGGCTGCTGAAAATACTAACACTAGTTCTCCAATCTCTTCATTGGCTTCCCATTGCATATAGATTTGACTTTAAGTTGCTTCTTTTAACTTATAAGGCTATGAAAGGTCTGGCAACACCTTATATTTCTGAATCTGCTCACTAACTATGAAGTGGGCCATGCTCTATGCTGACAAGATGCTGACTAGCTTGCAGTAATGGAAATCCATGTGAACACAAAGAGTCTTTCTCTTAATAAAAAAACTTTTTTCAATCACAAACACATTTTTGTAAACGGATAATTCATTTTTGAAATTCTTCAGAAGCTAAATCACTACATAGTTAAAACATATCTTACTTGTCACACCTCCTCAGTTTTTTTGTACAATATCTAGAAACAGTCCTCTACAGTATGATGTTGTGAACAACCTTTAACCATTGTTGACACCATGCTGCAATTAGTACTACCAGAAAAGGTAGCATTATCGATGTGATAACATACACCAAAAAGATAGTCATTGGATTTACGAAACCAGCTACAAACAACAGCTTAGTTGCTGTATTATGTCTATGGCTGAGTGCTGAAAAAGGTCTGTGCGGGATGAGAAGTGGGCCGAAACAGACCAGGTCCTCTTTGTTCAGGAAACCAATTCTACTTGCAGAAATGTGGTAATAACAACATAACATCATCATCACCAGGGGTCTGGTATATGAACTCTGTTCACAGATATCCTTTTTACAGATTTAGATTTAGAATACTTGATATTTAACGATTTTAAGGATTGGATATACTAATATCCAAAGTAACACGATTAGCCTAAAGTGTTACTGCACAGCAGTTTATAGTGTTGTATACTTTTCTCCAGTGTCAATGTTATAGCAATAGTTCTTGGAATTTTACATGGCACAAGGTTTGTCCATTCATGTGAGTAGCAGGTAGTATAATGGTTACAGCCATTGGCTTACAATCTAAAACTGCTCCTGCAGCAAAAATTCTTGAATGTTCCTGTGTGTGGCTTGCTGATGTTTCTTGCTTTATTAAGAAATAAGCTCAATTCAAAACTTCATTAGGGTAGCATAATGTGAGTGCGGCTCTAATTTAAAGCAATCTTGAGAGAAAGGTCATAGTTCTTAAGAGTCAAAATGAGTCCAAATACCAAGCTGTTGTATGGCATTTGTCAGTACAGCACATTCTTTTGAACCCTAATCCACACCTACAGTCCGGGTCAAGTTAAACAATGCTCTACACATTCCAAAAAATTTCAATTGTGTGTGATTCTCAAACCTTTATAGTAAATATCAATCATTTCTACAGTGAGTTCGTTTGTTATTTGTAAGCTGCTGCCATGTGGAGTGAGCACAACATCAGTGAGATACAAAAATGTGATAAAAGACCCCGTAAACAACGTTGAAAATCATAGTTTAAGTTACATAATAGCTGTGTTTCATAAACAGGGGTCTAAAATTTGAAGAAAACAGGGGCCTGTTTATGCCAAAATGAGAGTGAAGAGGCCAGGATGAGACTTGGGGAGGCTGCTTTGGGACTGCAGCCACCCGAAAATGCAGTCGGCTGCAGAGTAGGACTGACGGCCTGTGTGAATCAGGCATCCTGTGCCTCTGCCAGCCTCAGAGTGGGACACGCAGCCGACCGGTGGTTAACCAGACCCGGTCACCTACACTTCCTCTGGCTTCTCCCAGGGGGGAAAAAACAGTCTAGTCAAAATAATGGTGTCATTTTGGCTTCTTGTACCCAAGCATGGGATAAACATAGTAACACCATGAGAAAAAAGTGCCAAAATCGCTAAGAATGAAAAAAGAGAGAAAAATCTCTTGAGTTTTTATTTTTTTAATCTTATTTTAAATAAGCAGTGCAAATGTTTTGGCTAGGGAGCACAAAGTGAATTCATATGTATCAGCCTACACATAGACTCTCTATTTTCTGTCATCTAAACAATTTGTTTCTCTCTCGTTCCTGCTACCTCTCTGACTCTCTGTCTCCCTCTATCGCTTGATCTTCCACCACAAGCACTCCTTCCCACTAGCTGTGGGATAGCGGGTGTGGTGGGACTGAGCCAGACTTTGTTCTGTCTCTTGGCTGGTCTAAAATACTATTGCTATGGCCAAGTGTGATACGAAATGGCCATTGGCAGAGATGTTGCCAGTTTCATGACAACTTAACCACACAATTCATCAAATGTACTAGAAAACACAGCTAAATATCTTCAGATTTTGTATTGTGGTGTGTGATGAATGGCTTTTCTATGGCAAATTAACACAGTGCAAGGGAAACAAAAAAAACCTAGAGGGAAAGACAACTGAATAATCTAGAAAAAATGCCAAACAATTACACTGGGATGCAATGAAAATGGTTTTCAGTTTGACATATAAAGGGAAAAACCACCAAGGGTTGAACAACAACCAGCAGGATTGTTATGTTAAGTGATTTGTCACAGATCTTTCCTTGGGCATTTTTAAATTAAGACTATGGTTAATTAGACATGGAGATCACAAGCACCTGTGATGTTGCTATTTTTTGTAAGGAATAAAAAAACTAAACTGTAACAATATTTTCATCCTTGAAAAAGTCATTTAATTACAGGGTCTTGCATAAAATTTTCAGTGTTCACATTTCAGTAGCTGTTTTTCCAGTTTTGCCATAATATTAACTTCATAAATAAAACTCCTCTATTGGACGGGTTGGAATATTATCGATCAGCTTATATCAAGTAACTGTTTAGAAAAATGGGAAGAGAACATTTTCTGATTGTGTTGTAGGCTGTGGGATCTATCTACTGTGACGTCACACCGTTATAATTAGTCTTTATTCATATTACATTTATTTAATCTGCACACACTTTTCTCCAAAGCAGTGGACAGTGATAACCACACAGCTCAGGTTCTGTAAGAAATCCATGCTACGCAGTGAGCTATTGCACCACCACGTTACCCATTCAGATGATGCTTTTGCCTAAGGTCTTTAAGAATGTTGACAAACAACTCACAGTTACTTTCTGTGCTCATTCACAGAGCAGGGCATTCTTACTGGAGCAATTCCACAAATGTACCTTGATTAAAGATAAGAACAGCAGGAGTTTAAGCAGAAAACTTCACACTACAAGGCAACAGCCCTATACTCTATTTTACTGCAGTGCATTAAGACAACATAAACACTGGGATATCCTTATGACATCTATATGTATTTTAATTTTGTTATTAGACACATTGTTTGTGTCACAGCCCTGGAGTGACTGTGTTTGCTTGTTGTTTTTTCTCTTCCCTCAGTGTTAACCAGGTGAACTGCAAGCCAATTCAGTGCCACTGGAAATTTGGACTAATGTGTTGTTGGCCCTGCCTCCTATGGAGATAAAATCAACTCGCAAGAAGGGGGAGTTTGGTGTAGTTTTGGAATGATTTGCAGCAGTGATTTGTTTGTTTGTATTTTGTAGAGTTTTTGTGTCTCTGGAGTGGTGTCCTGTTCTGTTTGTGCTTATAGTTGTGTACATTAGGCGAGTTTCAATAGGAGCAGAAGACTTTCTTTTGGTGTTGTCACTTTTTCTTTTTGGTTGTGAGATAGATTAGCTGTTTGTTTAATGCAAAAGGTTTAGGTACTTTGTTTTTGTCATTTTAAATACTTTTATCCCCATCGCTATTTTTGTATATATATTTCACCATGTGTCACTATCCATCCCCACCACAAACCCTTTCCCACACACATTATTCAGACAAAATTCATCTTCACCTCCTTCCCTTTTAAGATTTTATGAGCAGCCCCTACAGCAGGGACTGTAACATTTGTTTGTGTTTCACACGATTTCCTTGCAACACAGATTTTTATTTCTAAAGTGTAGGTACAGCTGTACTCAATGCTATGTGATACACTGGAAGCAGTCATTACTATGCTTTAATTCTGTCAGAAGTAGCTAATGTATGGTGTTCTGACACCTGTTTCTTCTTCATTTGGTTCATTTCCCCAGGTAACATTAAGACATTATCAAATGTCGACACTTTCCAAACATATATAATTTTGTACACCAGTCCATTCTACCTATTTTAATACCACATTGCGTCATATCAGAGACACACCATTCACTGTAATGTCTTCAGTAGTTCTCCTCATGTAATACATATGCTTCCTAAACTGTCAAAGATATATCACAAAGCACTGCTATACAGAAACATTTGCAAAACATTCAGGTATAAATTATTAATTCACAACAACTTTTTTTTCAGAAGGATCCGTGTGAGGCTTGAAATGGCAGCTTTCTTAGCCTTCCAAACCTGTGATATCTGCTACCTAAACAAGCAAACAACCATCCTGGCTAAACAGAAATAGAAACCACATGCAAAAATTAAATATCTCCTTGTATGTTTCTCATCATACAAAGAAGTATATTTCATAACAATATTGAATTACTAGTTTTTTTTCCATAGGGATAAAAAGGGGGATTGTGAAATAGGAAACATGTCCCTTGCAAAGTCTATGCATTTGTAATATGGCCACCAGTATTTTTCTGTAACTGCTTGCCTTAAAGTAGTTTAATTTTTTATTGTTTCAATTTTAAGACAGTTGTCATGTGTTTTGTGTTCCATTTTAAATATATGCTGCAGGCAGCAAGCATCACAGTTAAAGTAATCTTTACCTGAATATGTTGTCACTGAAGGTGCTCATAATTATTGGATGAATCAAGGAGTTGAGCTGAGTATGTCAACTGTGTTCCAAATACCTGCAGTAAATACTAAGAGCAATGCTTTTACCAAAAGTTTATAATTAGCCATTTTATAATAAGTTAACTGCATTTGATAGCATCGCTGAGAGGTTTTGACTTGATATTTCTTTGAACTTTTAAACATATTCAGTCATTGCTGTTGGCAGAAGCAACAAGGTCCACAGTCCGGAGATTTGCACTCAGACTTTGTGGGGTCAGTGACAGTCTGCTCAAGCATTTACAGAAGGACTCAGCTGAGCTGGTTTTTGCAATAAACATTCACTCACTTACTTCAACCCTTGTTAATACGATGCTGTGGCTTCTCACAAACAAAAAACAGTCCCATTTCAAAATAGAAATCAGAAGAAACCCATGGACCAGACTCTCCCCTTGAGTGCCTATTATTCCTGGAAACATGACTATAATGGAACCCACAGCCTACTCAACGGTGTTCCCTGACGTAGACTGATTCAGTCATGAAACAAGAAAGTGTGGGATAGTTGTTTATAGACATGGTTCATTTCACTGGAAGATTGCAGCTAAAAATATCTAACAGAACAGAATGGGAACATAGAACATATTCAGTTACCTCTTTTTCAATGGAGTTTGATGTGTAAAGCTCAATTTTTCTTTGTCTATTTGGGGAATGAGTTCCTTCCTACTGCCATAAAAGCCTTTGAAAAATTAATACTTTAATAGCAGTCTTTTGGCTGCTACTTAACATCAGATATGGCATATCTGAAATGTTTTATGAGTACATGAACACTATAAAATATATGTAGATCTGATAGCAATGAGCTGTTTCTCCACTCGGTCTCACCTCCCTTATGGTTCTTATTTGGCAAAACTTCCTTTGCATCAGACGGCAGCTGTTTTCCACATGGGGTCTGAAATAGTTACACAAGCACAGCAGCAAGGAACCACATGTAAACACAACAATAACACAAGACTGGTGTGCCCCAAAGCCTTCTGAATGTTTTCATAAATGTGTTTTTGTATAGAATATAAGATTGTCAGAGTTTCATTTACCTAAACAAAAAGTGTCCTATCCCCACCTACAAAAAGTCAGGCTACACCACAAGATTATAAAATTTAATTTGAGAACAAAAATAGATTTCATTCTTTGCCCTCATTTGACACTGGAATCTTTTCGGGTGCATTTCAAACTATTATTCTTATTTTAATATATAAAACTGTGATAGTTACAGACATGTAACACAAAATCTTGTATAAACATGGCCATTCTGTATTCATCCAATGTAAACCCTTTACAATCTTTAAGGCCAGGATCATACATGGTTTCTGGAACTCTGTTGTGAGAACATATGAGGGTGATTTCCAAGGCATCAGACCACAGTCCTGTTGGCCACAGGATATACTAGTTAAATGAGAGGCTTGATAAAGGAAGATCCGGTTTAACGTCTCAAATTTTAAATATGGCCCAGCAGTTGGGATTTTTGTGCCCACCGTTCAGCCTCTAAAATGCTAATGAATTCTCAAGATTTACGATTGGTTGATTATTGTTTGTGAAAATATTCCTAGGGGAACCTCATGGTTTGAAGTGTTGGTGCTCAAAATATGTTGCCAAATTATAATCCTTTTTGTTGGTTTATTTGAATATCACCAAATGTTGCAAAATAGTGCAATATACAGCCATAACAATTAGTGTTGGGTGAACACTTTAAACTTTCAAAACATTTCTGAATTACAATATTATGGATATATTGTGCACAGAAAACTATCAGTTTTACATTTTGTTTGTTTTTTTATATATACTGAAAAACAAAGGAGCTATCAAACATACTACAGAAGCAGCAGATGGACATTTAACCTGTGCATGGACCTGTAGTTACACTCTTTAGTAGTATAATTGGTTATGTCCTGTGAGTGATTTGTGCAAAGGATAAGATGTAAAATTTGTATTGGATAAAAGTACAGTATTTTCTTAGGAAACAATAAATGTCAGCTTAAACTGGAATTAGATTAAAATGGAAGTTTATTATATAAATGATGTTTTAATTTTATTTATAGCATACATTTTGCAATGCAGCTGTACACAACATGAGGGATGTGATCTGATGTTACCAAGTGTTTTGGACCTTTCAATGTCACACACCCTTACTCAGGTGACCCTACATCCAGGCAGGCCTTCTTTGAACCCACTGCTCACACCTCTGGATCCAGAGCCATCGAGTGTAGATACCCTCACTGCAATCTCTGTAACACCTTTCATGACCTTCCTCTTCTAGCGATACCCAACATACTACTGGCCTTTTAAGACCCCACTGTAAAGCCCCAGCAGCCTATTTGAATGGGCTCACAAGTTGCCCTTAAGCCTTTTGAGCTGCACTGCTTCACCAGTTCCTCATATCTTGCCTTCTTTTCTAATAATTGTCTTCTTTCCATTTTTGTGAAGGATCTGTAAGCTCCATAAAGATTACTTGTTTAAAAGCCTGTGACAACAACAGAATAAGTGGCCTCAGAGATGTCATAGTGATTGCAGATCTGAGCTGCCTTCCTAAGTTAACCATCAACTGCCAGTCTCTCACTGTCATAAGGAGCCCTGACCTGACACGAGGTCAAGATTGTACTCTTAAAGCTTCCTTCAGAAATGGTGCGGCAGCCTTTGAGAGCCAGCAAGTTCTATTGTGTGCTGTCCTTACACTGATAGACTCTCCCACCACCTTGAACACCTGGTCATGGCACCATAAGTTGTGGCTTTCATTTAGAGCTTTTGCATAGCTGC
Organism: Arapaima gigas; assembly: GCA_900497675.1. NCBI lineage: Eukaryota > Metazoa > Chordata > Actinopteri > Osteoglossiformes > Osteoglossidae > Arapaima > Arapaima gigas. The sequence continues at coordinate 596,752 of UFQX01000069.1, forward strand.
TGTAGACATGTTATAATAATGCACTCTTTCAACATAGTGTCCATGATGGAACATCAACTTCGTCCCTGCAGTAGAGGTTGAATGGATTAGGCAGCACATTGTGAATTGCCTGGATTGGAAACTTAATACAGTGGGGCTCTGTTCTTGTTTCCAACTAGACCATTCTCCCTGCTGCTGCATTCCTACCATCCTAGCCATCTGTTCTTTCTCCATTGCTGTGCACAAATCTTCCTCTATCAGCTCGCACCTCTCCTGCCTCTAGACCTTGTCACATTCCTGTAATAAAACCTTGACCAACCATGCTCTTGAAGCCACTGTACCCACCACCATGCTGTGCTACAGTCAGGTCTCCACCTGCCCCACTGTAGTCAGTGTGCTCCACTTCCTTCCTGTCCTTACCGCAATGTCTACTCCAAAAAACCTGGGATCTCTAAAGTTCTGTGTTACCCTAAACTTCTACAGATTTTTAAAAGGTAACTTTACACTGCAACTCTCCCCGTACAACACAATGCTGTTCAATCTTTGAGGTGCACCCAGCCACCTGTGGAGGTAATGGCTTATCTTTCTTTCAAATACCACAACTATTTATATTGAGAATTTGAAAACCAAAAGGTACAGAGGGCTTGGGGCAGGATGTTGCAGCGATCTACCCATGCTTTATCCTTATCTGAGAGTCCTACGTATCTACTACCTTGAACCACCCTTACAGTTCTTTGTCACTATATCTCTTAAGCAGCTATCAAACGACTTACCTAAGCCCTTCACTGGTGTCTCCAAGATGGACATAACTGGTGTAACCTCTACGTCAAAGTGTAACAAATCAGTAGGTTTCCCCTTCATCAGCACCAGAGATCTGGGCTTTACTGGTTTAGAATTCACCCTAGCCAATGTGACAAACCTCTCCAGCCCTTGTAAAACCTATGCCCTAGGATGGACAGTGTAAGTTATTGCCAAGGCACTGATGTGTGGTCTGCTAGGTATTTGAAACATGTTTATGGGGAGCCCAAACTGGATCACAATTATCCCTTTTTAGAGCTTGGGGCACTCAAATGTTGCTTCTTCTGATGTATGCATACATTTTACTGCAGACATCTGCCTATTTGTGTAAACTATCTATTAGGCAGCAGGCAGTTTTGCATTAGAAGAGCCCAGACTTGTATTGTTGTTTTTGTTCTGATATATTTAAAATGGGAGGGTACAGTGGCTTAGTGGTTAGTGTTGTTACCTTACAACTACAGTGTTGCGGGTACAAATCCAGCCCCAACACTGTATGTGTGGAGTTTGCATGTTCTCCCCATGTTTGTGTGGGTTTCCTCTGGGCAGTCTGGTTTCCACTCAAATTCTTAACACATGGCATTTGGTTGAATTGGTAACTTCCAGAGACTGGCATTATGTGCTCTTATGTCCCTTACACGTCCCAGGATCTGGCTCTAGATCACTGAATGAGTGGTTGCTAAAAGTGATTGATGGATATTGGAAATGCTTTGTGTAATTGACTTTGATAAATCTGCTACACATAAGCATCTTGTGGATTTATGTATGTTTTATGAGTCACACATTTGGTTTAAGCTGTTTTGAGGAAATCATAGCTGTGGCAGAAATGGTAGCAAAGTGATGCAAAGAGAAAAAGATGAATGTTTTTATTCTTTCCCTAACAAGTGCCATTCCAAGAGTATCTCACTGAGAAAAAAAATCTAGTTTGGTGCTTCCAAAGATTTTTGTCATTCTAAAAGTCTTACACTCTCCTGCAGAGGCCAAGAGTCCTTCTGAGATTCAGAGCAGAAAGATGAACACATGTGATTAACTGACCACTATAAGAAGATATTCAAAATGATAAGAGGTTAAAAACGTTTCCGCAGACAAACATACAGTGGCTCACTAAAGCTAAAAAGTGCGGACTGTTTTCAATGTTTTAACAAGGTCTATCCAAACACACATTTTTCAGTTGTAAACATTTAAATGAAATGGTTCAGAGGCCAATAATGTTGCTTTTCTCCCTGGTCTTATATAGGCAGCTATAAAAAGGGTTGGGTGGCTGTCAGGAGGCTTTACACATTTACCAATTTAAGACCAAGAATGAATAGCTTTTTACTAGGCAAGTTGTCTTTTCCGGAAGCATTCCACGAAGCAATTAAAATAGATATAAGTTTGAAAAAAGTACCAGTGTTGCATAACTTGATTGCAAGCGGCCCATTTTCTAAAAGGTCCACTATGTGACCAGGGTCCAGTTCTGACCAGGAAGAACCACCTTCCATCCAACAACAGGCTGCATCCTCTGAAACCAGTGAAGGACAGCAATGGCCCAAATGAATCACATCTTTTCTTCACTTCGCTGACCACACTGTGCACCAAAGAGGTCAACGATATTCTCAGCTTCCAAAAGTTAAAATGAAAACATTTTGAACAATACTGCTTCAAAGCCCAATTCATTCTGTCTCAGTGGTGAAGAATCTAGGGTTTTCCCCTATCCGACACCAGAGCCTTAAAAATGATAAACATGTCACAAGTTTAGCACAGACAGATTATAAGGCATCATCCTCATCTCAGCAGTTCTTTTACTTAACCATTTCTATTTGATTGAAAGTTTTTTAAAACGTCCACTAATCATAAAAAAAAAAAAATCATAAAAAGCTATCAAATTCATTAAGCACAATTAAATAGCTAATAATGCTGTAAATGGTTGCTTGTGGAATATAGATTAGATGACCTTGACAATTCCTCACTGATTAACCAGTTGACTTTGTTTGGGTCACAGTGGTCTGAGCCTTATCCTGGAAATATTGTGCCTTAAGCTAGGGAGGATACATCCTGAACAGCATGCAAGTCCTTTCAAGATAGCCACACACATACACTACAGTCAATGTATAGTTTCCAAATAATTTAAAACACATTTCTTTGGATTATGGAAGGAAACTACAGCATCCAGGGAAACTCATACAGACATGGGGAGAACATGAAAACTCCAGATAGACTAAGCCAGTCAAACCCACAGCCCAGGAGCTTTGAGACACAAGCATTACCTACTGCACCTCTGTGCAGCATTGACTGTATATTGTACTAAAATACAGTTTATTTATAGATCTTAAATGAGTGTTAAATTCGAGTTTACGCAAGCCCTTTGTAGTTAACCATCCGACTTCTAGCAAAGAGGTTGACAGCTCAGAAGAAGTCCTGTTACATCTCCATACATAACCTAAGCTAAATTTGAACATACACCAAGCCCAGGCCCTGTGAGGCAGCAACATTATCCACTGCACCACCATGCTACCTTTTCTTAATACAGTAAAACCTTGCTATATCACTCTAAGTGGGAAACACGAGGTTGCTTTTTTGCAGATTTAATGAAGTGAAATATTTTTTTCAGTGGCTCCTCCGCTTACTGTGTGAAAAGAAAATGGAAAAAAAATATATTTCTTTTCATTTATTAGACATATAGGAAACAGATCAATTATAATGTATTTACAATCATGCAGCAGCAGTGCATTATGAGGAAGCAACAGCATCCCCCTGCTGCTGCTACAATACTAATAATATTGGTAATATTAATAGAAAGTTTTATCCAAATGGGATCATCTTCAGTAAATCCTGTACATTTGCTGCTATTTATGTTGGAAAGGAAGTAAAAGCACTGGAGCCAGCTGATAACTGCATTATGTCCAAAATTTGTGCCTGACTGCAAGGTTTTAGTGCCCTTTCTTCTAAATAAAATGTAGCAAAATATTTCTTTTCAATTATAAAGATATACTCAGTAATGCCTTCTGTGTAAAATGACGTTGAAATCTATAAACCGAGTTATAAACCATATAACTGAAATCATAAACATACTATCTAATCAAGTAATTAGCCAAACCTTTTTTTTTTTTTTTTTACTTATACCTAAGTTTGGGAGAATAACTATGAGAAAAATAAATTATTTTGGCAAAAAAATTAATAAAATTTTGTTTTCACAGGAATTCACAGAAAATTAGGAATGGGGATACTTTTTCCACCCCAAAGTTTTTAAAGCTGGGATTCAGGATTGTGTTTAATATGCTGCCATGTCCTCAAGTCCCTGTCTAGGTGCTGGCTGACTAACTCACAATGGCTTAGGGCTCTTCAGTTGAGCCTCACCACAGCTATGCAATTGCTGGCTAGGACTCGGCAGCGAGGGCGTAGGAAACTCCCACCCCATTCCGACTGTGCACTACACAGCTTTCATGCAGTTGGCCAGCAGGAATTAGGGAAAGACATTGTGGAAAACAAGTCTGTAAGTTGGGACATACAACAACATAACGTGAGCTAGAGGAGAAACCCAAGGGAGACACAAAATTTAGAGTTTAAAATTTGTTCACAAACTCTGTAGCGCTTCACTAGGAGTACCTTCAAACTGCAAAGATTTAAATACTCAGTAATGTCACCATTACATCAAATTTGTATTTGTTTACATTATGCAGAAAGACCAAGACGTGCTGTATACATCCTGCTATGGGAAGTATGTTTACCAATATTCCATTAAAAGTTATGGGAAAATAAAGAGAAAAAATTCTCAGTTAAAAAGGCTGGGAAAATGACTTTTTGGAAAATGAACATCCATTAGCATGATATAATTAATGAATTCCATAATTGTGCTGAAAAATAAACCATCTTACAGAGAATTATAAAAGGGTCACAAAAGTCTTCACTACCTAGAATACACATTCAAGGTAAAATACACATAACGTGTATTCCAGAATACACTCTAGAATACACATTATTCTGTGTATTTTTCATCAGCCCATGGGATTAGCAGCACAAATAAACTCCCATCACTTACGAACAAGCAAAGTGACACGCATTCACTGAGAGATTCTGGATAAATATATCATTGTCGTGCTCTCTACAAAGCTGACAAGACAAAATACATCAAACATATACTGCAACCAAAAAAATTAAAAAACTAAATGATTTTGCTGCATTTAGTTTTAGTCAGAGAGGCTGCTGTGTGTATTTGCATAATGTTGCACCCTAATTCTGTGGCATTTTCTTCCAAAAGTTATGACAGAAAAAGAAAATATAAGGAATGAAACAAACATAACCTAATTTTCATCAGTCAGGTTGCTGTACAGAAACCACACACAAACATGACAAACAGCTATTAATGGATCTGATAGCGTGAGAAGTCAAAGTAATGCTCTGCTAAGCAGCAGAGGCTCATTGCATGATTGGAAAACTTTTCATTATGTTTTGAGGGACATGTAACCTCAAAAACTCCTCATTTATTCATTTATGAACACCATACTGAAACACTTAAGGGAGCTCTGTTCTGTAATAATGCTAACTCCCTTTTTTAAGTTTAATCAACATTTATTTGTTGCTGTTAAAGACTGCTGAGTTAATTCAGACTCTTAAAGATCAAAAAGATAGTGTGCCCCTAGATAGTTCTCACCTCCACTTGTTTTTTAGGCTTGAAAGGGGTCATCTGTCACTGTGATTAGACCATCTCTTCTTTTTCCTCCATCTTTTCCAAGCATATCAATATTTCTGAGGGAAAAAAAAAAATCAATGAATTTATTTAACTGAAAAGAGTTACTTTAACAGACCTGTGTTTCCAGAACAACGCTTATCCACACTAAAGGCAATAATTCATCTCTAACAACAAAGATTAATGTTCCTAATCAGATATGCTATACAACAACACACAAGCAATGTCAAATATAAGATTAATGTAGAATATTTCTGTTCTCTATAATTACTATCACCATCTTGTACATTATCTCTTCCTGTCCATCTGTAGAACATACACTCTCTGGCCACTTCATTAGGAACACCTGTACACCTGCTTGTTCATCTAATTATCTAATCAGCCAATCATGTGGCAGCAGAGCAATACATAAAATCATGCAGACAGAGGGCATGAACTTCTGTGAATGCTCACATCACGCTTTGTAACTGGGGAAAAAAAAATGTGATTTTGACTGCAATATGGCTGTTGGTGCCAGATGGTGTGATTTGAGTATCATGGAGACTGTTACTCTCTTGGGATTTTCATGCACAATAGTCTTCAGAGTTGACACTGAATAGTGCGAAAAACAAAAATCAGGCAAAAAGCAGCAGTTCTATGGGCAGAACACCTTATTGATGAAATGGCTCAGAGGAGAATGGCCAGAATGGTTTGAGGGGACAGTGTGGCTATGGTAACTCGAACACTTTTTACAACAGTGAAGCAGAAAAGCACTTTTGAATGCGAGACAAGCTGAACCTTAAGTAGGATGGGCTATAGCAAAAGACCATTTTGGTTTCCACTCCTGTCAGCCAACAACAGGAAGCTGAGGCCACAGTGGGCACTGGCTCACCGAAACTGGACAGTTGAAGGTTGGAAAAACGTTTCCTGGTCTGATGAATCTCGATTTCTGTTGTTGCACAGAGATGGTAGGGTCAGAATTTGGCGTAAACAGCATGAAGCTATGGACCCAACCTGCCTTGTGTCGACATTTCAGGCGGGTTGTGGTGTTGTAATGATGTGGGGAATGTTTTCTTGGCACATATTTGGCCCATCAACACCATTCAAGCATCATTTGAATGCCAAAGCCTATTTTTGCTGACCATGTGCATCGTTTTATGGCCACAGTTTTCCCATAATCTTATGGCTGCTAAAAGCATGATAATGCACCATGTCACAAAGCACAATTCATCCCAAACTTTTTTTTTTATGAACATGACAAAGAGTTCAGTGCATTTCAATGTCCTTCCCAGTCACCGGATTTGAATGCAATAGAGTACCTCTGGGATGTGGTAGAATGGCAGATTGCAGCATGAATGTATAGTTGACAAGTCTCCTGCAATTATGTGATGCAATTATGTCAACATGGACCAGAATCTCTAATGAATGTTTCCAGCACCTTGTTGAATCCATGACACAAAGAATTCAGGCTGTTCTGAGTGCTAACGGGATCCTATCTGGTATGAGAATGATGTTCCTAATAAAGTAGCCGGTGAGTATACGATAACCATATTACAGGTCCAGTAAATTAATGAATTCAAAGATGTGTTAAATTCACTGTGGAAGGCTCAAATTTTCAAAAAGGAACCCAAAGTTGTGTTCTCACCATTTAGGGACCACACTCCAGCGCTATGCCAGGGTGCTGAAAAGGAGACTCAAGGCAACAGGCAAATCTCCAGGGTCTCCAGCAATGGGTACTCTCTCCTGGCCATGAAACTGTGACCAAGGAATTTGTTAATCCAATTTAATGTGTTCTGCATCCCAAGAAAAAACCCATGACTGTCTGACTTAGGGTATGGGGTCCTCTGGGCACAGCTGTGTGCCATTTTAAGTCAAACTTGGTCAGTTTAGTCATCAAAAAAGGTGTGTAATGTCTCTTCTCCTTTTAGTGCTTTGCATGGAAAAGGTATCATGGTACATTCAAATTTCAGAAAGCATCCAGGGTGCATCACTTTTGTTTGCAGTTGATGTGGTTGTCTGATTGGACTGTAATGTCCAGCAGTTTTTGCTGATTTTGATGCATCTGGGATGAAGGTTGACACTTCTGCAGTCACGATTTGCTCAGGTGGAAAGGTGGTTTGTTCTGTCCAGGAATGGCAGGTGGAGGAGTTAAGTACCTAAAGATCATTTTCATGAGTGAGGGGAAGCGAAACCATATGGCTGGCTTGAACATCAGTCCAGCTTCTTTCTCAGACAAAACACTCAATTTGCTGGTTAGTCAACAGAGAGGATAAGTAAATAAAAAGAAATGTTCTGTAATATAACTCTCTATTATATTTGAGCCCTTTGAGTTTGAATGCAAGAATTTATTCTAATTATTTAAATTGAAAACCCCCAGAAGGCAGCAACGTGGGGAGAGCAGCTACAAGTGTTACATTTTTTGCAGCATTTTAGATCTATACAAGGACGCCACCTAGTATAAAGTTTGTAGATGGTCATGATAGTTATTCTTTAATTCTACAGTAAGCACATTAATTCTATCCCGTTATTTCATTAAATTGTGCCCCAGCTAAAAAAGAAAACAAAAACAGTTGCACTTTTATCTAAACGTATGTGTCGTCGAGATCAGCTGCTTCACAATTGCAGAGCAACTGCGAATCTCCATATGTGGACGTGATCTTTCGTTTGCAGCTGGTTGACTTTTCAGGCTTTTTCCTTTCACGTTTGCCTATGAGAAATACGTTGTAAATATCTCTGGTTGTAGCGTTGTTAATTTTCCTGTACAGAAAGTAAGAGTCACAATTAAAATTAATGAAGTTACAGTAATATGAAGTTCAGTTGCATCTCCTCTCGCTCCTTAACGTCTGTCTGACGAAGTCGGGATGTGAATGACGTCATCTTAACGCGCCGGTGGTATCAAGCGTTGACCGTAAAATTCAGTGACATTGTTTTTGATGTTCCTTTAGTAGGTATTTTAGTGTGATATATGACTGCAACGATGGACAGAACGGCGATATGGCGCATTCTGCGGAATGACTGGACACACGTTTTGAGTCGTTCGGGCGCACAGCTGTTTTGTTCAGGTGGTAGAGGTGAGAATCCCTTCAGTACGAGTGTAAACACACACACGGTATGTGTCAGAGGCCGCTGTGTTTCGTTTAATTCCTGCCAGCACGTGCTCACGGATCTATATGCCGGGGCGGAACTGGAGAAGATCCCTGGGCTGCCAGCAAAAAACATGCTGGGCCTCATTATTGTAAAAATGATAAACAGTGTCTGGGAAGAACAGTCGACTTTGCATATGGATGTGAATTATCGTTTCAACAGGAGGGTTGTGTCCCCCCAGTGCTCAGAAACGCCTCATTTGGCCCCTCAAATTTTTGTATTTACTTTTTATTGTGGTTCCTCCAAACACTGAAGTGACAGATATTCAGCTGAATGGATGACTCCAGAATCTCCCAGTTTAATTTTATGCAATAAAAAGGTTCTTTAAATTTTATGTTATATCAGATGGTAAAAGTGGAAGATAAAACAGTGTACTGGACAATAATTTAATAAGACAGTTATAAATAATGCAAGAAAACAACTTGAAGGCAAAGTTATTAGAGTAAATTAGGCTTGCACAACATCTCTATACATTATATAATAAGTACATACTACATATTTGTGTTTAGTGTACAGAATACCTGTTGGCATGCTCATATGGTGAAACATTAACTTACAGCAAAGAATAATACCAAACGGTACACATTTTATGTGGGGAAAAAGGTGCACATTATGCTCTAGCTGTATCTTTAGTGAATAAAAGTTTTTTGCCTTTCATCAGACTTTATTTTACTGATACCTTTATCTGATGAGTTCCTTATACTCTGTTGTTCATTTTCTAAGTCTTGTCAAGTTATGTCATCAGGTAAGATACATTTGAAACATATGAGGGTTGTTCAGAAAATACAAAGAATTTTAGTACTAGTTTACTAGTATTTTTTGATCACCCCTTGTATACATTTATTTCAAATCTGCAGTGTTAAGAAGTATATAAATGTTGTTTGAATTTCTTTGTGTTCTGTGTAACAGCAGCTCCCCTCTGTTCCCGGGTTTACACTGTGTTGCCACCTCTTCGTGATGAAAAAGAGAAAGCTCTGCTGGACAGAATGCTCCGAGTGGACCATGCAGGCGAATATGGGGCCAACCGGATATATGCTGGACAGATGGCAGTGCTGGGGAGGACTCAGTCTGGACCTCTCATCCAGGTCCTGACAATGTAAACAGTCAAGACTTCTCATAAAATATATACATTTTTTGTCTTATTAACACATTTTTAGGCATGAGGATCTGAATATGCAAATGGAGGGTGAATATTTGATCAGTGAAAGTTTTTAACATTTCTTTGTGGGGCCACAAAAAGCTTACGAAAATGTGTTAAGCTTGTCTTTGGGTTCAAAAACCTATTCAGTACTGCTCTACAATGGCATCAAAATGTAGTTAATGTGAGAAACTTTAAATACATCCAAATGTATAAATGTGATAAGTTTCTCTAAAAAATGAAAAAGTATCTTCTAAGACAATGTAGTACAGTGTTTTAATAAACATTGAAATATTATTTTAAAAAATGTTCAATTTTTTTCACTTTTATACATTTGTGCAGTCTGATGTTTGGAGTTTGAAGAGCAAGTTATTAATTTAATCATATTTTTAATTTGTCATCACAGCATATGTGGGATCAAGAGAAAAAACATCTGCAGAAATTCAGTGAAATTATGGCTGAAAACAGAGTGCGACCCACAGCGTTATTGCCTTTCTGGAACGTGACAGGGTTTCTCCTTGGTGAGAAAGGGAATGAGTATGTAGCTTGTGAGAAGGTGCTGACACCCGCCTTTCTTGAAGGGCTAAAATGTTGCTAATGTGCATGATTCTCTTCTGTGTGTGCCAATAGGTGCCTCCACAGCCTTGCTAGGGAAGGAGGGAGCCATGGCATGTACTGTGGCAGTGGAGGAAAGCATCTCTGAGCACTACAACAGTCAGATCAGGGCTCTTATGGAGACTGATCCAGAGAGATATAAAGATTTATTACAAGTAAGAATGAACAAAATGGTCTCTCTATTACTGTATTATTAGTATTGTGCTCTAATTGTAAACTAGGCTGCATACTATGATACTTAAAAATCATAAAGTTCTGTTTTACACATTTACCACATTAAAACTGTATAGCGTTCTTTTAATTAAAACTGTATATGAAAGAAGTTATTTAAAAGTAACATTGAGACATAATATGAATATATTTGGAAATACATTTAATATATTTTGCCTTTGAGGTTTATCAGAAAGCTTAATTTTCAAAAACACAAAAAAGTATTAATGCCCTCCAGATGGCGATGTAGACTGATTAAAAAAGGTCAGCAATGTCTGCAGCAGCCAAACTAAACTTTGAAAGTTGATGTTTTTTGTGTGTATCCACGTTTGACTTTTCAAAATTACTTTTAACAGTGGTTTTACTTAGGAAACAGTAGATGTTTTGAAATATTTACATCAGTTTCAACGCATTGTTAAAAATTACAAATGAAATAAAAATATTAAACTAACGTTTGTCTTTGATTAGTTAATTAAGGAGTGTCGTGATGAGGAGATGGAACATCATGATACTGGACTGGAACATGATGCTGAATTGGTGAGGATGGTTTCTCTGTATTTTTATATTACAAGCTGATATTAAAAGTAGATTATATCTGTGATTTAATTTTTGAGAAATGGCTAGATTTTTGTAAGACTAACCGATTGCATGGCTGTGCAGTTTTTCTTTGTTCTTTGTGTGTGTTGTTATCTGGAATACTGCTGTAATCTAATAAATAATAAAGCAGTATTATGTTCTTTCTTTCTCCAGGCTCCTGGATACTGGCTTTTAAAGAACGTGATTCAAGCTGGCTGCAAGGCTGCAATATATATCTCTGAGCGCATCTAAAATCCCTGTTAAGTAATGTTTCTTAAATTAAGAATAAATGGTTGGATCTGAGGAAGTATGACAACTCGTATGTGCTGCAATTTGACAAGATATAATAGAACAGGTATTCTTTGAGATAAGTCTTTGATTTACTAGTGTTATATATACAAGTCACAAGAGCCAATGGTGCTGTAATGGTAATTACATTTTTGACTTACGAGATTTTACATTATGAGCTGATTTCCAGGGATGCATTATATTTGTGATTAGGAGTATCTGAAATGCCCTAGTTACAGTTTGGCAGTTGTGGAGCTGTACATTGGCTCTTCATGTCATGGATGTTCAAGAGTTTTTGAATATAGATTTATTTATTTTTGATTTAACTCTCTTTCTTTCTTTTCTTAAATTTCGATATGATGTGGCATAAAGGTGACCTGTATTTATTCATGCAGTCGTTAGTTGACAACAAAACACATAAAAACAAAAAATTGGGGATCAGTTAACAGCTTGCTCACTTCCACATTGTTTACAGCTCATATCTGGTGTTCTTGAGTGCTTGTGATCAATAAGAAGATGGAGACCACAATATTTTTATATATTGAATCTGTTAACAGTCTGCATTCAGTACAAGTTTGTGGAGCGTAGGTGTTTTTTCATAATTTCAAATTAGTTTTAATATGGCTCAAAATGTTGCATTTGACTTTTATTATAGGAGATTTCTAGCTTTTTAAAGAATCTAATCTGCGAGTGCATCAATTTAATGTTGTATTATTAAACATTTATTTAACATGTACCTAATAAAATTTGGAACTGACCAGAAGTTGGCAAACACTGAACTTGCTTAAGAGATGAATCATTCAGCAATTGGTGATACAGAGAAGTTTGTGGCAATGATATATTTTTATTTTCAGAAATTTTAAGTTAATGTCCAGTGTTGTTTGACGATAATAATGTTTTCCAGAGTATTATTATAGCTTTATCTTGTTTTCTCTAAACCTAACCCTTCTTTTTAAAACCTTAGTTTTAAAATGTACCTTTTAATGTGTGGTATAAACAAACAGATGTTTGACTGTAATTGTGCTCATCTTGGATGAGCCAGTGTACTTCCTTACGATCCAGAAAATGTTCATGGTGTTAAATCCAACAACTGTGACTTTGCCGATAGTGCTTCAGGTTTATCAAGTTTGGAATTTCACCTTAAAGTTAACTGACTTTATACATCCTGATTTGGAAAAGGCTATGCACATAGTCTGAATTTGAGCATCCCTTTGACTTTTGCCTGAACTTTACCTTCTGCTTCCTACATAAACTGGTTTGTGTGGACAACTATGTAAATGAGCCACATATGTTCCTGTTTAAAATCTCTGAGAGGGTGGAATTTGAACTGGACTGGATGTTCAGTTTAGTCAGCACAAGGGGTGGAATGCACCACTGAGTTTTCATGAGGTGCTACTAAAGCATTTATAACACAGTTACATTCCCTGTGCACATTTATATAGTCGTATGTGCATGTGTGTAAAAACTGAAAACAGTTTTGTTTTTTAATCTGCCATGTAATACACATTTTACAATATGCATCACACACGTGTTGTTACTGCAGGCAATGTCCTGTGCAGCAGGTCAAATTGAAAAGTTAAGAAGTTGAAATCCTATTACACATAGTACTTATTGTATGCTATTATTCATTAGTCATAAAAAAATATTAAGGAATGTTAACATTGCAGCAAAACAAAGTGTATGCATGCATACATCAATCCATCCATTATCAATGCCATTTGTCACAGTCTGTGAATCTTATAGTTACATATCCTAGCCTGCACATTCCCAAAGGTGCTGTGGATTTTGAATGGACATTGTACCCTTTCGTTATCTCCTGCTAAGTGTAAATCAGAGGACACCGGGGTTGTCATTCTCACGGAATCATAAGGATGAATTCACAGCTGTTCTTTCCACTGGGTTGCTGCTCAGAGGGATTACACTGCGGACAGCTGGCCAAGAACACGTGCTTTCAGCAGCTTGAACAAAGTGCTGATTCCACATGGGTCCTGTTTTCTCCAAGAGGCTCTAGAAGAGTCACTTGATGATACCAGGGTTTGGGAGAACTGCAGGGAAAGGATCGCTCATATTCTTTCCAATCTGCTGTCTTCACCCAGTGATTTAAAAAGATGTACCACAGTGCAAAGTATAGTACAAATAAAACATGTTTACACACAGAGTGTGTCAGAGTTTCAACAGAGGGCATACTTCCATGTGTGCTTGTAATAGTATGTGTAATGGCTCACAAATTGGTACGGGTTCATAGGCGTGCAGCATATTCCTCTAGATGAACTCAAAGGAATTCTTGCAAAATAGTTATGGTGTCAACCTGATATAAAAAATGAGCATTCTGTAACAGCTCTTTTTGTGCCCACACATGCTAACAGCCACTGTTGGATCTCAAAAGAACATAACTCCTGAAGTACTAACTTCACTGATGCAGAAGTGACTGTAGGCTGGATCCTTGTGAGGGAAGTTGTTTTTCTTCCCTGCCACTAACTCTTGTTGCAGCCATCAGATCTGCTTCCAGGTATGGAGAAGTTAGTGACCCCATCTGGATCCTTGGGTATACTAGTATTGTGGGTCTATCTAGTGTGACAAATGTCACGTGTGGTTGTGGTCACATAAGATGTATCACCACATATGACATAAAGCTGTGTCAGTATGCAGAGCCTTTCAATTTAGTGACTTTTAAAAGATGCTTCTTCCTTTTATGGCCAGTTGTTTTTTGCGCGTCAATAACAAATGACATCAGAGCATTAGGATACTCTGTACCTAGCTGAACTACTTCAGAGTCTTGCTCACTATTATAAATAAACAGTGACACATGCATTCTATAACTCTTTGCTGCCCAATTTAGCTATGGTTCTACAAAAGTCCATAAATTACAATAATCAAAACGTTACTCAGATAAATAGTATATCAACAGTACCTTTACATAAAAAATAGATATCAATACTTCTACAATCACAGCCCAAAAAAATGTAAAACAGTGGTTGAGTATATTTAAATGAATTATGCTTACTACATGTATTTTATGTTTGAAAAAATCAAAATACCTCTGCATAATCTAAGATACAAAGAAGTAACAATTTTTGTGAAAAGATTAATTCAGGTCTTTGGGTTTGACAAGCAATCCGACAAGTATATTGTGAAGTTTTGAAATAAACTTAAGTTTATTTGAATTGAAGTTTATTGAAACATCACATTTTTTCAGCACTTGATGGGATACAACTTTTTCAGCACTTATAGGATAAAACTTCAACTGTAAGGAACAGAGATACAGCATAAACTAAAACTCAGCGGTAGAGTTTGCATGTCAAATCTGATCACCAGAGATTATTTTTATTTCAGATTAATAGTGTTGACAGCTTTACAGCAAGAAGCTAGACTTTAAAAAAGCATCAAGTGTGCAACTACATTTTTGGCTCAGCAGTGGGTGACAAAGTTACCATTAAATAAAAGATGAGTTATGACTTACGGTCAAGATGTAGGTGTTTATAACAGTAAACCATAAAATTAATATCTAAATTATCCACTCCTTTATAGTTATAAAGAAGAGTGTGAACTTCAACACATTTATTAAGCATGCATGTTGATTTCAGTAAGTCAGTTCTGTGCAGGTCTTTTGCAGTGTTGTCAAGGTATTTTTCCCAGAATCGTTTCACAGTGGAATGTGTTGATGTACAGACAGAAATCAGGAACATGGATTGAAAAACAGAAAAAAAATTAGTCAGCGCTGCCTTATACTTCTGAATTATTGTGCTGGTAAATCCTAAAACCTCAAGCTATATAAATTTACTATGTCTCATAAAAGCTTTCGGACGCAGATCATATTGTTATTTGGCAGTCGTTGTAAGGTGTGCCAGTCCTTACTTTGTGGTAAGGCAGTTTTTCTGAAAGAGCGCAAAGCGATCAACTTGCTTAAGAGCCAGCTTCGATCACAGGGCCTAACAAACCTTGATATTTTTTAATATGTATATGTCTGTATACGTCTGGATGATTACTGCTATTTTGGGTAATAATCTTTTTAGTACCCTTTTCAAGGAAACAGAAGCATTTCTTTTCTGATCTAGACCTGATGCCTTCTGATTAAAAAGCTAGTACCTTCACCCATCTTCATACTATTACCTTGGACATTGACTCTAAACAATTGCAACTATGGACTCTTTTCAGCTTTCTCTTTGTTTCAAGATGCTTTAAAAATAATGATCATGAAAACGATTTAAATAAAAGAGGATTCATAACATGAAATACACCGAAATAGTGTAATCAATAAAACAAGACCCCAGTCCCCTATTTAACCCTTTTCCCATGTTAGAAAATTGCTTAAGGACCTAGAAATGACCATCCTGGTCCATGCCACAAGCCCAGCTCACGACTCACCCCTCCCCCCCTTCCACACCATTGATGTTTTCTTCATTTTCAAACTAACCTCCCAAGGATTTGACCCAGTGCCTTAGTGTACATTGCCAAAATAAATTAATTTACTTGCCCCTAAACCTGAGTCTATGCATTTTTCATTCCATCCAACCAAGGGAATTGCCTCATATGTGTTTGTGTCAAAACCAGCGGTAGCAGTTTGTACATCAGCAAGAACAAACCAAAGACCCAACATCGGATCCCAAAGGCAGTAGAGCATAGAGGTATTCCTTACAAATGAAGCCACATAAGCCACATAACATGAAGAGCAACATACTGTGATGGGTGCCCTGGCTGCATTCAGGGAGCAACCATCACTCAACACCTCACACCATCAATATGATCTGCTCCTCACATTACTAGCCATGCAAGTGGACAAATAAACAGGCAGGCCGATTGCTAAACTAACAGGAAAAGCCTTCACTGTTGTCATCTTGGGCTGCAAGTTGATTATAGAACCTTCCACAAAGCAGTTGTGGGGATAGTGATAGTGAGACTGACCATGGAAGGACATTGGAAAAAGCTGTAGAGCCTCCGGTACAGAAGTATCCACTACCCCTTTGTTTTAGCCAAGCAGCTCCATGACTCCTGCTACCACTGACTACAGACAGAGACCCAAGCTTTGGAGAAGATCATGGAACTGGTAGTACTGGATCAGACATTCTCTGGGCTCCAAAAGGCTATGGCAATGAATTAGAAGGCAGTCATCACGGCCTCAAGCTCATACCCACTACATCACCCCCCCTCCTTCCTCCTACCAACCCCTCACCCTGCCCATCCTCCTCAACCTAAGCTGGTCAGGGTTGGTGGGTCAGCACTAATCCCATCCAATAATCTCTATCACTAGAAAATGGCACTCATTCCTTTCACTTTCCCATTTCAGTGAGTACTGGCAGGCAGTTGTAGCAAGGTAGGCCACCTCAGTCAAAACGTGCCCTGTGATGTAGATAGGTGTCATTACACCAGGTCCAGATCTTGCCATGAATGATGTTCCTGGTCTGATAGATACCAGATACCAGAATGGATGCAGTGCAGTCTGTGCTGGGTTTTACTGGACTCTGGGTGTCAGCCCTCTCCTGGCAATGTCTGCTGTGCTTACAAGTTTGTGATAAAAATTGATGGGGTACTAATTAATTCAGGGCAGCTGGTTATTCTTTTGCATACAGAACGAACAACTAGAAAACAGGATTCTGAAAATCAGGAAGAGACACACCAGCTGCTCACTCCCCACTCTGCTGAAAAATGCTTCTTTTAGCAGCACATAATACTCCTATGTTGGGACATCTCTGTCAGGACATAGCTCTACACCACTTACGGGCCTGATTTTAGTGGCTAGGGATTCTGAAAGAAATCTGTCTGTGGTGAATGGAATAGCTTGAATGTGAAAATGTAAACCAACTGGAAGTTTGATGGGTGCTGCTGCAGCCCCAGTGGCTCTGCAAGTAGGGCTGCCACTGTCTCACAGTGCCTGGACTGCTGTGGCATTAGTTTGAATCCAGCTCAGTTTGCATGTTCTCCCCGTGTTTGCTGGTGCTCTCATTGGCTGCCCCAGTCCAAAGACACGTGTTTCAGGTTAGTTAATAATTCTGATTGCCTCTGGTGTGTGCATGCGCTTTATTAAGATTGTATGACTAGTGACCGAGACAGACTACACCAACTTTGTAGTAAAAGAAGAGTCAGTACTATTTTTAAAAGTTTGTTGGTTATCATAAATATTAGTGAAAAGTAATAGTAATAGTAATAACTTGATAGTGATCTGTCAGAGTTGAATGGCAGATTTCTTCCTGGAGCAATTTGGGTACAATTATGCTGAAGGGTACTGCCGAAACAGGAGCGTGACAGCAAAAATAATTTTCTGCAAATTTGTCGTTAACTTTGTGTCTTGTCCCAAATAATTGCATTAAAGTTACACAATTAACCACTTTTAAAGATAAGATGTCAAGCAACTTATAAAAGTTCATAAACATTTTCAGCTGTGTTCTGAGTAAGGCAGTAGTCAGGAGTTACTAATGAAGGCCTGATAATATTATTTCAGATTATCTGGCCTTTTTTATTATTAAGGCCTTCTAAAATATCCTGCAGCATTCAAACATTCAATAATGTCAGGCACGGCAAGTTGAACCAAGATTAAATTTAAATAACTGTACCATCCGTGAAAACTTGCTTTGGCATTAATGATTTAACTAACAAATGAAGACATACTGTATGTTCAGTGGAACATAACCATGTGGATGGTTTGGTGATCTTGCACACTACTGATCTGATGTGACTACCTGATTTGTGATCTGGGGTAGTAGAAACTGCTTTCAGTAGGCTTTAGGATTTTGCTCCATGGCAGCTGTTTTGGCACCTCTGATGGCTGTGATTTCTATCAGCTGGAGCTGCATATGCGGGTGACCTGCGCTTATGCTGAGTGCAGCATGACCCCCTCCACGAACCCATCAATCACGGATGTGCCAAACAGAGGGACAGGGGGTGGCTGCACCAGCATAATTTCAAGGCCACGTTGCTGCTTGACTCTGTCATGGGCCCCAATGTCTCTTCAAAATATTAGGCAAGGCATTTACAGAAGTCCTCTAGCCCACTTATGCTAGCAGAAGTTCACATAAACCTCCTCTGTTGTCTATGTTGTTTAAACCCCTCTCGGCCTTTGACTTTAAGTTTTCTTTTGCACTTATTATATTTTTCATTGCAGAAAATGAATCTGTGTTTTTGTTTATTAAAAAATGCTACATTTTTGACCCCAAAATTGCAGTGATGATGAGCCTGATTGATATTATGGTTTGTTTGACTGACCTATCCAAAATTATTTAAGACTTAAGACTTATTTAAGACTTTTAACACTTATTTAAGAATAAGGAGGTGAGTAGAGCAGCAAAACAAATTCCAGTTAGATGCAGCTATGATCTTTTATTGTCAGTTATGTTAGATTTGAGAGAAGCTGTTTAGGGTGATATAAAAGGAATCACAACAGTCTGACAGAAAAGAGCTCCCTAATGATCATTCTCTTTGGTGTTTTAGCCTCTCTGCACCCCAAGGCCAGAAAATGTTTGCGTTGCACCTGTGTTGACCTGATGATTCTGAAGGCTGTAAGGCCAGTAGAAGCCTATTACACACTGTCTACTTTACACCACAGATGTTTTTTCCATTGTCACTATTGGTATTTCCCATGTGGCTCGGTCAATGGGCTGTGTCAGGGCGGGGTGGTCAAGATCTGAGCCCATCGCAAACTGGAGGGAGCTGTCACTGCAAAGGCACGCTGGGAACGAGGTGCGAGGTGCTTGCAAGCCCTTGCAGCCCTACACCCTGCTCCTGGTGATGCCTGCGAGCTTAAGTCATTTTGCTCTTTTTTTGGGAGGCAGTTACATCACTTTTGAGCCCCTGTCTGTGTGTGCCAGGCCCATTCATCACCATGATGTTTACAGATGCTTTGTTAGGTGACAGTATTGGAGTAGCTGCTGAAGGTTACTGCAGGCTACACAGACTCCGAAATGCACCTGCCTTTTAAAGAGCTTTTACTTGGCAAACTCACTCCACCTGTTAGCTCTCTTTATTGAAGATCTGCACTTTGCACCAGTTGTAGATCTACACTCTCAGGCCAGCTGACTGAAATGAAACCCAGCACTACCTCCAAGCCCGAAACACCCCTATGCTCAGAACCCATGAGCTGTGTTTTAGTGCTGCTTGTAAACAAGTTCAGTTTCATTACTCATGTATGTATCTTGTCCCCAGTGTCCTAACTGGTGACAACATGTGTTAGTTGATGTGATGAGCAGCCTTGGATGCAATTTAAACTAGCAATGTCAAATAATGTTTTTCTGTGAGGAGATTTTAGACATACATTGAATTATCTTTAGGGTGCACTAGCTGAGATACCTGATGGGTCAAAAAGGTATAGCAGTGGAGAGATAAAAAGACATTATATAATCACCAAACATTTTTAGCATTAGATTTGTTTTTAGTACATAAGTATTGTTAGTGTTGTGAGATATCTGAGATGCAATGCACACACCAGACCTGTACATTTTTCAATGCATCAGGTGTGTTATTGAAGGACACCCACACAGGCAGCATATGGTTGATGTTTGAAGCATGAATAGTAATTTTTTAAAGTTAAAGTTACTACCAATGGGTTATGACCTCTGTCATTTTCTGTGGTCAACATCAAGCCTGTAACTCTCTTCATAGCATGGTCTGCATTGGACCTGTCAGCTGATAAATGCTCTTGCTTGCCCTTAGATCAGGCTGTAGTGATGACACACATGCACAGCAGACAAAGTACTCAGACCACCTGGGTCTACAGAGCTGGTTGTCTGACCTTGGGGTTCCATTTTCAACACAGATTCCAAACAAAGGAGAACAGTATAAAACAGTGTCCTGCTTTGCTTTGGCGAGACTCTTGAGCCGTACCATCTGTATTTGTTTTTTACTAAACTGTCCTTTTCAGTTTGTCCTTTCCACTGTGCCCTTGGTGTTCGGTTTTAGTCAACAACTTGTTTTACCTTTGAGTGCTTAGGGTCTGAGTCTACTTACAGAGGAAGTAAACAAGCTGTTGGATGGTAGCTGTTGAAATCTGTGCCACCGTTTACACCCAGGTCTCAGTGAAACATGGACAAACTGCCCGAGTTCTGAGGTGTGAAGCAATAGGGAACTGGAAGCATAATTTCTTTATTGATGTACTTAAAATTATGGCTCACAAATCCAACTGGCCACAAAACACATCATCTGTTGAAGCAGATATCAAAGAAGCACAATACTAGCAATACCTTCTGAAAGGCTTGCTGAAAATGTTTTGGCTAAAAAGGTGATGGATTTACAGCAATTTTTTCATTTTTAAGCTATTTCAGGTATTTTAACAGATTGTTGAATAGATTTCTGAGAAGACAGATGGTTCTTTTGCATGCTTCTAAATAGTGAAGGAATGAAAAGGTTTTAAGCTCAGTAGATCAATTTCAGAGTGGGTATGTCATTGAATTCCTTTTCAAACAAAAATAAATTGTAAAACAAAAATAAATTATCAAGAAAACATTTTCACATATCTTAGTGTATTTTCTGGCATCACTAAAAAGCTACCAGAATAGCTAACAGGTGATAGGTAAGCAAAGATATAGCACACAGATTCATAGAAAAAGAGAAGCTCAAATAAATCATTTGCCACGATTCCTTAAAAAGTACGGCACACTATATGTGGAACATTGTTTTCAGTTTTCGGTTTAGTTGATGTTATGTTGTTGGTATGGTCAGGCCTTCATTGTATATGCTTCATCTTTAACGTCAAATGGTTTTAAAAGACCACACTTATCCACACTTTTATTGACAAATAACTTTTTTTTGTTTGTTTGTAAATCGCTGTTAGTATTTGACCAAGCAGTTGATTTTGCAATGATTTCACCATGCAGCTAGGGACCTGAGAACAGCATCCAATGTATTACAGGTATGAATTTTCTTCGTCTCCATGGATCTTGAAAATGAAAACAACTTGATAAGGACATTTCTAAACTGCTATGTAGTGAGCCAACAGCTGAAGGCGTATTGCACTACGAAAGGGAAGTGCAGGTGCAGAATGGTACTTTCTTTGCTGTCTCCTTCAGACCCTTAGTTTCGTCCCTCTATGGAGCTCATTATTGGCTTTGATTGACAAGTTGGGATGGTGTGCATTTCATTGATGAGAGTTTCAGAAGCCAGACTCGTGATCTGCATTGCTGATCAGCACGTCACCCTGCAGCTATCCCAGGGATATGTGAGATCAGTTACAAACACCCTGGCTTTTCGTCCCCAGAGTCGAACTCCAGCCCTGAAGCACTGAGTCACACCTGGTTCTGTTCGAAACCTGCTTAAAGGTAAAAAAACTCATTAAAAATAGTTATTTGTCCCAGTTACATCACGAGTTTGCAGCAGAACGAGGAGTAAGTGCTATGTACATTTAGTATGGTTTTCATACCTTTATAGTATTCTATACATAGCCTGCTTTAATGTATTTTAATGTTACGTTTTCTCCATGTATGTACGTATTTCTCAGTAAATGTATAATTTTTTAAAGATTATTTTCAAATCATGCATGCATTTGTTACTTTTTCTCACCCGATGTTACTTCATTATGTCATGTTAAGCTTGGCAACTTTAGCTGTGATGTCAGAGTATATTTTACATTATATGTATAGCCTCTCATTAAACAGAATATGCATAACATTGCAATAAAGCTTTGAAATAAGTTGAATTAAGTTGAAATTGAGTATGCCAGTGACTTCTATTGTGTAGTGGAAAAAAACCAGAAAACCAAGGGTTGAAAAGCAAAGAGATTTGGGGGTACAACAAAGTATTGAATCTTGAATGTGGAGCTGTCTGTGTTATTGTCTCCTCCTTTCTGGAAAACAGAATTACACATTCTAAGGTGTAGCACAACTCAAGCACACATAGATTGTCTGATCTGTAAATAAGTGACTGAGTGAATCATCACCTTTGTTTATAATAAAGCAGTTTAGTGTAGGCCGGGTAAGAGTTTTGATGTGTACCCACTGTACACTAACATTCAATAGTAATATTAGATTTTTAAATAATAAAAAAAACAAATACAGAGTTTCAAATTTGAAAACATTAAGAAACAAATGTCACAAACAAATTTTGCAATTCAGGATAACGCATAAATAATCAGCTGCCCAGCTCTGTGAGTGATGTGATTCAAGAACTGCTCTCAGCATATTTTGTGGTGTTGGTTACTGATGCAGCTGCCCTCTGTTGTACCTTGTTGGTCTAGTATCTGCTGGGACTATTCATGCCTTCAAGCTGACCTAGAGAACTGTGATCCAAGAACTTTGGGGAAACATACCACCTGAAATTGCTGTGCCATTACCCTCCCCGTGTAAGTGTTTAAATCAAAGCTTAGCCTAGTGTAAAGGGGAGGGAGGGCTTAATGTGGGAATGGGTTGGGGCCTTTGAAATGAGTTCAGGAGAGCGTGTGTTATCTTTTCTCCTCGGCATTCGCCATCCAACCCCGTGTGTCGTCTGCCCAGATTTGGCGGCAGCTCAAAGGGAATGCAAGGAAATGTGATCCATATGGTGGCACTATAAAGTCCACGCCACACCTGAGCCCTAACCAGAACTTACAAAGCCTTCCTCTCTGCCCACCATTCACTGTTTGGCCCTTACAGCGACGGCAGTAGTTTACCTGGCCTAGAGGTCTTCTGTTACACCTGCTATTTTCCAGACGTGTTTGCTGAAGGGTATGTACTGCATTTGTTCAAGAGATTTGTCTATATTTTCTCATCTTGAAAAACATCAAGTACAGAGGCCAGGTTCCTTATAAGCAAATTAGACACCAAAGAAAGTGAATACTCGTGGTAATATATAGCTGTAATAATGATAGAAACTGTCTGGTTAATCATAGCTATTGTCTGTGGTTTCTCTTTGAATGTTGTGTAGTTTTTCCTATTTTGCTTTGCTGCTGACAGTTAAATTGCTCATTAAGGCTCATAAATGAAAAATGTTAAAATAAACAGATTATTGAGGTTTAAAGGTGGAATTTTGTCCCTTTGTCAACATAAGTTCTTTGTAACGATTCACATCTAATATTTTGCTGCTATTGAATCAAATGTTTGATCTGAAGCATTCCCAGGATTTTTCGCTTCTCCTACGTGATCATTTAGACTTGCTATGAATGTCCTGGGCCATGTGATGCTGCTGCTCTTGCTGGGAGGGGTTACCTGCCAGAACAACCGCAATGCCAAGCCGGTCAGTAAGTCTCCTAAGAAGGCAGGGAGTCATAGCGGAGAGGCAGCCCCCGAAAGTGAGACCCACCCTGGGACAGGTGCCGGTGACCAGAAAAGTGGTGCCTCGAACCCGAAGCCCAGCGATGACATGAAGCTGCTCTTCCTAAAGAACACGCAGGTCACCTGCAATGATGGAACAGCAGCAGGGTGAGACAAACTACCACTCTCCTTGGCCCAGTCCTTATAGACCTTTAAGGAGTATGCTTCCTGTCAGACATTTGCTCATCTAGATAACCCTACATTAGCCTTTTGCATTTATTAATTCACATGGTTCCACTTTCACTGAAGAAATAAAGCAAAAGAGCAATTAAAACACAGAATTGACAAAAATACAACTCACTGATAATCCCGGATTCTTAATGTTAGGTGGCAGTGTTAAGAAGCAGTGGTGAGTCATCTAAATTGAGAATGGTTTATTTCTATTTTGAAATAATATCATTAATATATTTTCGTTCAGCAGAATTATAGTTTGAATAGTCAGCATGTTAAAAAGATGTAAGGAAGATGTAGCTGCATATGGAAGTTTCATATCTCTATCCTTGCTGGTGCCCCACAGGTATTACTTAAAAGAGTTCAAGGGAAGTAAGCGATGGCTCATATTTTTGGAAGGTGAGTTTTTTTTTTTTCTGAGTTTTGAATATTAACAGAACATGTACATGGTTATAATGCTGCAGATTGGACAGGATTGGTCTGGTGGATATCATTTCTATTTGTTTTTACATCTATGAAATGCAACATTGATTGAACATATACATGAAATATGCTGCATCATCATTTTGCCATTTGCAATGATATCGACTCCCTGGCTATTTCACGTAGCAGCAGTTTTCTATAGGAGGTTTTTCCTCAGGGTGTGAAATTGAGAAATCTGTCATCTCCCCAAGTAGAGTTACCCACAGCTCTTAACTGGAGGCATTAATGAGCACAGGCAGGTGAATGGAGCAAGTGGAGCTGCAGGTGCATGACTGCTGACTGCAGAACATGGCTCACTTCACACAGGCCTGTGCTTGAGCCCAGTGGGATCTCCCTTCTCTGTTCTTCTAAAGCTAATGTTAGTGTCTTATTTTTAGGAGGCTGGTGCTGCTACAACAAAGAAACCTGCGACTCCAGATATAAAAATATCCCTCGTCTCATGAGCTCATCAGATTGGCCCCAAACACGGAAAGGTTTGCCAGCAAACTCATATACTCTCTCTTTGGCATGTGGGACAAGTTTCTCCACACTTACCAGTGATGTGATGCTGACCACTGACTAAATATGCACTGATTCCTGTTTGAGCCTCACAAGTTTGCTTTGAACATTTTACAGGCACTGGGATCTTGTCATCTCAACCTGAAGAAAATCCTCACTGGTGGAACACCAACATTGTGTAAATTCTGTGAAGCGCATTTTCTAAAGACAGATTAAGCATTTATCATATGAGCTGAAAAATTCCTTTGAAACTTTCAAATCATGAAGACTGTGTAACATTAGTGATGCTCCTGTCTGAATCTGTTAGTTAGCGTAAACTCATCAGTATCCCAATGGTATTAATAATAATAATAATAATAATAATAATAATACATTTCTTTAAAGTATGGTAGGGTGCATTAAATTAGAGATATTTGTTTTCCCAGGTTTGTTCCATACTGCTCCAGTGATGTATGGAGTGGAACTGGACCTCCAATCAAGGCCCGCCAAGGAAAAGACCCAAGTATGGCAACCCCCCTTCCCTATTCCAGTCCTCACAACATGCGCGATCACTCCTACTGTGTATGACCATGGTAAATGTGCATGTGTATGTGTTCAGCATGTTGTAATGCACTGTGAATATTTCACAGCTGAATACGCCTTCATGGGATCCCTGATCATCCGTGAGGTGATTAAAGATCTTGTTCTCAAGGGCATCAAACAAGCCAAAGTAATTATGCTTGCTGGCACAAGGTAAGCATTCAGAGAACATTTTTATACCTTCCTACACATTGTCCAAGAATCTTCCTTGATCACTTTCCTAAAAAGGGGCTGTTAATGTAATTTTTCCACATGACCAGCTTGTTTCAGCTGGCTTTTTGACGACTTATTTTAAAACTTTTTTATCAAAATATGCTAAAGTGGTTTTCATTATTTGTTAGTCATACGTAGCAATGTTTTCTGGAAATGAACGAGACTACACGTCCTGCCCACTTTGCTTCTACACACAACATCCTGCACTTCACATACAACAGTGACATCATGTATTTTTGGCACATCCTGCTGTCTGCTATAAAAATGAGCACTGGACCTTGCATTATGCAGCTATAAATGTCTTTGAACGGAAGCAGGAATCGCTCCGAAAATTCCTCCCACTTTGGCAACATGTTTAAAGGAGTTTTAAATAAGGAACCCTGGGCTCAGTGCTGCAAACACCTTAATCCCTGCAGTGCTTTAATTGATGTCACAGTCAACTTATTTCCATTGTTGAGGACTTGGATGTGATGAAAATGGGAACTGCGGGGCTCTTGTGCTGGCAGCGCTGGGGGAACAGGTGTGCTGCTGAATATTGAGAAGGTGTCAGCTCAGCTGGAGCAGCTGGGGGCGGAGGCGCAGGTGCGAGGACTGGTGGACTCCGGCTGGTTCTTGGAAAGCAAGCAGCAGAAGGCGCCAGAGTGCCCCGACAGTGTCTCCTGCACTCCGACGGATGCTATTAAAAAAGGCCTTAGGTAAAAAGCAAACCCCCAGTGTGTTCATCGCTTCTATGCTATAAATGGATGCTCAGCCATTTTGATATATTTACAACACTTACTTGAGTGATCGTGTCCCACCAATCGCTGTTGTATGCATGTTTGTTGAACAAAAACGTACACATCTTTTATCTTAAACTACCCACCACTACACACAGAAAAACCATTTAACACCCAAACACCATTATTAGCTTATAAACACACTCAGCTGCTTTGTGTGATTCTACTGATAATTCTGATTTTTTTACAGTTTCTCCATTTTTTTCAGTTGTTTCAATATTTAATATACAGCACAACTGTTCAATATATATTATTACTCACTCACACCTATTCACTTCTGTTAACTGCCTGTTCTGGTCAGGAACAATAGATATTACGTAATATTAATAGCATATTTTGCACTGATTTCCTTTTTTTATTTCAGTGTGGAACAGATATCACCATATGTGCCATCCTCTGCACTTTAGTTTAATCAAAAAAAAAAATTATTTCAACCTGACTACTGCTGAGTTTTCCTTTGATATGTTCTGAAATTCTGATTCGGATGCTGGTAGAGTATTCTGGTGCCAGCGTTTTCAATTCTGATATCTTTACTCTGAAAATGATTAAGCCGTTTTTACGTTTTTCAGATTTAATTTTAAAAATGTGTGTTGAAAAAAATCAAATAAATATAATTAAAAGCTCAATTAAATGATCTAAAAACTTTGAGCACATAAAAATGCCAGCTGTGAAAAAAGGGTGAATTTTCCATTTGAGCTCTTACTAAGTAAATATTACTTCTGTGTGGTTAAACTGGAGTGCACAACAGCTTATTCTGACAATAGTGCTTCAGTAATGGTAACACCTTACTTTTCTTTGCACCTGACAAGTTGTTATAACATATTTTGTAGTATCTTGGGATGGTTAAAGAATGCTGTCATGTTATAAGATCTTTTCTGTTGCCCCTGCAGACTGTGGAATGGGATGATCCCAGAGAAGTGTCGGCAGCAGTATAAGAGAGGCGAGGAGTGGCAGTGCTTTTTCGGCCACAAGCTTTATTCTTCCTTGTCTTGTGAGTGACATAATTCTTGTTGTGGCAACCAAACATGTTGCCCCTGTATTCCCATGATGTTTGTATGCCATTGAGACTGCAGTAAGACCAACCTGCACTTTGTTATTGACTGAGATGATGTGTGTCTGTCTTCAGCCCCTCTGTTTGTGGTACAGTGGCTGTTCGATGAGGAGCAGCTGCGGGTGGAGAACATCTACCTGGGTGGCCAGTCTCTATCTGAGCAGCAGTGGACGTATATGCAGAACCTGGGGAAAGAGCTCAAGAACTCGCTTAAAGATGTTTTGTGAGTATCAGATATTAACTCCCCTTGCTGCTTTTCACATGAACACTGGATGTTCCAGTTGCTTGTACTTGGTACCTTATCGAGCCAGAATTTCCCCCTATTTATAGTGAGAAAATTACAAATTGAACTGAAAAGGATGTTAAGCATATGAAAGAAAACCAAGGGGTAATAGATACTACCACAACTGCAGTCTCATAGGTCATTATAGAAAGATTAATTAAAGAATGAAAACAACATTTCATTTGGTAGACTTATTACTCCTTACCTTTTTTTAACCATGTTCCAGGGCACCTATGCTCACCTCTCCTTAACATGTATGCTGTGCTTCAAGGTGGAGGTGGAAAAAAAGTTTATTTAACAATGGTTTAAAAATGGAGAGAAGCTGATAAAAAAAATGTGAAAAAGAGCAGCAAGAAGTTGAAATCAGATGTCAAGAAATACATCTGCTATTCTCGGATGCATTGTTACGATTTTTTAATGTATTCCATAGTGTTTTTTGACTGATCAAGTGATCATTTGAGTGATTGGTTGATTTCACAAATAAATAGAGAAAAGCTTGAAGAGAAACACCCTTGGGCAACTGTAGATGTCAAGTGCAGGTGTGTAATATAACAGTGTTGACTGCAGCAGCGTGTGGTGACTGTAGTGAGACTGTTTGC
>UFQX01000069.1:630000-903599 GCA_900497675.1 Arapaima gigas
GGAATAGATGAAGGATGGAGAAGCTTTTGGAGTTTTTTTCATTTTGACTGGTGTAAAAATGGACAGAGAGGAATGGAATGCCATCCTAGATGGACTGTGAGGTGATGGGGAGACACTGAAACGAAGATGGCATATATACAGGTAAGTGTGGATGGAAATATTGCCATGTTGCTGTCTGGATGCAAAGGACAAATTTAGTCACGTGCAGGTTTGCAGAATTGTGATTTTTGTTTTTTTTTCAGGCCCTTCATGTGAACTCTCTCTTTTCTCTCAAGACATTGCTTTTGCTGTATAAGTATTTGCCACATAGGCTTGCCAGTATTTTAAATTAGAATTAGCTTTAATATTTTCTCTTTTGAACTTAACGTGTACCAATAATTATTTTACTGTTTGACTGTTTGAAGTACAGATACTTTATTTCCAAATAAAATGAAGTTATTGGTGAAATAAACACACTGCAGCTTAAACAGTTGTTAGGCTTCTATTATATTTTTCTAGCTGGTATTTCAACAGGTTGCCTTACATCAGTAGTTTCTGGAAACAGTGACAGTTTAAAGTATTGAAGTATTAGAGTGGCTTATGCGGTCAACTTGTCCTGAACACACATACTGTATACAGGAGGACATAAGTGTTTCTCATAAATGTTTATTTGCTTTTTGCTGTAATTCCAGTATGTTTCTGCCTGTTGAGTTGAGTGTGCAGGCACTGTGATGCACACTGTCCCTGCTGTCAGGGGAGGGGATCTACGAGGTATCTGTGTCAGGCATCCTCCTGCCTCTGGCCTTGGTCCCTCAGGCCTTTCTGAGCATCAGAGGGATAGGGAGTGGTAGTGGCAGCAGCTCAAGTCGCTGTTGCCATGGTTACAGTCACCGCTAATTGCAAGGACAGGGCAGAAGGGCAGCAGCTGGGAGGAGCCTGTCTGGGTGGAGGAGACACACACACACACACACACACACACACACACACAGCTGACAGCCATGGATAAACAACACTGCCACTGAACAGCCCTGGTTGTGCTACTCAAGACAACATGGCAATATAAAACATATGCTTTTGTTTAACAGCAAATAGGTTTACTTCAATTTGTCCTACCATTTACTTGGACAGGAACATTTTTATCAATAATAATAATAATAATAGTAATAATACAAGAGATTACCAGACATTTAGCATAAGGGTACAAATTCACTGCTCAGCCTACCTGAAGTGTGTATTGTTCTAACATAAAAATACATACTGAGATTTCTGAAACCAGGTCACTGAACTCATTCATTCAAAATATAGAACCGGAAGTATAACAGCATAAATTTTTAACTTTGTAGAAAATTATTAGACTGGTTACACTGTATTTGCTGCTGTGTCATCTATATGAGGTCACATGAAAGCAACTTTAAAATAGCATTTTTTAAAACTAAACTGTCCATTTTCCCCTTTGTGTCTCTTCCCTGTTCTGTTCTAAACTGGCATATTCTCATCTGCGGCTCTGAAAAAGGACAGTTGGAACCTATCAATGAGGTAAGAACAAGGTATCAGCAGGCAAAATCCTGCCAACACAATTTCCATTCTTAAATGCACCTGGTGACAGAGAAAGCTGCCCAGATTGCTGCTAGACAAAGAGCTGCTTTCTGCTCCTCTGAGTAAGTAGCACTGAACAGTAGATGGCCATGCAGTCCTGACATTTTGAAAAAATAACTTTGCAATGTATTTTGGTTTCTAATATTGTTTTCAAAACCATTCTGTGAGTATTAGAAGGGTTTTCATTTCATACAATTGCACACATGACGCATAGTCATGAAATAGTTGCAAAAAATACACTATCACTACTGATAAAACATTTTATATATATATATATTTTTAATTTTTTTTTACAACTGAATTAAGCTAGTGATGTGTTGACTCTATTAATAAACAGAAACTTTTAAATGCCCAGCTCTCCAAAGAATCTTTTGATATTTATATTTTTAGATATTTATATTTTCTAAATAAATGTATCTGATAATTTGAATGCTACGTAAAAAGTAACTTACAATAGTATTAAATTCTGCTATAGGGGTATTTGATTACTATTTTGGCATTTTCCTTGTAGAATACTTACCAAAATATAGTAAAAACTATGAAATATTTACTTTAAAAGCTTGGCTTGCAAAAAAGTTGCCTTTTCTGATTTGACACTCAGTGTTATCTGTGGCATGTACGGTTTTGGAGATATAAAAGACTATGGAAAAGCACCCTGCTGGAAAAAATTTGAAAACCTTTTGAAAATCTGCATTAGTTTTTTTCATATTTGTTATTATTTTTGGTCTCCAGGGATTTCTCTTGGTAATGCAATCGTCTCTCAATGGATTGCATTATTAAATGGTCTTGAAAATGACAAAAACAGAATAGTATTAATAACGAAACAAGCTTTATTAGGGATATTGTACCAGGTCCAGTGGGGATACTGGGGACAGACCCAGATCTCTCAAAGCGCAGGCAGCAGGTCTACCTGCTTCAACAACAGGCCAACTACACCCAGCAAGGCTTCAGAGGCCACTTCACTGTCCACCTTTACGTAAGTCCTACAGGACATTTTCACTGACTGCCAGGGGAGACGGATACATTACAGAACACTCTGCCTCTTTTGCTTCCTACCTGCAAAGTTGCTGTGCATGAATACAGATGTCAGTCTGACACTTTTCTCAGCTCTGCTATCTACAGCCCATGGTGAGAATGATACCTCAGTTTGCCCTGACTGTCACAGCTCTAACCACATTGTCAGGAGGTCAAGGCCCCTTAGTGGGGTATACAGGAATGCTACAGTATAGTGCAATTTATTTTTGTCGAATCCAGTAATATATTACACAGTGGCTCATGTATCATGCATGGCTCAATCCTATATAAGTTAAACCAAAATATAAAATGTGGCAAATATCAATATTATTATTATTATTATTTAGCACCAATTATAATAACAACAACAATAATAAGTACTGAAACTGAAAAATTATATAAGAAGACAACTTCAGATTTTAGGCATTCTTGAGAGTTTAAACAAAACATGAGCTACCAGTAAAGTCTATTAATATGGCTGAAAGCTGGATGAATAACTTTGTCAGGTGTTTTAAATGAATGCTTAGCTGATTTTACAGTATACTCCTTTACCCTAATTTATGGGGCAATTTATTTATTTGTTTTGGTTTTGATAATTAGTAAGAACCTAGAGTAGGCCTGCCTGTCCTATGATGATGTGAAGCACAGTGTTTAACCTCTAGGCAAATTCTGTATTAAAACATTATTCAGATTCTCCAAATTGTTATGTCATGTCCACTGTTTGTTGATGCAGAATAAAGCAGCAAGGTGTCTCAGTGTAATCTGTGAGCCTCACACTCAAGCATAATATGGTCCACCTGAAAACTAATCTTTGTTATCCCACGCTGGTGAAATGAGTTTAATAAATGAGCATCCTGCAGATACAGACTGCATATTAAAAGCATCTTGGATGTCTGCGTGGGATGGTCTGTATGTTTGTTCAGGCTACGCTGGCTTCAGGAAGTTGGCAATTTGTCCTTCTTACTATATGTCACCTTTGAGGAGGTTTGTTGGAACAGGAAGGCATGAATATTTGAAAGTGTCTTTTCCTTATACATATATAAAAAGAACATTTAAGAATATCAGGTTTTGGGCTTTCAATAGGAAATCAGCCAGTGTTTTAACCATAAATTCTTCTCTCCCATCTCATCGTTCAGGGTCTCCTGTCCAGACTGTCCAACCTCCTTTTGTGTCGCTGGACATGCCAGTCATGTTGGCAGTCCTGCTGGGAGTGCAGCTGCTGTCAGCCCAGTGAGGAGGAGGTGGAGATCCTGGGACCTTTCCCTGCTCAGACCCCATCCTGGTTGTGAGTGTCTCCATCATACATTTCAATCAAACCTATAATTACTATAGTACTTTTTTTAGACTTTGTACACTGCTTGCACTTAGAAGTAATAAAGTAATACACACTCTCGCTATCTGGTAATGGACAAAGAACCTTTAATCAGTATTTCAGTCCTCTGTATTCTCCATTAATAACTTGTTAAGGATTCAAGTGTAAAACCCATACTATTTGACACTTTAACAGATTCTTTGGTATTTTATTGCTGACAGTTGCCATGCAGTGGAGGATTGCGTGGCTCTTGGAGTAGGTTTTGCCTCTTTAGTATTGACAAATCAAACAGTTCTATGTAGTGGTACCCTTCTGGTCACCGCTGGGTGCAGTTGCCTGCCACATTAGTTTTTGTAATGAGTGCACGGGCTGTCCACAGCAAGCCTTTCACTGCTTTATGGGCTGTGATGACATGGATAACATCTGGATTGCCTGACACGCGTACAGACAATGGCCAGGCACTCCTTTCCTCTGCTTCTGGCGGGAGGCTGGGCGATGGGGGCATGTGAGTCACAGAGCCTGCAGGCAAAGAGCACTGGGCAGCCGCAACTCCCAGAGAGTCATTATGTCGATAGCAAAACCACTGCGGCTTACAGAGCTGCATCGGGGCGGGTGGAGGTATGACACTTTTCCACGATTACCTTTTTTGCACTGGAACGACACACTGGGAACAGAGAACTGGAACGTAAAACAAAAGTCAACAATCTGACTATTGTGGGAACATTTTATAAACCTTTGTGACTATTTTCATTGCACACACTGCGTCTCATATTTTTTTAATAACTACTTGTACTTTATGCTGCAAATATTGCATATATGTTAAAAAAGTACTTTTCGGGTGAGGCTTTGCAGTTCGATGTTAATGATTAAAGTCTCCGCAGATCAGCAAGCTCTGCTTTCTTTCCGAGGGATATCAGCTGTTACCACTCCAGGCTCATTCTGTTGTGTGGAGGGGGCGGGGGTTTGTCTCATACCAACCAAGACCAGCTGTCCTGCTGCTCTTAAAGATCATGTACAGTGGGTAGACAAAATTCTGGAAACACCACATGAAAAAGGATTCAGATTTGATGCTACTGAATTGGACACACAGAAACAACTACAGAGATGAATCATTACGGTGAATACCACCATGTGCTAGCTGTAGGAGGTCTGAGGTCAAATGCTTCCATGTGCAACTTAATAAAACAACATGAGAGCTTACAGGGCTAGAAATTTCTGTTGCATCTGTGTCAAAGTGTAAATTATTTATTGAGAAAGGACATGCAAGCAAGACATTTACAGTGAAAGGCACCTATATTAAACTACAATGGCCCTTTTATCAACATTTAAAAGATAAAGTTATTTCCTCCTTAGCCTGCATTAACTAATGGACACCAAAAGAAACCAGAATAAGGAAGAAAAAACCTGGCATATTATTCAACAATATGATACAATATTGACTCAGTGCTCAAACAGGTGGCACTTATTTTGGTCCTAATTCTCTTCAGAAACAGGCAGTTGATGTTCATTGCCTGGACGACTGGCAAAGTGTGGGTGCTGTACTCCTGTCCATCATGTCCAACCCAGCTCTTACCAGGGACTTTTACCACTTGCTGTCATTTCATAAAGAGTAAAAGGTACCCAGAATAGTTATTCTAACTGCCACATTTTTACAGAAAGTTTAGTTGGTGTGAAGATTCACGTAAGAAGAGTGACTGAAGTTGCATTTGCTGAACAGACATGATTTGTTAGTTGATGGGCAAATCTCGATTTCCATTAATCTCTATGATAAAAATTAAATGTTTTCCCACACTGCCAGCAAGTCACCATATTCTATAGGGATTAAATCATCTTGAGCTTCTTTGGTTCTTTGGTTGTTTTGTGTGCATTAATGTGCACAACTTGCCATGTGCTCACTTGCACACTTACCATATAATTTACTGATAAATCCTACTTATTTCCATTAAAGCAAGTCCATTAAAGCAAATATCTCCAGCAGATGTCTGTGATGTTTTTAATGTATGAGAAAATCAGGGAATATCAAAAATTTACGTCATGACACCGAGGGGTGTGTCTGGTCTGGGAAATGACATGACATAAAACAATAACAGCTGGGCCTTAAACTTTTATTAGTTCAGCAGCTCATGAATCAGCATCAAAATCAACAAAACAGCTTCCTAACTAACGTGAAGAAAGAAGTCTTACAGGTGAGGTGTGAGAAAACAAAAAGGAGAAAACTGTTCAGGTAACAGCAACTAGAAATGATCAGCACAATGACAAAACCACAAGTGCTGAACAAAACTGCCAAATCAGCTCTTTTTCTGCACTTGACAAGTCTCTTTTCAAGTTAAATAGCTGCATGTGGTCCTATTTTCTTCTAACATGCTCCCTTTAGGTCCGGCCTTTGCTCAGGAAATGGGGTGAGACTTAGGCTACTGCCTGTCACATGTTCACCTTAACCCATAAATTCTTCATTTGACTCATAAAATTGTGTCAAATAGACATCTTTAAAATGGCAAAATGTGTAATTTCTTTTTTTGTCAGGGTCAACGACTGCAAAGATGAAAAAGACACACATTCTGAAGCTATGGGCTTTGTCTCTCCTGCGACGCCTCAGAACAGCTCCCCAAAAAGGCAGTCCCCTAACTGCGAGATCTCCTGCTCCACTTACAGCTTGACCCATCAGTTGTCTAGTGAGTGTCTGTTCTGGACTTGTGGTTAAAAGTGTTTTCTGTTTTTAGCCTTAAACAACGTTACCGCTGCGTGTGAAATTGCAAGTCTTTTAAATAGAAACACTTTTGTTTATTTTAATACAAATAAGAACAAGAATATGAATAAGAATGGTCGTAGTTCAACTTTTGTGATCCATGGTTCCTGAACTTCCTTTAGGTAAAGAGTCTCAGAGACCCAGCTCTCCACTGGTGGACATCAAGCCCATTGAATTCTGGGCTATGGGCTCCAGGAAGGAAGCAGTGCAACCTGCCATCCTGCGCAAACCATATTACAAGTCAGAAGACTACCTCCGCAAGCTGGAACCCCAGCTGTACTCAGCAGATTCCAGTGGCGATGATGTGGACTCCCTGACGGATGATGAAATTGTGCTGCGCTACCAGCTGGGCATGCTTCACTTTAGCACTCAATACGACCTTGTCCACAACCACCTGAACGTGCGAGTAATCGAGGCGCGTGACCTGCCACCTCCCGTCTCCTCTGACGCTTCCCGCCTAGATATGGCCCATTCCAATCCATACGTCAAGATAAGCCTACTGCCTGACAACAAGAACTCCCGGCAAACTGGTGTCAAAAGGAAGACTCAGAACCCCGTCTTTGAGGAGCGCTTCACTTTTAACCTTCCCTTCTTGGAGGCACAACGCCGTACTCTGTTGCTCTCGGTCATTGACTTTGACAAATTCTCCAGACACTGTGTCATTGGGAAGGTAACTATGCCTCTGGGAGAGGTTGACCTGGTCAAGGGAGGCCATTGGTGGAAAGCGCTTGTGCCAAGTTCTCAGGTACGTCTGAATCCGTATTTAGTCTGATGATGTTTAGTGAATAATGGTCCTTTGGAAATTGCATGAAGAGGTCAGTAGATTCCCATGTTATGCTGGCTGCAGCTGCCGATGTTGCTGTTGCCTTGTCCTCAGAATGAGGTGGAGCTTGGTGAGCTGCTCCTATCCCTCAACTATCTGCCCAGTGCCGGGAGGCTCAATGTCGACATTATTCGTGCCAAGCAACTGCTTCAAACTGACATGTGCCAAGGCTCAGGTAATCTCTGTTGTGAAAAAAAACTTTACAAAGTAAAAATATATGAGTCAGTAACTATTTTTTGAAGGGAAGGTCACAGTACTCCAACTATTGCAGCATCACCATCTCTATTTATACTTGTTTGGCCAGATGAGAATAGCAGAGTCATTGTCTGTTCTACATTCCCAGATATTCTCTGCTTTTCTGGAATATTACTAATGTGGCAAGTGGGGTGATTATAGTTATCATTCATTTATATCTTGTTAAATGTATTTATTGTATTATTTCTAGGGTGGAGAAACTCTAACATGAGAACTGAATAACAGATTTTTAATAAATATCTTAGCAAGTTGATTGAAATAGACCCCACACTGATCCAAAGTTTTTAAAAAAAATTACATTTTTCTCCTAACCTGGAGCGTAATATTTTTTACTGGTCACTGATTATTTTTTTACTTTTTTATTGTTGTTTGTTGTTAGATACTGTGTCATTCCATTAAAACTACTGAGTTATTTACTAATACCACAGCCCTCATTTCTCATTCATGGAAAAGACAGCATGAAAACTGTGAAAAACAAACACGCATCATCTGAAAGATTTATTTACCATGAATCCAGCAAAACAAAAAGCCAGTTTAATAATTTTACCTCTGAAAACATAATTTTGGATAGCACAGTGCATTGAAAATATTTGTACTTTGGCTTCCTTTCAGATCCTTTTGTGAAGATCCAGCTAGTAACAGGGCTGAAACTGGTGAAGACCAAGAAGACCTCCTGCATGAAGGGAACCATTGACCCTTTTTATAATGAGTCATTTAGCTTCCGGGTCCCCCAAGAAGAGCTCAGCGAAGTCAGCCTGGTGTTTTCAGGTAACTGACTTCTGCTTTGTTGTCTTTTCTTGTAAGCATTGTGGCAGCATCTCAGAAGTAATGCTTTCAGTGCTGAGCAAATTCACTGCAAGTATTTTTCTACAACTTTCAGGCACTTGCATTAAGAGTGATTTGTGTTTTTGAACTGACTATGTTGCTGTTCGCTCACACTGATCTGCCAAGTTATGGAGGGCTGTCCAGCTCTCTGCTGGGCCACTGAAGCATACAGTGGCCTGCTTCAGCAGGAGAAGCAGGCTGGCTAATTTCATCCAGAAGGAGGTGAGCCATTATAGCTCAAAAAAGAACCTCAGCAGATTCTATTTCATAATCTGTCATCAAGCTTTTTGGTGTTTCTCCAACCAGCATTACTATTTGACTTAGGCACAAAAGGATGACTTTAGATGACTGTTCTGATCAGACTACTGTACAGTCTTCATGTCATCGTACAAATGTGCTAACATACCCCATGCTCAAGCAACACCCACTGGCCAAGCTGGCCTCCCCTGAATCACATTCCTCAGCCTGGCCCAGGAACCAAGACAAACTGGTCATTGCGTCTGTGGCTGACTCATGCTACATTAATAATGCATCTCTGGGCTCCACGCAAGCATGTGTAGTGCAGGAAGAAGACTGCCAAACAAAAAATGATTAAGAAAGAAGCAGGCACTAGCACAGCATATGGGATTCCACTTCAAAAGCTAAACCCATCTTCTCAAATGCCAATTCCTGAATAATAAAAATCCATAAATCTTTCAAACACAGCTACTGTACTGTAAAACACAGCTTCCAAATTGCGGTTATTTGAACGATGGTTTATGTGAAAGAACTTGTCATTCGGTGATGTATCATAACTTGACACAACACACCAAAACCCATGTAAGAAACAGTCAACTTAAAACTCAAAGGTCTGGTTTTAAACAGAGGTAAAGTTCATACGTCTTGGGAAATTAAATACCGAGTCTTGAAACTGTTAAGAGTGATAGATAATATCCCTCTTATTTTATTACTTTGTTGTGTGTGTGTGTGTGTGTGCGTGTGAGTGTCTATCTTTTTTTTACTGTGTGCTTGGGATGAATGTTAAGAGACCATAAGGAAAGAGAAAACATGAACTATGCTGAAATTACCCAACTGAGATAAGTCTAGTTTCTGAGAGCCATGATTTTTTTTATTTACAGTTTTTTTGATTTGTTTATAGATACTGAATACTTACAGAATAGAGTGTTATATGCAAATAAATTGTATTGTTTTGTGTTGCTCCCAGGTTGTTTTTGTGCAGTTCTGATGGAAAGGTTCTTCCTGATGGGGTCCATTAATTGTTTCTCTTTTATTCCTCCTGTTTGCATTTTCATAAAAAACTTATTAAACAATTGGAAATGTTCTATCAAAAAATCTAGTAAACCTTAAAATATATGCAAAAAACCTAAGCTTTGATCTTGGGTTGATCTTACAAGATTATGTAAACTGAATAAACCGAACCAGTTGTCACCGGCAGTGAATAAATGAATGAATGTAGTAACGTACTTGTATTTATACTGAGTATCAAAAAATGCTTAAAACTGTAATGTACAACCAATCATGTGTGATCTGAGTTTTTCAGTCAGTGTTTCCCATTTCTTCATTATAGTGTGGTGGTCACTTTATAGTAATGTCTTTTCTCCCTGTTCCAGTCTACGGCCACAACATGAAGAGCAGCAATGACTTTGTAGGCCGCATCGTGATTGGGCGCTTTCCCACTGGACCCCCTGAGGCCAACCACTGGTTGCGGCTCCTGGCATCACAGCGCACCCCTGTGGAGCAGTGGCACACTCTGAGGTCCCGAGCTGAATGTGACCGAGTCTCCCTGGCCTCTCTTGAAGTCACGTGACATGATGGGAATTAGCAAGTTGAGGGAGGTGTGGCGATAAGGGGGGTGTAGGGGTTAGGAAAGGGGACAGAAAGAGGATGAAACAAAGGGTCTTGGGTGGTAACAGGGGAGAGGGCAGCTGACTTAGATTTTTTTGTAATCACTACTGGTTCATTTACCCAGAAGCCATTGCTCTATAATTGCTCATGTCATTCAAAAAATGTTGGTGCCTCATCAGCATCACATGGCCCATTTGAAGGAAAGAAACCTCAGGATATGAAGCAGAACTACACTGCTGTTGTCAACAGTTCCTTTCTATCACAGTAACATTAATCTCAGGAGTACAGTACTATATACGACACTATAATTGAATCATGTTTTTTGGTTCTGCATATTTCCTCAGTATAAGTCTGTAGAACACCTCATCAGACCAAAGCAATCAGCAATGTTGACATATTAATCTTTGTTTTGTTTAAATGTATTAATAATATGCCTTTAAAATTGTTAATCCCCTAAAGTATTGATTGTTTTATTATTGTCATACTTGAAAAAAATTCTATGTTTTCATCTGTAAATTTCATATGGACCTAAAACCTCATTTTTAAGGTTATTACAAATCATTGCAGTTCTGATTCAAGTGGCTCTTGGTCAGGGAAGCGTAAGAGAACTTTACACAAGCCTTGGCATGTGAGTTGACATCTTCCACTTACTTACTGAGTTTTTTTTACAGGACACTGGAAAGTGACGGTGTACAGCATACTGTATATCGGTTCTTCTATGTCGGTGTGCTTTCACTTGAACTGTGTGTGCCATGTTTTTGTTTACTGCTTCATGAACACCAGGCTGTACTTTGTTGTGATGATTTCTGCCACACCTTGTCCGTGATGTTGAAAATACTGCATAAGTAGGAAATAACGTCCCTGCAGTGGAAGAATCCTATGTCACTGTCATGTTCTGGGAACAAGCTGTGTTAATAGCAGAAGTTTTAATAGTTACTAGCAATGTTTCCATTAAGAATACAAGATAAAAAATGTTGAACAGTCACGTAATGGTCTGTCTCACATCCTGTGCTTCAAGGAGAGGGTCCAGACAACGGTGAACCTGCAATGGACAAGTGTTTATTGTTAAGGCATGAAAGAATTAGCAAAATAGCAGGCTAAACGGGTCCGAAAGGAAATCTAAGTATTTGTTCAGTTTAATAATGTAGAATTAGTTTAATTTTTAATCATTTAAAAGCTTAATGCAACAGTAGAAACAAAAAGCTGAGCTCAAGTTTAGCATGAAGAAATGCCTTTATACAAGAACGTTTACTCTTTTTACTTTTTTTAACTATGAGTAGTTTAAAGTGAGGCAGTAGTAGTACGAGCAAGTTTTTTGAAAAACAATTATTGGCATTTACAGAATAAAGATGTAAATTATTTGCAGAATATGTAACAACACACATTGTACTTACTATCTGTCTGAGATTTGCAGTCAGTATTAAAGTGTATTTTTTGAGGTACAAATATTAATTACATTTTCAGCATCAGCCAACTAATAAAGTGTATGATGTAGTAGAACTGATTTAGTATCTAGTTCCAGTGAAAAAAAAATCTCCAGAAATTTGCTCCAGACCCTTTAATGGAAACATAGTAAGTATTGCAGCGTCAGGGTATTCAGAAATACCAGCACCAAACCACTTGACTCAAGTTATCACCTTTCATCAACTAGTGTTCAGATTGCTTGGCTTTGCATACTCTCCTGTTCCGTCATGACAAGTACTGTGATCAGGCATGTGACAGTCAGTGAAAATCATTATTACCATTAAAATATTGACAGTAAATAATCTGTGTTAGTGACTGTTTACCTACATAGAATATAGATGTAAATATAGAGGTATATTTATAATAGAATAGTATATGCATATATTTCCTACTTTGCCAATAACAGATATATAGAACAAATTTATATTAATACTTATGTGCAAGGTATATAAATGTGTCCATTTTCACTGAAGTTTCCTGATGAAACGTATGGAGCTGTGATGATTTATTCCTCATTGAAAGCTGTCGCTTTTAATATATGAAGTATTTGAAGATATCAGTGGGTGTCAGAGGACAAATGTGCATAAATGGGTGTCCTGCAGCGAGAGACTGTCGTGGGACCTGAGAATGATTCACATTCACTGTGAAGAAGAAGATGTCGTCTCTTAACAAAGGAACATGACAAGCAGAATACGGGACAGTTCGAAAGGTCAACAGAATGATTTTGAAGTGGCCTGTCCTGTCTAAAGAATGTTGCGAATATGATGTATTCCACCAAATTTTAAGATGTTTTGTGAAACTGAAATAATTCTTGTTGTTGAACTGATATCCCTGTCTGTTTTGTATGTCTTATTGTCTCTGTGACTGCAACACTCATCGCTCTGCATCCCTTTATATCACAGTGTTTGGCAATAAATATCCGGTGTCTTTGATGCTTTTCTTGGTCCTGTACCTCGAGCAGAATAGAACTATTTCACAGTTTGGTCACATAATGCAATTTGCAAACGCATGGAAGAAAAAAAATCCAAATAAGGAAAAATAATTTTAATAATAAAGAAATAATTACTTCCTGTGGCCTGTGACTGCTTTCATAGCTATTAATAGAAATAGCTTTCATATTCTCTTGGAGAAATTCTTCATTAAAGAAGCAAAAAAGCCATACAAATGTTGATTTCTGTCAATATGCTAAATAAATTACGAAGCCAATTTCTCAATGATCTTCCTCTGAAGTAGAGGCTGTGGTCAGACTAGTCCTTTTTAAAAATCTAATCAGCTATTGCATCACTTATTTATCATTTTCTATTACAGGTCCAAATATGCAATAAGAATTTGTCAACTAGGGTCTTTGATAGTAAATTCTTTGATTACATTGTTGCAATAAATGTCACTGTTTATATTTCAGAGTCTTACAGGGTTATTCTGCCTGCAGTGAATCCACAGTGTGTTAATATTCTCAGTAATATTTTTGGTAATATTCTCATTAATGTAACTGTTGTCATTTTGCTAATGACGCTGGTCACCGCCACTGTCTTTCAGACAAGTGATCGATGAGACCCAGTGTGGTCCTCATTGTGTCGTGTATTTTTTATTTGACACCTGACGGCATATGGAATTAGGCAGAAGAAAAAAAAAATATATTATACAAAATCATAGATAAACATAGATCGTATCAGAAATTGTCAGTTGTCTCAACATTTCTCAAATCAAACTATTCCATTTTCACATTTTCAGTCGTGTATTAATCATTGTGAAACGTCTAGTTATAATTTCCAGCCACGGTGAAACTAGTAAAGGCAAAGTTTATCTTGATAAAGGTCAGGGGCTGACAATATAACTCATTATATGATGAAAGACTGACATGATGTAAGACTGATGAAAGAGGATAATGAGATTTTCAGATTCTTATTTGAATGTGACCACATTCAGTAGAAAACTTCCTTAAGTAAATTCAATTTGAGATTCATTAAACCCACTGAGTCTTGAGCTGTGCTCCCTGGGAGCCAATTAGAGGCCACAGCTGGTGCGGAAACAGATCGTGGATCAGCGGACAGTAACGCTCTAGAATATGGAGCCCATCCAAATGATCAATTCCTGGATATAGTGAGAGCAGCAATGGCAGCAGTTTTAGCATTATGACTACACTACAGTCTCAAATGAACTAGTCACTTAGTATTATTTAACTTGAGTCTTAGTAGGAATAATCCCATTGAGATTTCAGACTCTTTCACAAAGGATTTATGGGTAACAGAGTGCCATATAGAAGAAGCATAAAGAAAATGCTCTGTTGAGCTTCACTGAGAATAAAAAGTCAGGTAACACATGAACATGCATTAACTATAAGGTTGTGGACAAAGCAGGTGGGGTCCTGCAGAACTACTGCCAGGATTCAGACTGGAGATGTTCTATGATTCATATGTTGAGAACATTGGGGGTCTTAACCAGTGTATAGCTGACTACATCAATTTTGTGTTGACACTCTGTCCCCATAAAAACAGTGCCTTGATTCCTCAGCAACAAACCATGGATCAAGACTTGAAGAGCCTCCTAGACATGAAGAAGGCAACATTCAGATCTGATAGAGTCAAGCTAAAGGAGGCACAGTGGGAGCTGAAAAGACTGTGGTTTTAAGGGGAAGTCTGCCTAAAGGAAGAAACTGGTGAAAAAGCTCCAGGATACCAATTTGAAGGAGGTATGGAAACTCTTCAAAGGAGGCTATAGAGGGACCTGTGAATGGGGCAGAATGAATCGAATCATTTCTTCAACAGATTCGATTCAGCTGTGTCCACCCCAAACAACACCTGCTAGACTGCACCTGCTTTCTTGCAATGTCACAACACCAAATATCTGCTCATACCTAACCAACATAGACCATCACTGAGGATCAGGTGAGAAGAGGACTTAGGAGACTGCACGCTAGCAAGGTTGCAGATCCTGATGGAATCAACTCCAGGGTGCTCAAAGCATGTATCAACCAACTGCTTAGTGTCCTCACCTCACACACCTTTTTAACCTGTCCCTGGGTCTGCAGAAAGTATCATTACTGTGGAAAACATGCTGTGTCATACCAGTCCACAAGAAAAAGAGTGCCTGCGAGCGGAATGACTACAGATCAGTGGTTGTCACATTACATGTCAGGAGGACAACTGAGATGTGGGTACTTCATCAGATCAGATCAGCCCTCTTGTAAAAGACCATCTGGACTCCCTTCAGTTTGCCTACAAGGCCCAAATTAGTGTGGATGATGCAGTCATCTACATGCTCCATAAAGCTTATTCCCAGCTGGCAGCACAGTAAGAGTCATGTTTTTGTTACTCCTCCAATGCCTTCAGTACCATCCACCCTCTCCAGTTGAGGAACGAGCTCAACAAAATGACTGGAGACGCACCAATGATCTAACAGTCAGACTGCAGTTTGTCAGGCATTGGGACTGTTACTGACCCAGTGGTGAGCAGTACAGGTGTACCCCAGGGAACAGTGTTGTCTCCATTTCTGTTCACCCTAGATAACACTAGGGCCAATGGTATAAAAAGTCATAGACCTGTCTAAAAAGAGAGCAGCATAATGGTGTTTGGAGGCAGCAGCATTTGTTATATTGACAATGTTTTTATGGCCCAGAGACCACAGATAAATCACAGTCCTACTGTATGCAAGGACACGCATGAGAAAATGTTATTAATACTGTTATCCACTTAAGCAGGAAGTTCCACAATACTAATGCTTTCCAGACTTTAGTGCTGCTCTTGTTGTGATGTATCTAAGCTAGGCTGGAATTTGAAGCTGAGTTTAAGCGTTGTGCCTTTTATCTATAGAATTATTGTGGCATATGAAGACTTCTAGAAACTTTGACGGCATCACATGTGTATGTCCACAGGGTCTAAGAACTATTTTCTGTTTATGTGAGAGAACTAGTGTAACTCATAGAAAACTATACAGTTAATCTTCATTCCTGATCTAATGGTACTGATCTACATATCAGACTGTCTTAATGACACTGTGCACTGCTGTACAGGTACTAGTTTCTTAAACAGAAGATAGATTCATTTAACTATTTGTATAAAATAAACTTGTCGTGATAAGAAATAAAGTTCAGTTTATTGTTATCAGTTGTTAACATGAATGGTTTAAAACCTGACTTGTTCAGAATCAGCTAGGAATGTGCCTATCATTTTAATCATTTGACATATATCCTTTAGCATTTACGTAATTTTATTCAGACTGCGGCAGAAAAGAAAATAACATCCATCTATCCATCTATCAACAAATTCTTGTTGAAGAATCCAACAACAACCAATCAGCCATTGGCAGTAAAGCATTCAGTTATAGGGCCCTTAAACTGTAAAATATCTTTCCAGCCCCCTCGGTTAGTTCAGTTAAATTCAGACCTAGGGAAAACTAAAATTTCCTTAACTACATTAATGACAGCTCCTGATGCCACTGCCCATGCTCTTCTCTATATAGCTGTTGGTCCTGCTTTAAAGGGTTCTACCAAACCACAGAGTGATGTGCAGTATTTTTCCATTATTTCTTCTGACTGATTGTTTCCACACCCATAGTAAACTTTGTTAAGTTGAGAATTGGGATCCTTCTTTATTTATACTGCCTTACCAACCGATGACCACCTGAATGTTCCAGAAGGTCTTACACAACACTAGCTTACCCCAGTTTTGCAATGTGTAATTTCCAGGAGAGCTAGGGAGCTACTTGGCTTTAGAGCTGCAGGCATTTTCACTTCTTCATCAGCCTTAACTTCCACTTCTTCTCTACTTCCTT
Organism: Arapaima gigas; assembly: GCA_900497675.1. Classification (NCBI taxonomy): domain Eukaryota; kingdom Metazoa; phylum Chordata; class Actinopteri; order Osteoglossiformes; family Osteoglossidae; genus Arapaima; species Arapaima gigas. Next base: position 646,630 of record UFQX01000069.1, read on the forward strand.
ATAGATTTTGTCTACATTCTTATCTATTATTCATTTTTGTTAATAATAATGTTGATTGCTTTATGCAGCAATCTGTAAGGATGAATGTCATAGAAAAAAACAGATTAAACTGAACTGAATTGGATTAAGTCCTGGATGTATCCAGCTGAAGAAGGTATTTATTGGACAGTCCACCGTGGATCCATGAAAGCTCCCCTGAAATGCCCTGCTGGCAGTGAGTCACCGGCAGCTGCAGGCAGGTGAGGGACTGGTGTGATGAATGCCTTGTGGATAACTGCAGTGTGGGGTCCATGCAGTCTAAGAGCATCTGTGGCCCAAATGTCATCCTTCTGCCATTTTTGAGCTGCTGCTCACATCAACAAAGAAACCACAAGACTGTACTTGTTCATCTCCCACACAGTTATTTTACTGCTCCATTTGTGCATCACACTGTCCACAGTCCAAATACTTAATAATACAATTACATAAATGCACACCAACTCTGAAGCTATTCTCAGAAAATATAGCTTCACTGCTGATCTTCAGTGTTTCTGGTGAAGGCTTAACATAACTCTGAAAGCATGGTGTCAAGCAATCCTTCATCTGAAATATTGAAACCCCTCCTTTTCCCGTCATCACCTGTCAGATCAGGCCCTTAGTCAGTGTAAGAGGACCTCTTCACCGCACCACTGAATATTGCAGGCTCCTGTTGCTTGGAAACGAGGTGATGTCATAGCACGGGGCTCTAGAGGAACATAACAGGAGGGATCAGGCGAAAAGTAGGGGCCACAGACAAGGGTAAGACCTGGCATGTTGCTCATTAAAGGACCTCCAAGCAAATATATCCCATGCACAACCCCAATAACCTCTTACACCTCATACCAGAGATGCACACATGTTTATATGCTGAAACCCGAGTGACGAATAAATTTTTAGGGGAATGTGCAAACTGTATACCTATATAAAACACGTCCCTGACCAGGTACACCACGAATCAGAATTTAAAGGTGAGCACAAGTACCCAGTCTAGTTGTTGATTCTTTTCTGGTCAAACTATTTTGAGTATCTGACATTCTATTGAGCATTTAATTTTTGCGAGATAACAGTAAACATTTTGTAAAATAAATAAATAAATAGAGCTTGTAGAAGCACTCAGAAAAGAGTGGGCAAAAAAGCTAATAATTTAGTTGAATACTTGTTTAACTCAATTGTTTATGCAATCAGGTAGAATGGAAACCTTACAAATACACCGTGGCTGCAGCCCTGAGACCCTCAAGACCTCAGGTCTGGCTGATTCATCTCTATATCTACAAAGCTCAACCTCTCTTTGTTTCTTTGTTTGTTCTTTATGCACAACTTTGTTTTTCAAGTGACAGTCTTGAAATTTGGCACAAAGGTACTTCTTACTCTGAGAGATGCTTTTGCATTGCCAAACACACACACACACACACACACACACACTATTTTACTACATTCAAAAAGATTAAACGTAATAAAGTTCGATCATATCACATTTGTTACTACTGTGTGCATGTCATAATGCCATCTATGTGTTTGAACACAGGAATCAGTAGCTGTTATTTGTGAAATGAAAATGTAAAAATTAAAGAGAAATTATACATAGCACACTGCTGCACACATCAAGGATGTGAGGGTAATAAAGTTTGTCCATATGCAGTATATTTTGTTTTTCCCTCTTTCCACTTGACTACAACCAGTGTACGAGTCACTTTCTGTGGCCTTCGGCCTGTGGGACAGCACTAGCAATACTTATGTACTAAATAAAATCATTTTACTGGTAAGACATAGTGGTGGTTATAGTTTACTCACTGAAGGGGGCTGGTATGGTTTGCCTTTTCTTTCCACCATTACACTTCTTCATTTGGGTGGCTCAGTTAGGATGCAATATTTCACTTCACAGATGTATTTTTCTCTCATTAAAATGGCAGCAACATACTTAAATGTGAAACGGTTTACAAATAAAAATATTCGACTTTTAAAAATAAAGAAAAGAAGTTAAATATTTTAAAATTTTAAGAATGTAACAGCAATTTATATATGCACTGCGGTTCTAATAAAATTTCCCAGAGTACAATGGTTTGCCGTGTTTGATGCCAGGGTGACATCTTGTGGGAAAAAATATAATCTCTGCAAAATTTGTAAAACGATCATAATCTCCCTGTTAAAAACATACCAATTTATAAGTACTTGTGGTTTTGTACTTCTTCTGAACTGGACTCTTAAAGTCATGGTTTATATGCATTAAATTGTGGTACGGCGGCAAGTAGCGTTGTACTTTCTCATTTGAAACTCACAATATTTATCAACATTTATTTTGAATCTATTCTCGTTAGTTTCATTTCCTTTGCTATTGCTTCCATTAATATTTAGAAGCTATACACTTTGCAGAAGAACCGACAGTACGATAAAACTATACAACTGTTTTAACTTTATTTGTTTTGTGGGTTCTCATAAAAAAGGTAAAACACGGGCGATTTACAAGAAATCGTTTTGTTATTTAATTCATCATTTTCTCAAGGTCGAGACACAATGTCCACGAAACACGAGACCAATACATTAACTTAACTGAAGCCCGTTAAAATACAGGGCTCATTTCATGGCAAACCAAAAAGAATCTGAAACACTCTTGTATGATTTTAACCAGCACAATGTGTAATTGGTGCTTATTTTCCAAAGAGTTTCATTAAGTCTAATTAATTTTGCTTCATTAAAACCTAAGCACTACAATAGGGAAACGCTACTGTTCACCTGCAGAATTTCTCTCGTAGCTTAGTAACTAAAACAGGCAATCAGCTAGAGGCGTCATGTTTTTGATATACAACATAGTATCCTTATAAATAATAATAATAATAATAAAATAATAATAATAATAATAATAATAATAATAATAATAATAAAAATAATAACGCATTTCCGCATTTCATTTCCTGTGACGTATGACGTTGCAGGACTACATCTCCTATGATGCAGCGCACCGCGCTGAACGCCTAACGGACAGCACAGAATAACCCGCCACTGCAGCACGCGTCGAGATCGGTGCGGGAGTCGGCGGGACGTGTTCGGTTCTTGGAAGTTGTCAGTGCGTTAGCGCGTCAGACCTGCGAGCGGGGAAGATGGCAGAGGGCGACAACAAAAGCGCGAACCTGCTGGTATGGACAGTACAGTACAGTATCCGCAACTGCTCACCTGCGCACGTGTACATGCTCTGCTTCGCGTTCAGGTCGGCCGGGAGAGTGCGAGCACGCTCCAGCCCGCACCTCGTTAATATATTTATCTGTGCCACTGATGTGTCTAAAAAGCAGGTTGTCACTGTCATGTGATCATATCCGCTGACCTCGGCCTCCTCACCGTGGGGTGCCGTCATGGGTTCGTCTTCACCTGCTCACGCGAACAAAACGCTAGGCTTTACATACCAACTGCTGAACGTGGGGGCACCGCCTTGACCAGCAGGGCAGAAAACACGCACACGGTCGTTGTCCCTGTCAGAGCAGCGCGATCCCAGCGTGACGCACATCGATACTGGAACTCGGTTTGACATTTATTTTGCTTTAAGTCTGTTTGCAACGCCTTGTGCCTGCACTGGTCTGTGTGTGTGTGTGTGTGTGTGTGTGTGTGTGTGTGTGTGTGTGTGTGTGAGTGAGAGAAAAAGAGAGATCCATCACTTTAACACGCTTATATCACTGTGACAGAGCAGGAAACGGGGGACGTACAGTATAGCAGGTGTGTTTTTTTTGGCGCCTCTCCACTCATCATAGACGCATTTCTCTAAGCTAATGAAGGCAGTTAATAAACCTAATTCACATATAATACAACTATGCATAGAAACATACATGTGTACTTAAAAAAAATGCTTTTCCTCATCCCTATCCTTCCTCAGACTCCTGCAGTATTGTTCCTGGGTTTACTATATATAATATTAAGATCTGATATATGGACTTGTATATCTGGTAGGGCAGTATATATATATTTTTTTATTTTAGTAGCAAGATTTCATTCCCCCTGCAAGTTAGTTTTGGCACCCCTGTAAAACTGCGTACAATCCAGCGATTACATTTCCGATGGAGAAACCATCCAGCACAGCCAACAAACCGCTTTTGTAGTTCTTCTTTTCAGTTGTTTCAAAGTCTGTGTCAAACTGGATGGTTTGGACATGCTTTTGACCAAATGCAAGTTTATCTTTTGTCTGTACCTTCCTCTTTAATTAAATTAAAGGGTAGGTGAGGAGGATTTGTCATCCATGCCTATATTTAGCATGAATGCAGTCTATTAAGCTGCCAGACATGCACAATGATACCTGGTGATGTGTAGATCCAGCTTAAACTTGATGTTTTTATATAGCTGTTTAAGTGATCATTTTATGCAAGTGTGCTTAAAATTTAAGCCACAGGAACATTTGGCTGCACGATCCCTGACGAAATACGAACTGGTGGCTTTGTGGCTTTTATTATGAACATTTATGTAGTTGACACTTTGGTCCATGGCAGCTTACAGTCTTAGATCAGCTTTAAAGTGAGTGACCCATTTGTACAGCAGGATATCAAAATTGCCAATTTTATGTTTCAGAGAAAGGCTATGCTGAGGCCTATATATATAATTTCTTATACAGGGGTATTTCAGATTGGCATTGCTACTTGTACCACTGCATGAAAACATGCAAATAAATAGCTGAAAAAAATCCTTTCCCAAGGCTCAGTGCATTCAAAATGTACTGCAGTGCATTTTTTGCCAATGTATTTTTTAAGTCACAAATTTATTAAAAGTTCAATGTGCCTGGCAGCACCGATGGTTAGTTGTTATAAATGGCTGTGAAGCATGTCCTTTTCTTAATGTGTATTTTGAAAAGCGTATTGGTTTTCTGCCCTCAGGCTCAGGAGATTTCCCAGCTGGAGGAGCAGCTTCAAGGGTGGGGGGAGGTGATCCTGGCTGCGGACCAGGTGCTGCGCTGGGAGAAGCCCTGGTTTCCCGGTGCCATGATCGGAGCTGTCACCGTTCTGTTCACGTGAGGACAGTGTTTTGCTCTCTTGTTCCTGAGAATGTGCTGGATTGATGGCTCAGTGACCTCGGAAGTGCAGCTTTGAATCAGTAGCTCTACTTTTGTTGCCGGTGGGAGAATACTGCTGTACATCAATTCAGACACGTAAATGTCTTTTTAAGGATGATGTTTTGGCAATTTTATAGGTTGTATGCTAGTAAAGTACATGTACTCTTTGTGTTACATTTTAATTTTTCAGGAAAAATAACTTTATATTCATATTTTTTTTCCATGTATCCGTTCTTTAAAATGTCTCTGTAGTGGAGTGAACACGACCTGTGTTTATGCAGCCAGCTGATGGATGGTAAATGCCACCCAAATTAAATAGGAATATTGAATCACCTTCCAATTCATTATCACAGTGTTAATTATTTGTCTGTCTTTAGTGTTTCTGAGTGTTGGTGGTTTTACCAGCTCTAGCAAGAAGCATCCTGTTCCCATGGAGACCAAATTGGTCATAACAAAGCTGAAACAGTCAACAGTCAAGATTAAATATATTTAGCAGTTTTCACCTAGTTTTAATTTCATTTCATTTCACTTCATTGTAACTCTCGTACAATACAAGAGTTATAAAAAAGTGTATACACTGGTTAAGTTTTTAAAGAAATTAACCCATGAATGAATTGAGGGGTACAGACACCCCTCAATTTGTAAAAGCTTTTATTGATTGTATCAATGTTTTACTGACTTTGTAGTTACAAACAAAACGAGTTCCAAAAAAACTTTTGGTTCCAGTTGTCTTCATGAACTAAGAAGGCAGTGTTTTACAGAAACACAGAATTATAGTTTCAAATTGTACAATGAAGTGAAAGAGAAAATAATAAAATCTTTTAATGTCACCTGTTAATATTTTCAAGACCTTTATGGAAAGTGACACTTTGTAAGTTACTCCTGACTCGTTCTGCCTTGCAGGATGGTGTATTACCTGGACCCTTCCGTCCTGACAGGAGTCTCCTGCGCTGTGATGGTTCTCTGTGTGGCAGATTACCTAGTTCCAATCCTAGCTCCCAAGATCTTTGGATCCAGCAAGTGGTGCGTTTGGGAATTGAATTAGTAGCACAAATAGCGAGTGTATCAGTCATGTGCAAAACCCACAAGAAATGTGAGATTATCTCTAAGGTTGAAATGTTTCTACACAGTGCCTTGTTTTGTTTTACGGTTGGTTATGCTCTCGGACTGACTGGGAGTTTTGCCATTAAAAACGGACACGTTTTGTTTGTGCATCATGTTGAATTTTACATTGGCTTTGGAAAGGCTGTGTTGACTCTTTTGGAAGGAGTCGCTCCTCTGACTGATAGACAACTTCTCTGCTGTTAGTCATTGTTAGAAAGACTGTTTATCATGCTAATACACTTGCTCATTATTCCCACTCTCACTGGGTGTGGCAGTTCATGGCACTCGCCCTAGATACACACTGATATGGTTAACTACAGTCCTCAGAGGTTTTTCTATTTGATGTTATGCTTAATATTAATAGCTGTTTGCAGTGTCCTATGTGGTCTGACTTTGGAATGTTGAAACAAAAAAGACTTTCATATGTGTGGAATACAAGTGTGTTTTTAGACAATCCTGTTTAAAAAATTGGCTTAGTAGGACCTGTAGTGTAAACTGTTGCCTTGGCTGCAGGCAGAAAGTAGAACTTGAAATCATATTTGAAGTTTAGGGTAAATATGGAGGATTTATGCCATTTAATGAAATGTTGGGGTTTTGGGGATAAAGTATCAATTGAAGCTGATCTCTTATGTGGGTTTGAGTTGTGGTGTCAGGGTCTCTTTATTCCTCTTGGTCTCAAAGCCCTCACCTTCCATGCCTCTGTGCAGGACCACTGAGCAGCAGCAGCGCTTCCATGAGATCTGTGGAAACCTTGTGAAGCTCCAGCGCCGCCTGGTTGGCTGGTGGAAACGCATTTTTGCCCTGAAAGAAGAAAAACCTAAAATGGTATTTCATAACTGACCTCAAAGTAGTAGTATTTCACAAAAAAAAACACATTGCCAATAGATGATTACATTCAAGTACTATTTGAACTACTATTAATAATTAAATTAATAATTTAACAATAGGTACTTTTATTGTACAGAAACTGCATTTGTCATGGATAATGTTTTGAAATCATAGTTTAATGGATTTACATGACATTTGTAGATAAAGCAAATGGCTTGGATTTACAGATTTTTTTTTTGTACAATTTCTCTAGTCTGCTGTGCCGTTACATATGTCTAGAAGAATAGAAATTGTCATTGTTGGCATTCACTTAAAATAACAATTTTTTTGATTTTTAGCACTTGTTTGCCCTAATGTCAAGACTAATCCTATTGTTATGTAAAAGCCAGTGCTATTTAATTATTAACCTTTTCCTGAACTTATTTATATTTGCTATTAAGATTGCTGACTTGTCAGCTGAGGTTTGCTGTTAGCATTTGGTACATGTGAATATGAAAAGTTTCCACTTGATTTCTCTGTCCTCTACAGTACTTTCTATCTGCGATCAGCTGTCTGGTGGTGATGGCCTGGATTGGGCAGCAGGTCCATAACCTCTTCCTGACTTATGTGATTGGTAAGTAAGCGGAGAATGTTGGAAAAAATGTCATATTCTCCTGAACCAGTAATAAAATATTGGTCTCAGTATTTCAAATAGAGAAAAACGATCCTGTGATATAGTAGCTGCAAGTACTACACATTACTTTGATAGGGTCCATTAATCTTGAAAAAGTATTCTAGGTTTGCCTACACCTGCAGATTTGTAAGTGTAACAGTTGCCAAACATACTTCCTATGCACCTATGAATATGGGCCACCAAATTAAGGATGGCAAAGGAGGCCAGCGTTTCACTCCAAGAAAGGTCTTGTTGCACCTTGTGTTACTATTAGGCTTGTGAATAGATTAGATCTAGGATTGTTTAAAAAAATGAAATTCAGTGTGAGTTTAATGTAAAATGTCAGAATGGCTTTTCCTGTTCATTAAAGTAAATATTAACAGCTGCACTGTACAGCTATACCATATGATCAACCTTCTGCTCCTCTGTGTCTTTGTATGCATATCTGATTCCTCCCTCTTGGTTTTCTTTTAGTGAGTGTGCTTCTCCTGCTTCCTGGCCTGAACCAGCATGGAATCATTACCAAGTATGCTGGCATGGCCAAGAGGGAGATCAACAAGCTGCTCAAGCAGAAGGAGAAGAAGAATTAATGCAGTGACCTCTGCGAGGGAGAGAAGGAGAGCAGGAAGGGGCAGATCACTTCCTATTCAGTTAGCGCTAGAACCTGATCATTTCAGATTGCCTGGGCTCGCGTTGTCTCATTCTCTACCTTGGAGTGCTCTTTGAATAATCTCACACAATGATGCCAATGTTATCCTTGATGTTCGAGTTGTAAGCTATATTATGAACGCTCTCCACACTTGTTCGTAATTCTTACCTTCAGCTGCTCCTTAATGTTTGATCGCAGCCATGTTATTTTTGGTTGTTGCTTCTAAAAAAGAGTGAAGTAGATATTCATGTTTAGATTCAACAAATAAAGGAATACATGTAGCTGGTACTTTATTAACGATTAGGATCAAAAGGCCTCCTCATTCGTTTACCTGTTTTTACTGATACACTGATAGTTTTAAATTTCCAACTGCTGAGGTATGGTACTGACTGTATTTCTTTACTGAACACCATTTTTTTGTTAGTTTACTGGAAGAAGAGTGTTTGGCCAAGCCAAAAAGTCAATATTGTTGTTTTGCAGGACTTTTCTTGCCAGGATGTGCAGTAGTGTTGCAAATGGATCCCATGTTTGAAAAGGCTTTTTATCCATAAAATGGGATGTGCTTCTGTTCTGGTGTGATATTAAGAATCGCAGCTGAAGGCACAGTAGATGAGTGAATAACTAATGGCGTTTTAAAACTACTATGCACTTCTGGTGATTCTGTATGGACAGACTGGATTTGTAGACAAGCAGCTTACTAGACAGTTTTATGGTAAAGGTGGTACCTGGACTGTTTTCATATTTACTAGTTGGCCTGTGGAATCAGTATAGAAGCTGTTTGCTGATTTAAAAGTGTTGAGTCTGCTGTAAATATAACTGTCTTCCTAGTTTTCCCTGCAGGTCTCTCTTTCAGCTTTACCCTTAACAAAACTTAACTGTTGATGTTACAGATTTTTTTTGACTACTTTCTATGTATGATTTATGTAATAAAGATGTAAAGAGGATTCATTTTTTTGTGTATAAATCACGAGGACTGGGCCAGAGTACTGAATTACTAAGGTGTCTTATGATACATTATAAAAGGATAGAGCACGTTCCTGCATTGATTATTTTGAAAAACTATAATGGGTTCTTATTGCTAAAACTAAAATGGGTACCTGTCGTCTTTACACAGACTAGTTTGCCTGTAACACAAAACGTACAAACTAAGTATACTGAAGTGTTTCCTATAAATACTGGAATATGTCACTGTTCACATGCTGGGAAATAACAAGCCCTGCCTCTTCCTGTGTTCTTACAGTGAAGCACGTGAGGCGTGGGATGTCGTTTTTAGCGCTTGAATGCAACGCTTCCTTCCTTCCTTCCTTCCATCATATTTCAGTGCTGGTAAAGCGAAGTAACAGGGGATGGTTTTAAAAACCTGTAAAAATCTGAGCCAATATTGCTTTTACCAAGCGTCCACCCCTGCAAAAAAAGGTGTGTGAGTGTCCTGTCCCGGTTGTGCAGTTTAGTGTGTGGTGAAGGACTAAAGCACCTCAACATCTCAAACACCTTCACTGAACTACCAGGCCAAAAGTGTCTGAAGACGCCGAGATCTGCCAGGTCTGTAAGACAGCTGAGCCTCCATATTCAATGAGTTGTCATATAGGATGACTTATGAAAATGCATGATTTTCACTGTAGTAAGAGTATCTTAGTGTGTATTTACTTTTTACATTGATCCCTCTGATTTAATTTAGTTAACTGCCTGATATTTCCACTAACTATCTAGCATCAGGGTTACTTTTGGGGTTCCCATGGGGTAGCAAGTAGTCTAGCTGACATTTTAGGGTGTCTTAGACAAAGGCTTCAGTTAAATAATGGTTAAAAACCAGTATACAATATATGGCCTTTACAGATACTTTTGAAACTAAACATATTCTTACATTAACAAAAAAACATTTCTCATGTCTTGCAGTCTCAAAAATCCTGTACTATAATAATATTGCTTTCTCTATCCTTAAGTGTTTAAATATTGCTTTTCACTTCCTATAAGCAAAAATCTGAAAGAACAATAAATTGTATACAATTTTTATGCTGTGCTTGGAGACTGAACTTGTGGTGATGAGGGCTCTCACTGGCTGTGTTCTCCTGCTGCGTCCCTCAGGTATCATGGTGCACAGAAACATTCTCACAAACACACTAAAGACCATCAACAGTGTGGAGAACCGAGTGAAGCTCCAGAATGATCGGGCCCTGCTCTGTGGTCATCGTGTGCTTCCCGGCTGTTATGATGAAGCATGGTGAGTTGAGCATCTCTTGGCATGTACTGAGGTTCAAGAATGGAGAGTGTTCTCATGATCTGCCAGTTACAGCAGAGGTGAGAGCTTCAAGTTAGTGACGCAAGACGATGACCAGGCTGGTGGACACAGCATCAAGGACTTGTGACTCTGAGAGATGCTGTGCATCAAGTAGTAGTGCTTTGTCTCACTGTGCCAGTCAAAAGTTTGAGTACACCTGGGCAAATTGCTCAATACATATTTGGGATAAATTAGCACAAGAGTAAAAGCAAAGCAACCTGCAAGTGTCATTTTGCTGCAGATGAGCTTGGAAGGGAAGGACACAAGTTAATTTCTGCTCAAACTTGTTAGCCTTTTAGGGGGAAAAAAACTAGTTTCCAGCGATTGAACTCAAACTTTATCATTTGACGTGTCTTCAAGGCTCACTGTGTTTTTCATTGTTTATCCAGGCTAGACTGAAGAGTTTGGGGAGTATTGATGATCACAGAGTTGGGAAAATTGTTAATCTCACTGGCAGATTGAACAAGGTAAGATATAGATCTGTGTGCAGAATCTGTGTGATTTGTCTTGATGCTCAGTTCCATTAATGTGTAGTTTTGTCAGTGTGGTGTTATCAGTCCTGAATTTGACCTCCAGCTTAAAGATTTGGAGAAGTAGCAGAATTATCTCTCGCCTTTTCGACAGTTTAGGTAAGCGTATCGTTACTTGTCGAGTGAATATTGACATTTAAAAAGCAATGTGCATTCAGAATGGCTTATAGTCATGTCTGACAGGGCTTTTCTCTCAGTATAAATGTATTGATGGTGTATGTGGAGCACTGGAGCATGTCACAGAGGCTTTTCAGTCCATATTAAAAGTCAAAACTCAGCTTTTCTGTATCTATGGTTGTGTGAATCATTTCATTTTGCAGCAATTTCATGTTGAGTTGTGGGTGCAGCATTGGACCAGAATGTTGTAGGTTCACCTGCTTAGGCTCATACAACTACTGATATGATCATAAACAACTCAGGGAATACTAGAAAAAGTAATAAATAGGTGACATTTGACAGCTTAGTCCATACACTTTTAATGAGTACTTGCTATTTCATGATATATTGAGATTTCTGGCCCAAATACACATTAACGTATTTTATCTATAAATAATGAGGTGCGTATATTTATATTTTCAGAATTCTGAAGGTCCAAACAAATCATATATCAGTCAGATGCTCAGATTTTCAGTATTATGGTGAAACAGCATATTGACAAAAATGTCCCATTTTTGTCTGTTCCATGGCCTTATTTTTTAACTGCACATCTTTTGATCTGCCTATGTAAATTCTGTGACGGAAACAGACAGTATTTAAGTCCCATTATTGGCAGTGGTCCTGTGCCATCAGAAAATATTTATTTTGCTTCAGAAGCTGTTCAGTTGAGGTAGCACTGCTGGCAAGTGGCAGCTGGTGCCTTGTGCTTTTTGTGCTCTGGGTTCAAATCTGGCGCAGCCTGTGTGGAATTTACATGTTCTCACCATGTTCATGTGGGTTTCCTCCAAGTATTTTGGTTTCTTCCCATAGTCCAGGGAATAGGACATATTTTTCAGGTGGAAATGTAACTTTGAAATGCCCATAGTGTCTGTCTGTGCTAGTGAATCAGTATGTATGTTGATATCCCATCCAGGCAAGTTTCGCAGTTAAATGGTAACAGTTTTAATCACTATGCCACCTTTTACACCTAAAATATGCACAGGCTGTTCACTATGACAAAATGAACACGTCAGTTAATATCGGATATGCATACATTCATTTTTGCCCATTTCCTGTTATTGTTAAACTATTTTTAATGTCTAATCCCCACACAGATAAGAGTCAAACCAGTGCTCAAATGGCCCAGCTGCTGTGAGCATTTCTACTTGCTGTACCAGCACAAGTCCCCTTAAATACCTATTGTTACAATCTAATTCCAAAAATTATTTGCTCAGGGGAAGAACAGTGCATAAAATACACAAACCATGTAAGCATATAAGCTTATCAGGCGTGTGCACTTAATATTCATAATATAATATTTATGCAGTTGTTTTGAGAACTAGACTTTGAGTAAAAACTTTTTGAGACATGTCTTTTTAGGCTGAGGTTGTATAATAAATGCTAAATGCTTTTTAAAGTAGCACCTAGAACTTTGGCGACGTGGCAGTTTGCAGTTCTACCTTGTATAGCGAGACTTATTCGGTTTGCTATAGTTGCTACCCCTGCCCTGAAGATAAGTGTGACATGGCTGCTGCAAGAATTGTTAAAACAAGGCCTATAAATCTCAGGTTATTTATTTCTCTGTATTGTCCTGTAATAATGGCACAGTAGGAGTAATTATGATTCCTAATTTGTTACCGAAACCAACAATGCACTTCTTTACACTGTGCAAATTGTAGAAGGCCTCAAGACTGGCAATATTCACTTTTGTGCTTTTCTACTTTTGTTAACCTTGAATTCCCGGATAAGGGTGCCCGTGAACAGAATTTTAAAAAGGTCTGTATTTTGTGTTCACCTTTGCTTTGCTTTTGTTTCTGTGTTACTTGAGTAACCAAGGTGAAACTAAATAGCAGTTGTCTTTAAATCCCTGACTTGAGTGAGCATATCAGAAAAGTTAAGTACACCTTTAGTTTGGAAGGAATGACTGGCAATTTATGTTGGAACTGGTACCTTGCAGAGGTGCATGACCTTTATATTTCTTCTACAACTTAAACCTGAAAACTTTGTCTGTATACTTTTATGATACACACTACAAGAGTTACTCAGCATTGCCAGGGTCAGAAAGTGGAAGGGTGGAAAGGTAAAAATTAATAACGTTTTGCATGTCACCAAGCTGTATTTCCCTTAAACTGGTTGCAGTTTATGTAAGTAAATGTAAGTATTGCTAGTGCTGTCGATCAGACCGATGATATAGAGCAATACATGCTGTATGTAGTCCAGTGGAAAGGAGAAAGGTAATAAAATATATCTACAGACTTTATTCACCTTACGTTGTGTGTGTCATGCATAATTCCTTATTTATTTTTATATTTAAATTTTATACAGTTTCTACAAATTGTTCATGTTACTCGTACACATATTATTACTGCTGGATCCTGTCACCACTCAGCTTTGTAAGGATGATGATGATAGTGTTTTTCCAACACTAGTGACAGAAGGTCCAATGAGTGGACAGAGCAAAGAGAAACTTTCCTGCTGGTCATAGTGACGTCTGGATGGTAATAACAATTTATACATCCTAACCGTTTTACCCTGAGTAGGGTCTTGGTGAAACACATACACACACACACCATTCACACACTACAAGCAATTTAGAGTGACCAATTAACCAGAAACACATGTCTTTGGACTATGGGAGGAAATTGGAGCACCTGAAGGAAACTCACACACATGGGGAGAACATACAAGGTCCACACAGAGTGACATAACTATGTGCACATTTCAAAGCCTGATTCCAAAGACCACAAAAGAAAGGTTAAACATAATTAGTGGCCTTTTTGGACATTTCATGAACTTGACTATGCAGAAGCCTCACAGTGAGAAGTACCACTTAGCCAAATTGTGAGTTTGTGGTCTGAAGAAAAAGCTGCACATAAAGAAGAGAGAGACAGAGGTTGAGCTTTATAGATATACAAATGCATGCAGTTATTTAACCGCAATGGCTCTAAACAACACAGGGTAAAGGCTACAGCTCAATGAATAAATGTAAATGTTTGTCTCCATTTCTGCAGGTACATTGTGATGACCACCATGCTGGCATCATTGGACTATGACGAAGTCAGACGAAAACACACTGGTGAGGAAAATCCTTGGATTCTTTTTCTAAACATTTACAAAGACCTGAAAATAAACCAGATTCTATACTGGTGCCTGATCTGTGATGTTTTTGCTCATCGGTGGACTTAAATTACAGAAATTGAGCCCAAATTCTGAGGAGAATGATTCAGGTATTTCTTTGGCAATAGTGTTTCTGTGAAAACTGCCATAAATGGTTGATGCAGCTTTGCCAGGACTCAGTCATTACCTATTGATTTCAAAGTGTTTTTTATTTAATGTGAAATGCTGAACTTGCATTTAGCGTGCTTTTATATGACTGTGGCTGTCTGGTTTTAGGTAATACTACATGGCTGGCATTCAGTTACTGTCATCAACTGTTTTCTGCATCTACTACACAACTGTTAATCTTTGTTTTATTGGTGGTGTGAACCTTCTGAGCACCAGACTGCTGGCTGTAAGTGCAAGTGCTGTACCCTTGAAAAATTCGAAGCCCGCATATTTCTGCATCACATTAATAGCTGTTCTCTGTGGATAAGTGCCATATTTATTCTGTTTACTCTTTGCACTCTGCCAGTAAATTTTACTTCATGCTTACGCCCTCATCCCTAAAACAATCTGTTCACAGATTTGTGCTTTAAGTTGATTGGTGTTGACTACCACCTGCTAATATAATCCCTGGAGATAAGTTGTCTGTAAAAAAAAAGCTGCTTGATTTCATGTACTGAACATCAGTGTTAGATTTTGGGCACATGGTATTTTAATATTTTTTTACTGCTAAAATAAAGAAAAATTAGGAACACATTTTTGCCAAATTTGTAATGCAGTTCAAGTAGGCAGTGCACATTTGCACAGTTAGGGTATATAGTATAGTGTGAGGAAATTCACCTTCCTGCTGATTAATAAAGCCCTTCCTTTAATGTGTAACATAAAACTGTTAGCGCACTGTGTGCAAAAAAATTATTTTTCCATTTTCTATATATGTCAAATGGCCCTTTTTAAACACACACCCCAGCAATTTTATGTGTGCCAGAAAAGGAGGTTTTAAAATACCTGTTTATGTTACAGTTTTGCAGTGATTATCCTGTGCTGCATGTAGGGTTAAGCACTTGCCGTCTCCAGCATTAAATCACAGTGATTCACACAGTCCCTCGTAGAAGAGAGCCAGAAGCTCTGCCACTGCTCTTCAGTGCTTTGTTGTAGAGGCATCGATCTCTGAGGCTGCGAGTTCACAGACACGCAACGCCATCGTTTTTCACCATGTTGCATAGGTTCCGTCTACTCTACCTACAGTCTCCTTCAGCAACAATGGCGGAAAGTACAAGGGATGGGAGTGAGGTAGCTAACATTAAGGTAAACACCCGGAACCATTAATTCCTCAAAATTACAATTTTCTATTTTCTTTATTGTGCAAAAATAAAGTAGCAGAGTGTACATTTTGAGACTGTATTAAGTCACGTCACATCCGTTGTCTTCGGGTAGAAAAGGTATAGAGGTGCGAATTGGTTAGCATTTCATAGTATACCTAACATGTACAAGGCAGAGAATCTTACTCTTGCAAAGTACTGCTGTATAAGTAGATTTGAGTAGCTACATGTATTATAGGTAGTTGATGATTTCTTTTGTGACCAACAGGGGGCACTGTGCGTCAACTTTGCTTATGAGTGTTGAATAACTTATTGTGGCCACTGTTTTCTCATCTCCAAACGTAATTTCTTGACCAGTTTGTTTCTGGTTGTTGAAATGTAAATACCATGCAGTTTCATATGAAATTTGCTTTCTAAATAATTTAATAGAACCTCAGGCAGTAATTTAATTTGTAAGAGGTTCTTTTTAAGGTACTGTACTTTCCCAAAGTGCAGTTAAGGATAAATTCAGTATACATCAGATTGTTACAAAAACATGACTAAATAAATCTTTAAACAAAATTGTGATGCAGATGAATCTAAATAATTCTAAACGTATTATGGGAAATGTACACCAAAACTGGATCCTGTTACAGAACTCAGGCCACCAATACTGGAAACACGTGTAGAATCAAACACCTGAGTCAGTACAGAAATGCCAGAGGAATATTGGACTTTTTGAATAATATCACAGACCTTTTTATTTTAAAAAAATGCAAAAGTGGAGTTCAATACACATTTAAAGCAGAGGTGCCTTTGCAATATTGTCAAAAAGCAGGTACCAACGTTCTTGGTCTGACAAAGATAGGAGAGACACAGTGGGTGGTTAGAAGGATCCTTATTATGAAATATACAAGGTGAGTTCAAATACCACATTCAGAACTGTGTGTAGATATACTTACAGTGGTACAATAATGCAAAAGAACAAAAATGAAAACAGATGCACAAGGGGTAGATACACACAAAAACCCCAAAGAGACTAGTTGCCTTAGTCTCAAAAAACAACTCAAAAGAATTATAATTCACAAAACATTTTGGACACTACTGAAAGTTCATCAATAAACCACCTTCTCACAGCCAACTAAAATAGTCTCTCCCTTCCCCTGACTGTTCCAACTTATAATTAAGTCCATTTAATGTCAAATAACAAACAATGAATTTAAAAAAGAGTGCAAGTTTTTATTTTCTTTTCTCCCCTCTGGGGTTAATAATATGACCTGTGGCAATCAGAAGTGATATAAAGGACTTCATTTCCCATCACCCCTGTTTGCTTTGCAGGTTCTTCTTAACAAGGTAAATATACTGTGTTGGGAGAAAACTTTAGTTCACTTATACTTGTATATGAATTTCACACGTATCTATACATTGTATTTTACAGTTTGGTTAGTTACAGCTTTTGCCTAAAGTCAGGAATAGCGAAATCAGAATTCTCTTTCAATTTGGTATCTTTCCCTTTGGTCTTTTATGTCTATTTGCATGTGTACTAATGTTCGGGGTAAGCTGCTCCATCATAATGAGAAAACACTCAGGTAATCTGTTGCTGATACTGGGTAGATGGAACATTTTCTAAACACTTTTTAATTTGTAATAAAATCTGAAGTCCTGGCAGTTTTCAAACTTGACGGTATAGCGTATTAATTTGCAAACCAGTTTTTATATCACATTCAGCACCTGACAGAAAATGAGGAGGTTAAGAATCCCCCTTTGAAACTGTACCTGGCAGATGAAGAAATAATTGAATAAAAAAATGCTTCATTACTGTTGGAAATTAGAAACCATGGTGACTAATAATGTTACTGTTTCAATGATCTTGATTTGTAAGATGACCAACAGCAGCTTATATTAAATCCAGCCATTAATTTTGCCTCTGGGTTCTGAATCATAGAGATTAATCCTTGTATTTTTTGCTATGAAAGTCTGAATACTGATTTAATGATAATTTCTGCTGCTGGCAGAATTGTAATGTAATATGTCTTTAGCTCATGGCTTATGTCTGCAGATTGCATGGTGTCTCACTGCCTGCAAAGTGGTATTTGCACAGAGTGAAGGCCATGCCATGGTTCTCCTGCCATAGCACTGTGGTTTGAACCTTGGGATGCTGGGAGTTTGAGTGGGAGGGGGTACCTGGACCATTGCACTTATATGACCCAGTGTCAATGATGTTGAATTCTCCGGTGATACAGAACCAAAAGAATCCATCCAGCACATTGTAGGTAGGAGAGGAAAACCGTGTGTCTGTGATTCAGTTGGAAACAGGGCTGTCTACACTCAGACAAACTGTTCTGTAGACATTTATTGTACTACTGCTCTGAAAATGCCAATCCAAGAACCACCCATTGTACTACATACACAGTATATTATTATTTTTATATACTCACTATGGACAATTCATAAGCACCACTCCACCTGAAGCAGGTCTTTGGACAGTGAGAGGAAACCAGGTGAACATGGGGAGAACATGCAAACTCCACACGGACTGAGCCAGAGTCAAACCCTCAGCCCAGGAGCTCTGAAGCTCAAGCATTACCTGCTGCACCACCTTGCTGATCATACTGTATGTTGTACTAAAATACAGTTCTGAACAGATAGCGGTTAAGAAATCCGACTTCTAACATGGATGTACTCTTCTTCGCTACATTCTTTACTGAAGTGCTTATCCTGAAGCTTTCTTTGTATCTTGTAAAAAGATTATTGTATTTTTGTTCATTAAATCTATTTAGTACACAAAGTACTATTGTAGCATTAAGTGCAAATAAAATAATTCAGTGTCTGTGCTTGAAAACAAATGTATATTGTAAAACTACATTTCACAAAGACATATTTAAGCCTTATAATGTTGAAAAAGACAAGAAAAACAATTGATGCTTTTTATGCCATCATCAAAGTATCCATTATAAGTGGGTTTTATGTCTTTAACCAGGCACTAAAAACAGTTATTTTGTTTTAAGACATAGAACTTACATTAGTTCTGAGAAATGCCCCCTACTGAATGTATTTTTTAATGTTTTAAGCTTTTATGCAATAAGCTCAAAACTCAATTGTGTTTATACAGCAGCCAATATATCAGTTTAAAATCAGACCTCTTAATTCAATAAATAAGCATGTCTGTTGTGAATTAAGCATGCCAGAAACATTGCCATGAAAATGTATGAAACCAAATGCATTGTGCTGCATTGTCTACACATTATTATACCACATTCCTAGCTTAAATTTTATTTTTAAAAAATGCATCACACAAATGAGTAATATTTACTGCTACAATATACCTTCAACTCCTGCAATATATGTATATACATTATAGATATTTAATAGTGGCTTTATTTATTTATGTCAAGGTTTAAGAAACATACAGGTCATGAACCCAGACCCTAACTGAATCGAGTGAAATGTGCGCTGAAAATGCTGAAAATAGGTGGCGTGGTGATTAGAGCTGTTACCTCATAAACCGAATGTTTTCGAATCTTAATCCCATTGTAGTGCCTTTTATTATTGTATTTATGTTCAACTGACACTGTAAAAATTCCTCGCTGTGGGAAAGTGGGTTTGAGTCTAACCTCAGGCAAAGGAAGCATTAACCAAACCACGGTTGCATTTCATGAAAAAAAATGAATAAAAAGCCTGCAAAGCACTAGAAATGTATATATTGGAAGAGAAAAGATGATTAAAACATGCCTGTGACTTTTTAAGGCAGAATGGTCGGTTGATTCAGTGGGCCAGATATAACTTGGCATTATTAGAGACTTGGCACGTGACTCTAAACGAAAGTTAGAACTTACTAAATAGAGGAAACCAATACAAGCAGCTCTGTAAGTGGCGGTACTTCTAAAACAGTATAATCTATTTCTAAATTGAATGTAAAAATAAAGGCTGTCAGATGGCTTGTGTGCTACTTTCCTCTCTAGAGCTGAACACGTGCCTGTGTGTCTGGAGATCAAACTCATGCAAAACACACACCGAGGACTTGGGGGCAGTAGTGACTTGCAGACAGTCCTGCAGTTCACTGGTATAAGGGTAACAGTGCATATTTAAACCCTCGTAAGTAATACTGAACACCAGATCATTTTATTCAGATATGGCTAAATTAACACTGCGTTGCAATAATGATTAAAGTGGGTACAAAAATCCACCTAATACTGTTATTTTTTAAACTTTTGCTAGAAGAAAATAAATCTCAGCGCTTTAACTCCTTCTGCTACCAAATTATGATTTAGGATGTCCTGGCTGTGTATGCTACTCCTAGCTGCAGTGAGACAGGCACTGAGAGTGTGGTGAGGTGTACTGAACACCATACTCCACATCCCCGAGTACGTAAATCACCGCTTTAACAGCGCACTGCAGCAGAGGCTCTATTAGCGTAGTGAGATACACAGCCATGCAAGCTATCAATGCAACTATAAAATGTATGGCAGTATAAATTCAGCCAGGGTTTGATAGGCTTGTTACCCCCCACTACACACCACCTTGGTATGAAATAAACATACTGGATACTTTCATTGAGTCACTTTAAAGACAACTACAAATTCAGGTGTCCCTGATAATGCATTCCCTCGGTCATTGTGCGTACATGTGATATGTATGTCAGATGGGGGAGGGGTGGCGCTTTGTTTTGGGACGGGAGTGGTGCCGTGTGATGTATGGGATGTTTGGGGAAGCAGTGGATTTATGGATGGCACTGCAGCTATTCATTCTGCCTTGAGGTAGTCCTCAAGGGCACAGCCCCAGGCCCGATATGGAGCTGGGCT
Organism: Arapaima gigas; assembly: GCA_900497675.1. Lineage (NCBI taxonomy): Eukaryota > Metazoa > Chordata > Actinopteri > Osteoglossiformes > Osteoglossidae > Arapaima > Arapaima gigas. The sequence goes on from UFQX01000069.1 coordinate 667,049, forward strand.
CCAGGGACACCATCGCCGCAGTGTCGCACGCCCACCGAACCTGCCTTTCATTGTTCAATCATTTCATTAAACAACGTGTGAAAAGTAACTGCTCTCAGGGCCAATTGGTTTAGCTGTAGGTGACTGCAGGGTTACAACAACCTCCATGAATGACATACTGATTGCTACATAATTTTTCTTAGGCAATAGTATGAAAGAGCTTTTGAGATAATTTCTGTAATTAGTAATAAGCACATATTGCTGTGATGTATAACTAACCACATAATGAGGTAAATTGAATAGCATGTAATAAAAATCATCCATATCTCTTTATTTAAATAAAATTTATATATATATTATATATTTATTATTTTATTTTAAATTTTCTAATACATCTAACAACCTAGATCTTATACTGTGACAAAAAGTTTCAAATTGGTGTCCCTTCTTGCTTGGTTCTCCAATGTGATTTGGTCATATGCAGTGCTCTGAAAAAGGAAAAAGGATTTGCCCCTGATTTACCGCTATTGTTTCACATTTGTCACATTGAAGGATTTCAGATCTTCAGACAAAGAGAACATGAGTAAACACATAACATTTTTTAAACGATTGCTTCATTTCTTTAAGGAACAAAGTTATACAAAACTCATGTCATCCATATGGAAAAAGTTTGCCCCCTTAGTTGCTCAGTTAACCAATTGACCACGTTTAATATTCAGTTAGAATCAGCTGAAAGAACATATCCAGGCTTGATAGCAGAAGTCCTGTTCAATCTAAACATCACTATACTATATACTGAACTGTACCATGAGAGTGAAGTAGTCACCACAAAGTTTCTACAAGAACACTATGACACAATCAAAATAAATTCCAGACAGGATGAGAAAAAAAAAATTGATGAAATATATCCAAGGGCATAGCAAGAACTCATTCAAGAAACCACAAAAAAAATCCCTGTACATCCAAAGAATTGCAGGCCTTTCTAGTGTTCATGACTCCACAAAAAGAAAGAGACTGGGCTAAAATATGATTTTTGGGAGAGATAGAAACAACTGCAATCCAAGAGTAACATTGATGCTCTTCTCACATTTGCAAATAAACACCTGGATGATCCCCAAAACTTTTGGGGTATTGCTGTGTGGACAGATGAGTCAAAATTGGAACTTGCAGAATGACAAAGGTCCCATCTTGTCTGGTGTAAAGCAAATACAGCTATTACTGTAAGAACATCATACCAAGAGCCAAACATGGTGGTGACAGTATGATGCTATGGAGGTGCTTTGCTGCCTCAGGACCCAGACAACTTGTTGTTATTAAAGTAATCATGAATTCTGGACTGTACCAGAAAATTTTTAAGGCAAATATCTGTTCATCTGGTGATAATCTGCAGAATGTCCATGAGTTGAAGCATAACTGGATTATCCAGCAAGACAATGATTGAAAACACAAAAGCGAGTTTTGGAGTGTCCTATTCAAAGACCTGATTTAAACCCAATAGAGATGCTGTGGCAGGACCTGAAATGAGCAGTTCTTGCTTGAAAACCTACCACCGTGTCTGAATTCAACCAGTTCTGCAAAGAAGGGTGAGCTAAAATTCCTCAACAGCAATGTGAAAGATTGATATCAAATTGTGAGAAGAGTATGGTTGTGATTATTACCGGTAAAGGTGGTTCACGCAGTAGTTAAGTTTAAGAAGGCAGTTGCTTTTTCACATGAGTCATAGGGGTGTTAGATAAAATTGCTCATTAAATGAGTAAGCCGCAATTTAAAAACTATGTTATGCGTTTCTACATGTTCTCTTTGTCTAATTTTGCATATTATCTAAAGATCTGAGAACCATTCAGGCTAACAAATATGCAATAATAGGGAAATCAGGAGGGGGAAAGCACTATTTCACAGCACTGCATATAGTTAATAGTAAATAAAAATCAGACTGGAGAGGCAAACAACCAAAAAAGAAAATATGCAGTCATGAAGGGTTGTTCATATTAGTTATATACCTGTAAAACATGGGACTTGCAAGGAGTACACAATGATGGGATCCCCAGTATAGCGCATTGCTGCATTCTTCTGTTGAATTATATTTTATAATAACAGGAAATAAAACAACAAATGGGTTGATATTTTTATAGGACGACTGCATAGATTTAATTTCATTTTCTGCTGCAATCGATTCCGTACAACCTAGATTTAAGGAAGAATTACCTGGTGCCTGTGGGAAAAGAAAAAACAGATAAAACTGCAGAAAAAAGAAAATATGCAGTCATAAAGGTTAATGCATTGCTTTTCTCTGCACGAAGTACAGGCACTGGAGTTAAGGGGCTCCAAATGCAAACTGGGCTTTGAGAAGCTCGCAGGCTGATGCAGAGATGTCAAGAGGCATGGGGATGAACGGTGACATTCAACAGCAACTGAAAGAAAGAGCTCACTGATGAAGCTCATAGTTCTTAGACAGAGGAAAACAGCTTGTTTTATACATTCAATGATAAAAAAGTATCAGAAATCTTAATGTACATTCTGTACGACACTATTCATCTCCCCCTACCCACTTTATCTTGCTTTTAGCAGTATTGTCTATCTGGAATTTAAAAACTCTTCATAAATAAAAGGGGTCATAAATCCTATCTTGAGACAGATTGGAAAACTGGAGAATGCAGGGCTTCAAAAGGATAACAAACACGAATACAAGTAATGGAATTTTGAGATCATGCAAGATGCTCAAAGCATCCCAAAACAGAGAAGGTAACACTCATGTTAGGTAGGAATGGGTTAGCTGCATGGTGCGTCTAAATTCAGGTAACTCTGGTGTCCAAACTGTGCGTTCAGAAAATAGGTTTGAATCCAACTCACGGAGTGCAGATTTTGCATTTTCTCCCTGTGTCCACCATCCAAAGACATCCTTGGAAGAAGGCAACAGTAAAGCCCCCTTCATCCCTTCCTTTACCATGAACACTATGTCAGCGGTCAGTATGAATCCAGTTCAGCTCAGTTCTGACTCACCCCAAAAATTATATACAGAACCAAAGAATAGGTGAAATAACTTCGGAGTTAAGTAATAATTTTGCTCTGAGGTTCCGGTTTACTCTTATGCACAGTTCTAGCAGTAACAGGATCTACTCCCATCTGACATGGGGCAGCTCACGTGGGGTCCAGTGAGATGGCAAAACATGGAATCAATCCACATTAGTTGTAAGGTGATTACACTCATCTGCTCCCAAGTGGCAAGCTGCTCTGTTCAGCTGAGACCTGACTTTATTGACCGACCGGCTCCACGTTACATCGCGGTGCCTTTGTTGATTAAACCGTGCACCTGGAATATGTCGATAGCTCCTCCACATTGGTAAAACTGTAGTGTAGTGTCTAGGATCACCCACTAAACCCACCCTTGACCAATCCCTACACACTCTCAGCATGTTATTTACTGCTTGTGTTGTCTTAAAGGATATTGTGCAGTTTCCCAAGTCAAAGTTACTCTGGTCACTGTACTGATATCAAAGTATTCAACGTATTATGCGGCACAGTTTTTGAGAGCTGTTAATATTAAATATTTAGTAGTTTAATGTGTGAGGCAGTGCTGAGCTGACTCTGAGCTTAGGGGGTTATTAGGGCTGTGTGGCTGAGTGATGTGCAGAGCTGCTGTAGAGAAGGGAGTAGTTATGAGTAGGCTGTCCCATGTATCAGGGGTATGGCATCTGCTGCAGACGGAAGGATGGGGGCACTGGGGGACATGGGGCAAGGGGTCAAGGCCTTCAGGCTCCAGGCGGTAGGCCACAGCTGTGCCCCAGGAGGCTGTTTCTCCCAGCAGCAGTTCCTATGCTCCCCACCCACAAAACCTCATCACGTTCTTAGTTTGTTGGAGTTATGGAGACGAGCCGCTCCCAGGGTGCGTCTCAAGGTGTGTAAAAACTAAATCACAGCACAATGCACCTGTCTTGTCTCTACCTGCCAGTCACAGGCTTTCCTGTCAATATGACTCATTGCACCTGTTTCAGTAAACAAGTTTACCACCTGTTATTTTTTGGCTCCTAAAAGCTAAAGATGTTAGAAACAATGCAAAAATGCAAAGCTCAATACACTGCAGTTAAATAGACTCAAATGCTTAGGCTTGCAGTATTTATCATAAATATTTTGCTGCTTTGCACATTACATTAGAGGCCTTTGACTGAACTGTATAGTTGACCCCCGTGTAAATATGATTAAATTATAGCTCTTATGTTGTGCAGTATACAGTTTTTTTAGTTCTACAGCAAAGGTTAACATTAAATATACAGTATACAATATGCAATGATTGATAAACAGAGCCATATGATGAGCATGATTTTTAAAAATTGCAGTTACCGCTATAGTGTGTCGTATTATACTATAACTCAATATTCATGAACAGTCTGGATGCCTAATATTATCATAGAACGTAATGAGATTACAATGAAAATACTTTTGCTATGTAATTATAGTCTGCCTTGTGCATTAGCATTCTAAATGTGTACGAAATGATTGGGTATTTTTTTAATTAGGTCAAATAAATAAGATGTAAAATTAACTTTTTTAAAAAAGCAACAAAACGTACAGTTAGCTAACAATATACATGAATTATTTAAACTGACACGCTTCTGTGGTAACTGCCTACTGGCCTAGTATGATGCTTAATAAATCAAATCTAGACAGAAAACCATTTAAGGTATTTCATTCCCCTTAAATGATTCCTTATGGCAAATGAAAAATAATCACTTAAAATGGCCCACTGTGTAAAAAAAAGGAAAAAAGATTAAATGCTGCACAAAAAGACGCCACATTTTCAGGCTAATATTAGCTAATGTCCCATTGCAGTGAATGAGAAGCTTTCCTGCCTGTAGGAGATCAACGTAATTCATGGAGCTGAAAGCTCTGTGTGGGGTTTTTTTTTTTGTGATGGTTTTGGTGTTTGCAGAGATTGCCGCTCAGATACAACACTGTCCCCCTTGAGTGAGAGGCAAACAGTGGGGTATTGATGTAAGCCGTGCATCTGTTTCGCCTCCTGATGTTTACCTCTGGCTGGAGTGCTATGGACTCGGGCCGCCAAGGTCTTTCCTGCAGAGCGCTTGTTCCACTTCAGCAGCTTCCATACATATGCATGGAAAGCTGAGGCGATGCACATATTAGATGTATTAGAACCCAAGCAGGGAAAGGTCAACTCTGAGGCAGTCATTTTCAGTGTCAGGATCTGAAGAATGTGCACATTAGAAGGACTGTGCTTCTAGACAGGTATGGGCAAAGACAGCGCCTGGAGGTAGACACAGGGATGTGTGTGTGTGTGTGTGTGTGTGTGTGTGTGTGTGTGTGTGTGTGCGCGCGCGCGCGTGTGTGTAAGCGCAGCATCCTTTCTACGAAACACTTTTTACGAAACACAGACACAAGGCATTAATGTGACATCTAAATCTTACTGACAAGTCCTTCCAAGAAACCGGGACTCTAGCATTTATCTGATTTCAGTGTTTTCCTCCAAGTGTGTGCTGTCTCTCTGCTGCGTGCTCATTTTTTTGGGATCTCGCAATATGTCGCGCTGACTTCTTCAGCCCTGTCTTTTTGCCCGACCACTTTGCGAAGGTACAGGTGCAAGGATGAGCGTGTCGTGCAGTTGCAGCGGGGATCGGAGGTATTCCTCGCTGGGTGTTCGCTGCTACGGCGTCGACCCGCGGACTCCTGTGATGACCCATAGCCGAGAAGTGTCGGGGGTCCCGGTGATTATGAACGGCAATAAAAATGGGCCCGTCTGGTCAGCGGGGACCATATTGATGTGATTAGTTGCTCATTAACATTAGGCAGCCCAGCCAGGCGCAAGGGAGACGGCTCAATTAGAACGGTGTCAGTGCATCTCATTTTCCCGGCTCTATCACACATCTATTCTCTAATGAATAAGGGTGAGCTAGAGGGATTCTTCCAAGGTGATCTGACAAATTCCAGAAGCCAAACAATCTGCGCCTTAATCTCCATTTAACAAAGCCCCTTTATTTACCTAACAAGCCACCTAAGCTAATTTACGCCCCGCTAGCAGCGGAGTGGCTGTCGGCGCCATTTCTCCCACTAAGCAGCTTGACGACGAAGAACCACAGGAAGGCGACGTGACACCGCATGGTTGTTTGTCCGGCGTGGGCGCCGCGGAAATGGGAACTTTGTACAACCAGCACAGGGATTGGGTGGGATGTGGTGGACCTGGACAGATAGGTCACAGAGGTCACTGTACTTTTTGGATTTATTATCATGTTCCAGCTGGAGGTCAGCATTTTCGATGTCTGCATTGTCTGGCATCTCAATGCGTCCATGTTGGCCTCCACACATGGGGTGGTTTACTAAATCTCCTGGACACTTTTATTTTGTCGACCGGGTCTCCATAACAATAGACTAATTCTTAACACAGTGGATTTTAGTGTGCGTCTTATCAACGTTTTTATACAAATCCGAACCATGACATCAGCAGAAAAATACACAAAACGGACGGTTTATTATGTACACATATCCAGTAGTGTGTTGTGCCTCCTTTGGCCCCAGAACAGCATGAATTTGTCTGGGTACAGATTCTAAATGATGTTGTGTTGCACATGGATGTTTTTTCATGGTGAAATGATTGCATCACATAGTTGCTGCAAGTTGGACAGCTATACAGTCTTGCTGCAAGCAGCCCTTCCCACCTCATCCCAAACATGCTCAATGGGGTTGAGATCCTGTGCAGGTCACCAAAGCAATGAACTCGCTGTCATGTTCCTGGAACCATTTGACATATCAGTAGTTGGAATGTACAATTCCTTGGGGGGGGCAGGTGCACTTAATAAACTGCCAGTTCAGTGTAACTACTGTGTTATTTATTAGTGCCTCATAGGAGGACTCCTACATGAAACATGTGCCTATTTTTGTGCAGTTGTCTCATAAATTGAAATCGCTCACAAAAACTGGCAATGCGTGATTACGGATATGTTTAAAGGAATGTAAATTTGAAAAATAATTGTTGGAAAACATACTTTTTTGGAGGTACTAGAACAGAGGCCCTTTGTTTTCTGTTGTAATATTCACTAATTCATAAACGCAGTTAATCAGGGTGTGTTGACCTGCGTGTGAACACAGTAATCTAATAAAAAAGGCCTCTCTTCCCAAATTGCACGTCATTAAATGATTCGTGACACAAGCACAATGGTAAAAGGGGGAAAATACCCCACTGAGGCTCAGAGCCAGCAGGACGTGTCCCTCACTCCTACTGACAACAGGATTGGACGTGTGAGCTAAGTGGGTAGAGGTGCAAATTGTTAAAGACTTTAAGACGAGGTCGAGACTGCTGAGCTGGACTTGGGGGGGGGTGGTGGTGTGTGGTTTGCTCGACCGCAGTGCACTGAAACAGCAAGAGCTCTCAGCCTGAAAGAGTGTTTTGTTTAATTACAGCTGGTTTTGTGTATTTTCAGCACTGGCATTCGCAAAGCTGCCTGTGCTGGTTCTCCAACGTTGGTTTCCTTTGTTCCTCATCTGTGCACCTGACAGAGGTCTGTGAAAATGTGAAACCTGTGCTGCACTTTCTCAGACCGGACACACTCTGGCACATCACACTCTTCCATTAATGATGTTCTCATCATTTCTTTAAAAAGGTGTTCTAACTTTGTTCTCATACAAATTTTATGTCAGAACATTAATGGAAATCCAGTACATAATGTCAACATGTTTATTAATACATGTTGTTTTTTCTAGCTTTGTCAGATCATTAAAGTATTGAACGTTGCGTAGTCTACATTAATTGGCAATTACAATGTGTCAGGTTCCTTCAGGTTAGAAAAATGAGTGAGGCACGGTACCGTCAGTTGTCTTCCTTTCTTCAAAAGTAAAACTACATAAATTTATGGTTTATTAGGGTTATTTTGTGGTTCTGTTTTTTTTTTTTGCAACAGAACAAATTTTAAAAGTCATAGTCGGCACTCATATTCACAAACTGTCAATATTAGGTACTGAAGGACCGATTCTGTCACAATTTTACTTCACAGCAGTTGAGGAGTCATTTTGTACATTAATGAAGCTTCAGTAAGTCTTACTTTTTTGGACTTTGTACAGCTTTGATTTTTTAAAGCATATAAAAGATGTATTCGTAGAATAGCAATGTGTCTGAAAACCTTTTTGTCACAGACAGGTATTTTGATAACGCCAGCCTGAGGTAGACAGTAGATAGAAATTGACTGTGTTAGATATTTAACTCACTTGTCTGTATATTTGAACATGGATTTTCAGCACAGCGGGGCTATTTTTGGGGAATTCCTACTTTCTGCTTCAGCTTCAGCCCTTAAGGGAAAAAAATCAATCATGCATTTTGTCTTTAGATTTACCATCGTACTGTCTATAATGCAAATTCAGTGAGTTTGACCCTTAATTTTAATAAAACACTAAGACAAGCTGATCCCTGACGTCAATATCTCAGCATCGTTTTGATGCTTGCTGCCAGAGCACCATTGATCCGATGTTTTTCAGTTTGCTGTCTGAAGCGTGCAGATGAAAAGAGAGCAGTTTTTAAAGAATCATGGAGACACTGATGACTTGTATTTGTGTGAAAAGCAGCTTATTGTCCTCCCTTCTAATCTCAGGATATGGGAGCGGCTCTGTTCAGTGGCGCTGAAAAGCAGCTCCGTGCAAAATACTCGTTCCTCTGACCTCATGGGATGATTTTAGTCAATGGGAGTGGCCCCCATTTATTTTTGTCCCCTTGTGAGCCTGGAAGGGTGCCATCAACCACCACCCATGCGTCCCTCCTCTCTGCAACCCGTGCAGCTCCACCGGGACCCTATAAATATGTAATCCGACAGACTAATGAAGTCAATCAGTAGAGAAATGGGAGGGTGAACTGTTGTCACGCATGTCTTCCGTCCCATAGGTGACAATGAGGGCTGCTGAGATTAATGCCTGCATTGTGACAGAAAATTCCTCGGAGAACAGAGGTGACCGACGCAGTGCGCATCACGCCGATGCCTCTGCCTCAAGCCGTCTCCGCACGCTACCGTTACGTGCAGCGTAATCCAAAGCAAGCAAATTAGGTGGATTCGAGCCTTTTGGACAAACGAAAGGCACTCTGTTGTGAAGATGACCTCGGGAAATTTCTGCTAGCATGATGATGGAATTGTTAGACTGTGCACCTTGCTCACAACAAAGTCCACCATATTTATAAGTTGCACACACATTACGAATGCACGACTAACACAGTGATGCAAAAGGCTGTTTATGGATTGCGTGGCAGTACAGCTATGAGCTGTTTGTCACATTGCCGTGGCAAAGTCTCGCGCCGCAGTAAAGCTGGTCTCCATTAGCTTGGCCAGCAGTAGACATCATTGTAGACATCCACTTTTCATCACCACTCCATCGGCAGTGTGGCATTAGCATGGCAAAGTGTGCCAGCAGTTTCTGCCAGAGGCATCTGAATCCTGGTATGGTACGGGTGGGGTGGTATTCCAGCTGGAAGGGAAGTGTTCCCTTTCCTGCAGAGACGGCACAGCTCACTGGACTTTATCACGCTGAAGTAATTGTGTTTTGAGTGACAGGACTAGTGCTGGGACCCATCCGCCTAATGCTGAATGCCAGTGCTCAGTGATGGCCATCAGGGGCACACAGCTTTTGTTCTTCTTTCTTTGACTTTGAATTTATGCGTCATCTGGCTGGTTTGTCATGAATTTTGCTGCTTTTTGAGTTCTGAGGACTCAGATTTTGCTTCATGTACAGCTTTTCCTCCTGACTTCTGAGGCTTGCATATGGCAGTGGTTCATAGTCGGTCTTGAGTGATGATCGCCCAGTGGGCCCTGTGTTCAGAAGCCATGGCTACTACACACTAAGAAGTAGCTGGACCTGGAGCAAATCTGTTTGTACTAATTAAAATTTAAATTCTTTACATTTCAAAATACATTCTTTGATAGTGATATAATTTGTTGTTTCATTTCAGTTTGACTCTTATGAATACAAACTATGAATCATTTTTTCTCAGGTGCCCTTTGATATCAGCAGCACATTGTCATTACGGAAAAGTGTGGAATAAAAAGGCCTGCTGCATTCAAGCTTATGATAATGAACATTTAAAAGGAGGTAAATGTCAAAATTGTAACTGTTGTTTGCTGAAATTAGCAAGGATGAAAAATAGTTTCCTGGCAATAACTTTATTGTACCTATAGTGTACTTCTGTGTATGGTATCCTTTACCTCTAATAGTTGCCTTGTTGTAATCTTCCAGCTCCAATGTTCCTGTGTTAAAAATAAGTAAATGGGATATTCATATTTTATAGACCCAATTCTGCTTTCTTTCACATTGTTTGGCATTCAGATTTTTTTTCCCTTTCATCTTTCCACTTCTTACAGACCTCTTTTGGCTGAATTTGAAGATGGGCCAGGTTAGGAACTGAGCCGCTGATCAGTGCCACTGTTTGTGAATTTCAATTATGAAAAGGACATAAAAATGATCCAGGGCAACAAGAAACATGCCCTTTAGGAGGGCAAAGTGATTCTGAATTTCACTCCATTATACAAAAGTTTTTCTTCAGTGTCCCACTGGAAAATGATGTTCTATCAGTTCCTACTTCTGTGTTTTTAATGTTTTCTAAAAACCTGCAAAAAGCATTAGTATTTGAAAAATGGCTGCAATAACAGCAATTTTACAAATTACAGTAGTATACCAAAGAAAATTAAACAGCTATTGGTGGACTCTTTTACTGTCATGTTCAGATTTGTCATTAAAAAAAAAAAACTTCTGGAAGATCTTCCTGGTCTTCAGAGGGCACATCTGTAATGTTGAATGGAAATGAAGAACATGAATCAACCAAATGTGTCACAGTTGAATGGATTACGAGAATCTTTATTTTGTTGCTTCACAAACTGTGTGTGGAACACAGACAAGCACAAAATTTAAGAGATGGAGGAATCAGAAACAAAACCACAAACACTTTTTTCCCTGAAAATGAAACATTTAGTGTTTCAATAAAAAATATAAAGGCTGACAGATAAAACATGTTAAATACAAGTTGTTAATCCTATTCTGCATTCCACTAGAGAATGAGATTTGCATAGAATTTAAATTTTAAATACAAGCAGAAAAAAAATCACAAAATATCTTGTGTATTCTTTTGGTTCTCTAACTAGGGCTGAAAAAAATCATATATTCTTTTCTTTACCATTTAAAGAACTTGGGGTAATGTAACAAACCTAATCTCATTGAGGTGAACCCTTCTTTGCTCAGTATAAACAAGAGAATTGGAGATCTTTAAAATAATTTTATAAAGGTGTACTTATTTGATTCCCTGGAACTTTCCAGCAGTGTCAAAAAATGATGTTTTCTACTTTTGATGTCTTATAATCACTGGTGCTTGTCAATAATACTTCTGGGCTCAAAGAGGCTTCTAATCCCAAATGTTGTTAGTTGTTAGTAGTAGCATAAAAGTTTATATATATATATATATATATATATATATATATATATATAAAACTTTATGATTCAATGATCATAGGAATTCTTTTTTTCCTTCAAGAAGTGTAGGCTATTAAAATTACTGAATTTATTTCAACTGATGTTTTCTATCGTCATAGCACATATGTCACTGTACATCTTATACTCACCCACCTGATACATCTTTGACACTCCAATGTCCTGCTCACTCTAGCGGAAAGCAGGCACATGGGCACAGAAAAGGAAGTAGGTGGAGATAAATGCATCCAGTATTTCAATTAAATCTTTTATACCTCACCCAGAATATAAATGTGACACAAAGAACTGAAGCAGATGGATTTCCGATGAACGTGAACAATAGGATGTCAGTGTACAAGACACAAATCTCATGACCATTTTTCTGCTGCTTTAAAGCCCAGGAAACACTCAGGAAGATATTGTGCCCTGGGTACTGGACATAAAGGGGGTGCAAAGACTGAAAAAAATGATTCTTTGTGTGGAATTAACAAAAAAAAAACTCAACAAGTGGAATTTGGGGCTGATGTTAAGTATAGTCTGGACAGAAGGTGTATAAGGTTATGTGCACGTTACTTTTTTGGATGTATGGGGACACTTCCAATAGGAAAATGATTTTGCTTTTTTATGCAGTTTCTTGACTGAGCTGCTGGTGAAATAATAAACAGAAGACTTGTAACTCTAGACTTTTACTGAGTGCTGCTTTTCAGCAAGGCGGCTCCTATGGTGCAATTGGTGACTGTGGGGTTCATGTACAGCAATGCATAGCAAAGTGATGAAGAAGTTGTCAGTTCAGGCTTCACTTACAGCCATTGTTTTGCAAAAAAAGCTCGTGTTCCTGCAGTCCGACAAGGGTTGTTGCATTGCTTTTAAAAGTTTTATTTAGTATGGATATTTTGAATAAAGCTACATTTAATTTTTACTCATTGTTAACATTCTTCAGATAAGATGCTATGTATGCCTGCGGCAGCAGCGTTATTCACTGAGCCACTGTGCTGCACCGAGGTGGTATGCACACTTACTCTATAGAATTTTGCCGCACAGTGTGTTTATAGTGGCTGCCAAAGGATCCACCCTGGGCGTCCAATATTTAAGGTGCCCATGACTGTTGTTAACTATTATTTAGCTCATGCCATTTGTCAACAGAAATGTACAATGTTAGGTTTGTATACTAAGCTGATTTACCTTTTTATACTGCATTACTTCTGGTTAAGTACCATGTTCAGGGTTAATATAAGGACAGGGGGCTTCAAAACCAGAATTCTTGGACTACAGGGGGATGGTTATAACTGCTACACTATCTGCTACTCTGTCTAGAATGCTACGATGAAGGATAATTTAAATCGCAGTGTTGTTAATGTGCAACAAAGGTGTTGACCTGTCATGGGCAGTGTGGTCTACTTTAATACTGATCAGTGTGACGTGATCTTGGCACAGTGAAGGGACACTTCCAGTGCACTTCTGCAGAAAACAGTACATTTTGGCAGCTTCTACTGAGTCAGTGAAAATACCTATGGTTATACAGAAGGGCAAACTGAAACCAGAATCGAGACACAAGCTGTATGACAGGCCTTGTCCACTCCGAGCACTCGTACCTGCCAGACCGCGACGGTGGCAGCCGGCCCTCAAGATTGATTCTGCAGGCCCCTCTGAAATATGGCCTCAAGCACGTGGGGTTGACAGAGAGGAATTGGAACATTTGCAAGCCTGGTAATAAAGGCCTGATAACTCGCCATTTCCACGGTGAGGGTTAATTGCAGCAAAACAGATAAAGTGTAATAAATCGTGAGGTGTAATTGTGGGCGACACAGCTATGTCCTGTCCCTCATTCGTCTTGCACATTTGAAAAGGACAAGAGAATGCAAGGGATAGCAAAGTCTTGCTGAAAAGCGTGGTTGTGTCGTCCAGGGCTGGTCTCAGCCATGAACTTACTGAAGGGCTTTGACTTGTCATAAAATGAACTGAATAGAAATGTTTCACTTTTATTTGGTAAACCTGCCAGAATGCCATTTTGCCTTATTTTGTATATTTCAAAAGAATTGCTCCACTAAGAAAATAGTTGCATAAAACTTTAGAAATGTAAGTTCAACTGAAAGAAATGATTTTGCTAAGGAAGAAAAATATAGTAATAATAACAAAATTGGCGATGTGGTGGTCCAGTGGGTGATTCTAAATTCTTAACTTAATATGTGTGTGTGTGTGTGTGTGTGTGTGTGTGATTGCTCAGACTAGGGTGCTGCCTATGGAGTACCCTGCCTCATGCTCGGTGCTTTTGGATATGGTTCTAGGAAGATATGGTTCTGGGAAGATATGGTTCTGGGAAGCAACCGGAGCTAAATTGAGTTGAAGGTCTTGTGCTTTTCACTAATGCAAAATGCAAAACTCAGTTTCCCCCTTTTCTGTGTTCAGTACACAACCTAACGTAAGACAATCACTGTAGTTTGGTGAAGCCTGAAGGAAAAAAATGTGAGACATTTGGTTACACCCTCCAAATGTCAATGTCTTGCACCGGGCTTGAAGCAGCAGAAGATGGAGTGTTGGTGGTGGTACTGCAATGGCTGTAAAACAGTACTGTGTTATCCTTGGCTATCAGTTCGGCCGTGTTCCCAGTTGCTACCGTCCAGACTTCCATTTTCAGGGGGCACGGTGCCATCAATGCCCTAGGACAAAGGAGTTGCTTGTCGTCCCCTCTTTATGGGGTGGGGAATGTGCATAGTAATAAATCGCTGGAGACATTTTCACTGGAGTCACATAAACATGTGCCCTGTGCCCACTGAATCATCTGTCCTGTGACTCAGTTTCAATAAGTGAACCAGAATTTAGAACTGTCCAACTGGAGGGGGTGCATACCTATATATACCCAGTTTCCCGTCACGGCCCCCCTTCTGTCCTAAGCTGTCCTTTAACGGTCAGTAGTTTATAGTCTTCCCACGCCTCCCTGTCCCTGCTCACCTTTCCTTTTCTCCTCTATCCACTTTTTCCTCTTTGTGCCAAGTAGATTCTGCGCTCTGGCTGTGCATTCAGCGGGGATTTGACTGTGCGCATGGCTGCTCAGCCTTATTGTATCATTCGTCAGAGAGACATGCTGTTGTTTTAGAGTTCTGCTGGGAGTCTGTTCTGTCTCCGTTCCCCCTCCATATTTTCCTTGTGTTCTTCCTCCATTCCTGCTTTCAACCCCCCCACATCCAACTTCCTCCTAATTTCTCTTTGCCCCCCCCGTGTCGGCTTGTTCTCTCACGTCATTCTCACCCGCTTTTGCCACATACCTTGGTTCCTCCTGTTTTTCTCTTACCCTTCCTGCTGCCTCTCCCCAATGTCCTCATGGTCCTCCTGCAATGTCCTCCAAACCTCACTTTTTCCAGATTCTCTGCTTTCCTGTGAAGTGCGTTTTTTGTTTACTATGAGTTGCACGTTGCTTTGGAGAGAAGTTCCAATTAAATGAATAAATATAAATGTACGTTCCTGTCAGCCATCCATTTCCACAGTCTTCTTCCATGGTCTCTCCTGCCATTCCTAGCTGCTATTCCCCGACCTCTCCCTCCTGACATTTTATAGGAATCAACTGGAGACTCGAAGGCCGTGGTCCTTTGCTTGGAAAGAGTATGCTTTCCCAGACAGCTCCAAAACCAGACAAGTGAGGTCTGCGCTCAGCGTAGCGTTCTTGACATGCTCCGACTCACAACCTGGAGATTAAGGCCAATCTCCATCCATTGCCAGAGTCTGTTTTGCTATCTTCATGCTCTTCCAGTCCAGTACATTTCATTTTAGTGTCCGGCTGCTCAGAACAGTACAACCAGCTGCATTCTTAACAACCTCCAGCTGTGATAAGGATTTGTAAAAACAGTTTAAACTATTTTGAAACAATTATTTAACTTATTGATAAATAAATTATTTATAAAGATTTGATAGGGATTTGCAAAATGTATATATAAATATTTGTCACTGTCAAATGGGATATTGATGCATTTATTTTGAATATATTTTTAACTATATATGTGTATATATATATATATATATATATATATATATATATATATATGGTTAGGAATCTTTAACTGTTTATTTGATTTATAACAAGAGCGCTGCATCCTTTTGACTTCTACATCAGATTTAGTTACAACTTAGTATTCTGTGTGTGTCACTGTGTGTTAGGCACAGAAGACAAATCCAGCCTGTGAGAATGACTAACTGTTATTGCCAGATCCATGCAACGGCTGGCGAGAATTAGCACCCCATTTGTAATATTTTTGATAACACTTGAACTAGGAGGGCTCCGACCATGGTGTAATTTCCCCACCTCCACCCCCCCCACTCTCCCGGTGGCAGTGAGTGACTTCTCCGAGTGACAGATGATCAATGAGGAGGCTGACTTATCTTCATGGGTATTGATACTGAAGAAGACAAATGCCTGAAGGCTGCATGGCATGAAGGTACCCGCTTGCTGCTGGTGATGATGTACGACTGAGGCGCCTGTGTTTATGGACGATTGCTTTGACTTGCATTGGGTAGCCTGACCCGTGTGGCCTTGAAGTGCCTTCGTGCCACTTACGCAGTTCAATCAGCAGTGGCGGGAGGTGGCCATAGTCATCCTGAAACTCATTTTCATTCCCTGATGAATGCCAAACAGCACTTGGTAAAGCAAGCAATGTTCAATCATAGCACCGTAACGTAATATGAGCTAGGTTGATTATATTGTGGTTCGTGAGGGTGATGGAATGGGCAGCGGAGGGGAGATGAGTTCAGTGTCTCTGTGACAAGATATTCCCCCAACTGCCAAACAAGGCGTACAGAGACGTAGTCTGTCTGCGCAGCACACACATCACTGGGGAGCTGAGAGCAGCAGATTCTGTACCGTTCACTGGCCTGGCTGGATGCTGCTGACACTGACAGGGACTGTACATATGGCAAGGGCAGAGATCCCAAACATGTACAAACAAGTAAAGACACACACAGGTAGAGCACCGACCCCCTCCAAAAGCAGTGACTAACTACGTAGTGCTCTCCAAATGTATTTGCAGTGTTTTCCGGTTCAAATGCTTAAATTTGCAATAAAGTCTGGGAAAATACATAAACCTTTAGCGTACCAAATCCTCCAAGGCAGAATGTGAAATATTTACAATGTGCAAAATCTCCGATTTCAGGCCAGATTTTACATGGTGCAAAAGTGCAGGCTGTCATAATGTTCCAAATGATTGCTAACCAAGTTTATTCACTGAGGCAGAATAACGCAGAATGAATCTTTGTTAAGTGGATGTAAATTAAACTGCAATGTCTTCTGGTTAAACATGTCTGAAGGCTTCTGAATTATACAGAACAAGCTCAATAAAAACAAATTTGTTCAATTGCACAAAGTACAACCGAATACAAAATTATGCTAATAAATTTTGCTCACATTCTTGAGCATCAGGTTTCTGAAAATAATGTAATCTACATATCTGGATCTGTATATCAAATCTAATATTTATTAATATTAACATATCTACTCCTTGAGTTGTTGCACTTTATTATCGGTGCAAGTTTCATCCTTTGATGGTGGCTAGGCATCTTTTTCAAATGTATGACAATCTTACCCTTTAACCCAGTGATGATGATGATGATGATGATGATACTACTATTACAACTACTTTTACTAGTACTACTAATACTAATAATAATCATAATAATAAAAGTTAATTCAGCAGGAGACATAAATGAGCAGAAACATCACTTAGAACTGTACATGTGGTATTCTATATATTTACACTACTTAGAACAAATGGAAACGATGCTGTCCGACTGCAGTGGACATAATATCAGTGGACAGGCTGATTTACACATCTCCGAGCAGCAATGAACTTGTTCATACATTAGTCATACTGTTGTGCACAATAGCAACAGTCATTGTGGCTGTGGCATGACAAGGTGCCAAACATGCCACCCTACACAGAGGTGGTTTTCCTCACTGGGTTTAATGTATTCATGTGGAAATTATCAGTTGACCTGCATTTACTTTTTCCTGTACAGTAAGTCATTCACACTGATGGTCATTGGTCAGGGTTAGATGAAACCACACTGAACTATTTTCCAAAATATTAGCCAAACCATGGTGTTTCCCTATGTTGGAGCTTAGAGATTCCAGTTATTTTCTGGATAGTGGTGGCAATTCTTCCCTTCCAAAGTGTGATATATCACTTGAATTGCTTAAAAAAAGAAAAAAAAAACTGTTATTTGCACTAAAAGTTTATGACTGCACTCAAGCTGTTGACTGATTTCTTGAGATTTTCCTCCATGTAATGTTGTTCACAGCCAGAAGACTGTCTTCTTCAAGCTGAATGAATCACTCCTTTATGTGTGAGCACACACAGTTGGATAATGACTGTTTTTTTTGTGAATGTGCAGAGGCACGAATATGTGTGAGACTAATAGGTGATACACATTACTTAGACAGTATTTTTGGGAAGGTAGTAACCCTGGGTAATAAAGTGATATATTCTCAAGATCATTTTCCACCAGGGTGTATGTAGTTCACGAAGAGGTCATTTTTATTTGTCTCTTGAGAAATTAAGTCAAACCTCTTTGAGACCAAAGATCAAATGGTGTCCCTGTAGCTGACAAGTCCCATTGCTGCTAAAGATAAGTTATTTAAGCAAAGCATCCATACCAGCAGCACAAGGTGTCAGTTGCTTGTTCACATCTCTGCAGGTTTCTCTGGGTGCTGCTGAGCTCTTGCAAAACCTGGCGAGGAAGAAGTACAGTACTGGAGGCACCATTGGGGGGCATTGGCAGGAAGGGGGCCGCTACATGTGGATCTGACTGTCAGCACTGGACAGCTCCAGCTTCTGTCTCCATGAGACGTATCCGGCTGTCAGATGACCTGCTAGCATGGCTCCCGCTGCACCCAACAGTGATAGAAATATGAATCTGTCAGCTTTATCTCTTTTCAGTAAAATGCTAAAAAAAGCAGCTTTTTTTTCTACCTGGGAGGCCCACAGTAGTTTTAGTTGTCGTTTTATGATGGCTGTTCTGTGTAAAACCAAATTTATCTGCTAATTTGATTAGATTTTGTTCTTTTTGTTCAAGGTCATATAGTGTACATCACACGTTTTGCTCATGGCAGAGTTTCAACCTGGGATTAAAAAGCTCATGATTGAGAGTTCTAATTTCCACACTAAGTGTTAACTTAATCTGAAAATTGACTTTCTAAAATCCTAATGCTACTTTACAGAGAATTTAAAAATGTTTTGGGTAACTCTGGGGTGAGGTATGAATGTTTTGACAAAACCATTTGACATGGATACCTCCGATCCAAAAGGGAAGGATGGTGATGACAACAACAATGATGAAATATAATGCACATTTTATGCAAGGATGGCATACAGTAGGAGGGTAGCTGAGTGGCACCGTATAGGAGCTCAGGCTAAGTTTCCAAGTTGTTTTAATCCTTTTTTGGGGCACAGTTTATTTATTTATGTTGTTTTCTTCAAGCAATGAACCCCTGGTGTTTGAGAGCACTGATCTCCAAAGTGCCTTCAGAAAAGATCAGGCATCCATGTACATCATGAAAGTTTGACTAGAGAAAGGGTCTTGAGAGGAACAAATAAACCCAAGTTTACTGTTATGTCTATAACATTTAAAATGAGTCTTATGGAATGGCCTCATGGACTAGCTTGCCTTTAACACAATGTACAGAATGTTTAATTGATAGCTAAATTACTACAAAGATTCCATCTAAAAGGGAAAATGTTTATAGGTCAATTCATTTACACAGTTTCTTGTGTATGTTCCTGAATTCTGTGTGTTGCTGGATGAGATGGGGGAATTCATAGTGTTCTGCCAGGACACTAGTTTCGCTTTGCTTGTAGGAGAAGGTTATCTTGACCAGCAGAAATCTGGTTCTCTAGGTTTTTTTTTTTGCGAAGACAAAAATGGATAAAAGCAGCATAGACCAGTGAGAGAAACAGTAGACTTTCTCGAGCGATTTCTGAAAGGAGCCATAAATATTTGACATATAAGTTCTAAAGTATATAAAAGAGTCAAATATGAAGGACATTTACATGTTGTGGTGTGAGATGCTGATGCCATTTCTTATTCAATGGACCAGGAGCTTCATTACTGTAGAATGTGTAAGCGCTGATGTTTAAAAAAAATTAAAATGTCATCGGCCGTCCATAAATTATGACCCTGGCAGCAAGGAGCCTGTTGTTGGAGTTGTGGAAAAAGTCAAGCTAAGATTTTTGGGGTGGAGCTTTCAATCATATCAGCCAGGATGGAGTGAGCACTCCATCTAAATCACTGTGTCTGCTGTGGCGTGAGATGGAACGGGTGAGGGACAGACTCCATTTGTCTCCTCTGATCACAAGAAAGTGGCTCTAGCAAGGAGAAGGCAGGCGCAGACCTGTTAATGGGTTTACAAAAATTAAAATTCATGCCCATTTTTAGCTGTTCTGTGTGCACACTCAGACTCTTGGAGGGAAGTGTTCAAATACCTTATGACAATGGGCGGTTAAAAGAAGTCCCTCTGAAATGTACTGAAAGCCAGTTTTGTTTCTTAACTGTTGCAGAAAAATGTGATGTATACTCCGCCCTTGATGAGACTGCTTTCTGTAGCGAGATATCCTGCTTTAGCAAGAGTCACCTTCTGCCCATGTTTCCATCTTCCGCTGTCTGCCTACAGCTCGTGATCCTCTTACATTCTTGGACTGCCTTGCTGGTGATGCCAGCCTAATCCTGCAGAAGGGCTTGATCAGTAACCACATGGTTAGTTTTCTTGTGTAATTCTGGTTCAAATGGAACTCCCTGGAGCTTTTTTTTCCCCTCAGTGGCCATTGTAGTATCTCCAACACAAATGGGATGCCATTGTGTACAACACATGATTTTCAACCATTCTTCAAATTGTAGTTAGCATACCAGTCAAGGAGACCTTCAGCAACTTGAGGTTTATTTGATCTTATGATTTCTTTTTAAAATTTCCCCCTTGCTCAATTTATTTTCTGTACATATTAATGTTTATTTTGTTATACTGTGGTTTGGATGCACTGTGTTTAGTGTTAGGGAAGTGCTTTGTGAAAGGTGCTATGCAGGAATAACTGAACTGAATACCTGAATCACTTGTTGTCAAAATGATAGCTCATAGAACAAACAGGAAGCTACAAATGAACTATTTTAGCATTAAAATGGCCAACACTGTGGAGGGTGCAGGTCAACTTTATAGCACCTATTATTATTCCACTGCTGGGCACTATCCAGCTGTCCTTGGAGCTGACTCTCTGCACTCACTGAAGGTCTCTTGTTCTGAATTATACTGTAGAATTTAGCAATAAATGTCAGATATTGGTTAGGCAGAGAACACCTAAGCACACTGATCATGTCAGTGACAATAGTAATGACATAATTGTAATTCAAGGCATGCTATTACAGCCATTTTCAATTTCAACTGATTAACATTTTCCCAATAATAAGCACCCCAGGGATTACGTGCAGGGATACTGCACTAAATTTGAAGGAACCACAATGTGACTCAACTGACAGAAAGGCATCTTTTTGCGCTGTACAGCATTTGAGAAAAATAGCTATAAGATCACAGTATTAGCTCATCAGAAACCACTAGATGTCTAGTGTTTGAAACAGGAGGCTCAGTGGGCAGAGTGGTCACCTAGCCGTCAGAGAGCCTGGTTTTCCGTCCCTCCTGTGCTTCGGGTCACCTGAGCACTGAATTTACCGCGTCATTTTTGTGTAGTTGAAATATAAAATGTTCAGCTACATAAATGAGTAAATAATGGTAAATTGTTCAGTCTACAATAACTCAACATTATAAGCTGCTTCGGCGAAGGATGCCAAATAATTAGAAAATTAAGACTGAAAATATGTGTAAACAAGTAGTTTGTTGTTGGCAGCAATTCTGCAGAACAATAGCTGAAATGTTTGCTCTCATTCATAATCCTCTTGAGTCATGTTTTCAAAAGTGTAGCTACTATATGTATTATTATTTACTGGTCTTTTATGACATACCCAAATTAAAGTTTTGAAACAAAATGACTTTCAGGAGGGAAGTGATGGACAAAACCCCTGGCCACCCCCTGCCATCAATCATATACATATCCAGTACCACCCCACCTCCACCTCTAACCTGTTCATGGAGCCCCAAAAGCTTGTGGGGGGGCTCAACAACCTCGCTTGATAGCAGGTATGAGCAATCAAGTGGACCCCACCCCCAATGGACAGTACATCAAGCAACCATCCAAATGCATAACCTAATACTAGTCTAATACTTTCCACTCTTGAAGAATATTTGCTGTTAGGAAGTTACACACATTTTTCTACTCTCAATAAGAATGATGGGATTACACCTTTATTTGGGTCCAAGTATCTTCTTCATTAAAGTCCTTTTTTTGGCAGTATGCCTCTCGCCACATTATTTCATAGTATAAAAGCAGGATCCTTTTTCCCTGAGATACCAGTGATATAAAGTACCTGTCTCTAAATATTTGTAATATAGTGGTATGTTAAATCTCTCATCTCAGATTGAGAGATTCCTGTAGAGAAGCACTCGAGCAGCAGGAAAGAGCATATCTCTGAACACGTCTGTGTCCGATTAGTTCTTCTCAAATGCTTGCCCCACCGCACAACCAAGAACATTCCTTCTCCCTCTCTTTGCCGCCTCCTTTATCGGCCATTTCCACCTTGCTGCATGAAGGACAAAATTGGATGATGTGTATAAAAGGTTATTTTTTTGCCTCTTTTTGGTGCGGGAGGGAGAGGTAGACGGGGCTGTGTTGTCAGGCTAAATTTTGTTGTGCACTATAATATGGAGCACTAACATTGGGATCCCTGAGGGAGGTGACTGATGAGATAGTTGAAGCCTCCATCAATCATCAGATAAAAGAGAATATCATTGTGTTTTTGCCAAAAGAGGTCTAGTCAACAAGCTTAAAAATTTTCCAAAATGTCACCAAGAAATTTACCTGCAAAAGGCATCAGATCTGTTGCTTTACTGCAGTCCTGTTTTAATACTGATAATGCTTTATAGTATGAAGACCAAGAATAAACCCAGTGTTGTAAGGCTTTTTCACCGTTAAAATTCTTCAGTCAAAAAATGCATATTTACAACAGCAGACGTCTTTTTGGTACGATACAATTTCCTTGATACTTTTAATTGGGTACTTTTCCATTTTATGGAAAATTAAACAAAAAAAGCAGTTCATGTACAGAAAGTTGAGTTCCCTAGACAGAACAACAGCTAAGGCACAGAGTTTCCCTGTGACAGAGGGAACATGGGAATTAAATAATTTTGTGCAACAGTTTCTCAACAAAATATTCCAGCAATGAGAACAATTTGGCATGACACTCTCTGAAAAGGAAATGATTAAAAAGCTCGCCAAAGTAGTCCAGATTCCTCACAGAGCTGTCAGTCTGTCTGAGCAAATAACACATCTCACACCTCTTAATATGCTAACCCACATTTAAATCATTTAACCATCTCATTTCTCTTCAAACAGTATTTACAATTTTTGTACAATTTTTTTCCCCATTACAAAATAGTTATGTACATTTTCCTCATGTATATTTTTATAGCAAAATACTTATTTAGTACAGTAACTCGCAATTCTTTAAAATAATTTATTTTCTGGACAATCGGTGAAAGGCAGACTGCTGGCATTTTGAGCTGTTTTAGTTTCAGCCTGTTGCAGAATTTGCCTAGGGTTTAGTTAAGTGCTCCAGTTTGACTCTCTGGCATCGCCAACTGTCTCCAAGTTACTCATTTACACATCTCTCACTATTCGTTGGATTACTATTGATTCCCTTGAATGGATGACCTTTAAGAAATACCAAAAATGGAAATAAGATCTTTGTTCAGTTGCACAGATTCAAAACATGTAAACAGGCCTGTGCAGCTAAATTGTTCCTGGGGCGTGTATTCTTTTGTCGTTCTCTCATAAGATATTCTCAAAGCAAAACGTGGAGAAAAAAAAATCAAAGAACAGAGGAAGGTTTTGGACTAAGTGAGCCTGATGATTCATTGTGCTGCATCAAAGGATGTTAAGGATAACACAATCAAAAGCCCTCAGATGCATTTACTCTGGTCATTACAATGTTTTCTGCAACTCACCTGCCAGTAGAGACATTTCAAACAATTCAGGAAGGGATTCCTTTTTTCCCTAAGAATCCCATCTGACAGCCAGGAATGTCCATGAGCTGCAAAGGCTCCTACTCCACTGCCTCTATTCTTGTGGAAGCGCTCGGGTTCACACAATGGCAGTAAAGCAGCTATAACTTCAATGATTTACCGCACTGCATTGGCTCGCGCCGCTAGCATGCCCGAGCTCTGTGGGGACACATTTTGGGGCTGACACTCATCTCACTGCTGTGTCTGTACGCACGACCACCTCTGCTCAGTCTTGTGACCAGACTTCTGCTCGCTCTAATACACTAGAGGGTAGAGATGCATTTACCCACGTGGTCTTGGCCACAGAGTCTGATAAAGCAGCACCAGAGTTGTCCTGGTTCTGCGGGGGCTGGGGTGAGTGTGTGTAAAAAGCAATAAGACTAGGGGCTTGTGTGGTGCATGACATGGCATGGAATGACAACATGGAAAGCATCGGCTGTCGTGGGAAAACTATGTGTCTGTCTGTGAGCTACTCATGCCGTGGATGTTGTATTTTTATAGGAGTTTGCCCACAGGAGAGAGTAGAAAGCACTGAACCATGCCCTGCCTTCAATCCCATAATCCTTTACATGACAAAAAAAAAGTCATGGAATGCACATAGGTTATTGTTTCTTAACACTGAACAAACACTGAATCTGTGTAGGGCGGACAGGTATGATCAATGCCTGTGCTACTCAAGGCACACCTGCTATAATATATGCTTCTGCAACACTCATAAAAGAGACTTTTAATATGTCTAGTTAATATTTTTACCAGTTCAAAGTCAGGCAGCCTACCAAGGTCATAACACTCTTGAATTTCAGGGGTACATTTTCAGAAAAAAAAAGTTATTTTTCTCCCTTCCAGTGAGTTCCCTTGGTGTTTATAGAGGTGCAAATCACAGGGAAGCTGCTCCCTCGCACCAGCAGAACACTGAAAGGTTATCGCAGTTGGAACCAACGATGTGACATTTGTCTTTATCAGCTGACAGCAATGGGGTCTTCAGACTGCAGCCCGTTTCTATCCAGTCTGAACCAAATAATTCAAATATACATTGTATCACAGCATCGAAATCACATTCTGGGACCAATATTCATTTATAAGATAGTTCACAACACAACATTAATCTCCACGTTCAAGCTTTTTTTTTTGCTTGTTTGTTTTTAATTCAGAGATGATGGAACAGCTGAGATGTGGTCCCCCAGCACTTAATTTACATGTGATGTACTTGTGAAACGGCCACTTAAATGACTAGACAAGAATACCTATGTTGACTGGACCACACCAACACAAAGGCTTCTGCCTACATACAGAGTTTGGGGCAATGGCCTTTGTAAATAAAGGCAGTTCATTTACAAAAAAATATTCACCAAGCTGCAAAAGCAGCGTGTAGTCATTAGTCATTGACTAAAATATCTGTATTCATATATAAACATAAATAAATAACTAACTTTTTACTCAGTCCCTCTATACACTTACTCCTTTAAAACTTTTCCCTATAGCTTGAAACAAAATAAAGAGTACATAGAAACTAAAAGCAAAATCTGAGGATTTTTTTCCCAGAACACCAGCACAGCTGGCACATTTGCACTTCAAGTTTTGGGCAGTCTGCAAGAATTAAAAGAAAAAAATATATAAACAACACCCACTTCTGGAGACTCTTTGCACATCTGTGTTTATGGGTGGAGCACTTCAGTTAAAGACTGGGCCGACTGCTAACCCAGCTACACACTCCGGACCTCACTATGAAGTGCTGTGCTATGATCCTGCCACACACCCGTCTCCTGGTGAGTTGTGGCTTGGATCTGAGCTGTTTAACTCGATCTACGTTGCTGCTCTGAGAGGGTGACAGCAAGGCCGACTAGATTCCCTTTTGGTCCGTGTATTCAGTTTTTGTTCATTGCTCTTGGGTGCACTGGCTTCATATTCACTCATCCTTTGATTCTGTAGCAAACTTGGATGAGACATTCTGTCATGCTATATATTTGTCTTATTCAGACAAGTGAAATGAAGAATCATAGAAAAAATAAATACTGAAAGCAAAACAAAGAAAAAAACCAACCAGAAGGGAACATTGCATTAAAAATATGAAGACCTCACCTAAATTCATTGCTGTCATTTCTTATTGGATGTTTCCTACCTTCATTCGTTTAAAAACAAAACATGTAATGTACTTACATTTACCAGCGACAGCAAAAAAAAATGTTTTAATAAAACAAAAAGAATGCTTAAATCAAAAGTTAAAATAAAAATTAAACTTCAATGTACACAGTAATGGCAGGGGATCCTCCTGGTTAACAGAGGGCGCTACCTGATGCAGCCATCTGCTCGGGGTGGCCCCAGTTGGGATTTGGGGTCAGGACTGAGTGAGCTCCACATAGTTTTGCTGCACGCCTGCATGACGGGACAGGCGCTGGGCCCCATTGTGCACACGTCCACTGCAGACCAGGCCTCCCTCACAAGACTGTCCACCCAGCGCTCCAGCTCGGCCCCCGTGAGCGCAGCATTGTGCTTGGCTGCCTCCACTTGGCCCAGATGCACAGGGATGTTGAGAACAGGGTTCAGGCCATGGAAACTCTGCTCCATGTAGCTGTTCTTAGCTGGGCCATTGTGGAGTTTTAGGGTATCAGCTAAGAGAGAGAGTGAGAGGGAGAGATTTGCTTTGAGCATTACAGATGGAAAGGCATAATACGTTTGAAAATGGTTTCCTTCTTATCTGAGACTTTAATTCCATTTTGTTATGCTAGAACTCAATAAAATAAAACGATCTATGGATGCCCATGCTTTCTCAATTCTGGTTGCCAGCCAAACCTATAAAAGGCAAGCAAAGCAATATCAACCCAAATGAGAAGTGCACAGTACTCATGACTTCAGCTGAGTTTGGAGACCATGAGTAGTTATGAAAGGTTCCTTCTTTTGGTTGTCTGAAAGCCAGATTCGGGCCATTGAGTCAGTGCAGGAATGAAGGTAAAGATGCAAATTCCTCAGTGCTTCTCACACATAGTCCTCAGATGCACCGCTCAGTGTGCCCATTGTGTGCTTGTGGCTCCTCTCCCACCTCGCACCTGTGCGTTACCCACCAATGACGGGAAGTCAGACTGTGTCTGCGTGTCGGAATGATCAACCGCGTAAACGCATTCCATAAACTTTTATTTGCTCTGCATGTAAGGGGACCAGTGTTTATGATGTTTTAATGCTGCACATGAAAGTAAATCAGGGACAACTTGACTGGAAAAGAATTCAAGGTCTCAGGTATGTGGATGGCCATGCAGCAAAGACGCCTACCGGTGGCTGCCACTTGCAGTGCCACGGGACACAGCAGGCCGCCACAGGCCACAAGGAAATACAAGTGACTTTTGAGGTCTCCATGACCATAGCACATGAGGAGTGTTTAAATGAGTAAGAATTGGTGTGAAAAAAACTGGGAAGCCTTTGGATAAGACTGTACAGCGATGGCCACCGGATCAGCAGCCTGATGACTAGATTACGATGATGACTAGATTATGGATTATGATATCAAACAGAACAGCTACTGGTAACTGGATTACAGTTTCTATCAGGCTGATGCCATTTCTGCATTTACTAAATGAACTGGTTGTCTTGTTTTTCTTTCATTTCTTTGGTTTTGGGGTTTTTTTTATCTCCCCAGGTGCCAGTAGGCTTTCTTTTACTGTAAACTCTTCTTTGCCTGTCTTATCACTGTATGTGTTCAGTTGTTCAGCACTCTGTGTCACTGTTTCACTTTATAAAAACTGAATTAGAAAATGAGTAAGGAACTGAAAATAAATTTGACATAAATGACACAATGCTCTAATTCCTATGGTGTTTCCACATTTATAGACAAAAGTTTTCAGAAGCACACTGATGGCTTAAGTGTGTTGGTCTGTGTAAAGGGGGGTTTAGTTACACTTTTGTAAAAATCCATCCCTCCATTATCCATAACCACTTATGCAGGCCAAGGTCATGACAGTGTGGAGCCTATCCTGGAGTCACTGACTAAACCCAGGATGGAACTGCAGACCATCACAGGCCTCCTAAATTTAGTTATATTATTTTCATTATAGCAAACCAATAAATGACAAGATTGAATTAAAACCCTACCAAGCCTTGACAAAAGCAGCAGTTTTCCCAAATTCGTTTAGTGAGTTTTGTTTTGATCTGTTCATTTTCTGATGCAAGGCCTTCCTTTGTGTTCTTCTGTGTTGGTTTACAAAACGATCCCACTCAAAAAGTACTCAGCAATCGAGACAACCAGGCATCTTTCCATTGTGACCAACTTTTTTTTTGAAATCATGAACTGAAAAGTAGATTCCAAATCGTGTGTGCACCCGTGTGAAGGGTAGCACATGTGTTCCTGTATGCTTATGTGTGTTAGGTGCCTGTGCTAGGACAGTATATGTGGTGAGCTTACCTTGGCGGATGGGCTGATGTTTGCTGTAGGCCATGGGGGTGATGAGGAAGCGTGTTTCTGCTACGGGGCTCCAGCGGTGCAGTATGCGCACTGTCCACATCCCAGGGCGCAGGGGCAGGTTCAGTGGCGGCCTGTAGTGAGTGAACTCGGCGCTGGTGTCAATCAGGATGTCGTAGGTTGCAGCGATGACATTTGTAGGATCGATCCAGACCACTGTCACTGTCACGTTGGGTCCCTTACCCCACTTTTGCATTGCTATAGGCTCATCCATTGGCCCCATCAGGCCACCGAAGTTTCGGAACATTCGTTCTTTGGCATCCCAGTCTGTGCCAATCTTATGCAGAGACAGAGACAATCGGTGAACTTAGTGCTGCAAGATAACTGCTAACTCAGAAAAGTCTTTCACATAGGCTGAAAGTGGAGCAGTAGTTAGAGCTGAACTGCACTCAGGTCCAGGGTTTGAATCCCACCACCTGCAGCAGTACCCTTGAGCAAAGGTACTGATGGTCCTAGGTTTGTGACATGATTCCATTCTGAAGACCATGTCATAATTTGCAAATCCCCTTATACTGTAATATAGGGACCATAGCAATATAAGTTATTAACATGCATGAATGCTACATTGTATAATAGGAATTTATATATTTTTTTCACACATTTCACACATTGGTTGTGTTAAAACAATACTAAGCAAAAAATAATAATTTACAATAAAGTTTTATATTTTCATTCTGTACTATTATTTTCTCTTTAATTTATATAATTTATATATATATATATATATATATATATATATATATATAAATGGAAAAAAAGTCATTCAAACTTACTCTTTTAGTTAAGAATATGAAACAAAATAGCTTAATACATTTCAGAAACACACAACAGGTTACAGAAACCTAATGGTAACCTAATGGTTTTTTCATCGACAAAGACTATGAATATATAAAAAACGGAATATAATTACTTACAACATGAGGCACTTAAATTATTCATGTAATAATCAATACATTTGTGGCGCTGCTAATCTTTTAAACAAAATGTCAAGATAGCAGAAGAGGTCTCCAGCTAGACAGGTCCTGAAGTAGGCCCTAGAATCAACTGAACTATTAAAGAAGAAAAAAAGAAAATTTAACCCAAAATAAAACAATCAGTTTGATTGCCGTGAAACAAAAGACAGCCTATCCTTTGCGTTTACTTTTTCTCACGTCGCACCTACTTAATTTCCCCGGTTATTACTCAGTGAAATGCTGAGGTGCCAGGTGAACTGACAGGATTTTACAAGTGCACAACATAAACATTATCATCCTTGGGATTCATATTGCTCTTCACTGAGGAACTGCAAAAACTATTATTATGATGATTAACAATCAGAGCCAGACGAGGGGAGAACTCTGTTCTGTGCCCCCCCGCAGTGCCAGAGGACCAGCGTCAGACAAATGTAATGTAAAAGATCTTGCTGGATCAATGCAGATGGGTTGCAGTGTTGAGAAAGATGAGGTAGCTAGAAGAGAGTGCTGTCCGAAGCATGGAGAAACTCAAGACGAGCGATGGTGTTAGCAGATGATCATCTGGATGATTAGCACAGCATGCTAATCGATGCCTGCCTGTAAGCCTGTAAGAGGGTCTATATAAAGCAGAGTGTGAAGTAAGAGATGGACTTTAAAAATAGGATCGCTTCTGATAAATCGGCACATCCCGACGAACTTGCACACAGCATTTCACGCTGCTCTTTACAGACCTACGCCTACCCCTACTTTACGCTCCTACTTCTTCATATAGGATCTGATCAATACCTACACCATAATGAAAGTGCTGTGTTCCTCCACCACTGGTTACTACTGAGTACACCGAGCTTCTGTCCCTCCGAAATGCTGAATTCCTATCCGGGTTCAAGAAGGGTCTCTGAGAGTCCCACTCCTGATATCCTGACAGCTTTGTAAAGACGTCCATCATCATATGCTACTTTTTTCTATAGATTACTACTTCTATATTGCATAATATGTACTAGAAAAATGTTAGCATCCTACAAGCTGGGCTTTAACAGCGTGTATTGTGTACTTTGTTATTACTCCTTTATACTGAGTTGTATGTCATCTGGGAGAAAAATTTCTTCCAAGTCCATGCATTTAAAATCTAAACGTATTTATTCACACACAAATACATACAGTATATGCGTACTCTGCTAGGTATTGCACAATTACAATTATCAAATGTAAAATGCAATGAGGATGACTGTAGGCAGGTAGCCACTGGTACCAGTGAAATCTGCATATCACCTTATAAGCCATTTTTGCATCAAACGTATTTAAGCTTGACAGGCGTCACAAAGTTCACTAGCTAACTGACAGCATATGAATTCATGCAAGCAATGTGCAAAGAAACTTGTCTGAGAAGTGAGTCTAATATACTGCTGTTTTTCAATAAGAAACTTATTCATTTCTGAATTTGATCTGTAGGTGCAATCCCCCCCATCTCTCATCTCTCATAAGAACCCTTTTTAGGTGGAAGCATAGAAGAAAACCTTGGCCCTTGGGTTCACTATTTAAACAAAAGCAGTTTTGTAAGACAAGGTGTTTTCTTTTGCTCTCAGGTACCAGGCAGACTTGTGAACTAGTGGGAATTTCATATCACCAAACAGAGGTAATGAGGCTCAAGTGCAGAATTCCATGTGGGGAAAAAGCTCATTGCCCTGCGCATGATAGCATGCCCACCTGGAGCAGGGCCAGACCATCTCAGGAATTATGGGTTTATAAATCAGGGAAGTCGCTGATCAAAGGTAAAGAAAAGCTTTAGCCTGAGTCATGAGCCCAAAGGGCGAATGCCGAAGGTCCATTTAAGGTGAAAGAGCAGTGCCATCAGAAATGACAGTTACAGCTTCATACCCAAGCAAGCCTTCATTCGTTGGACAGTTTCTTCTTCTTACATAACTGTGTTCTTCACGTCACGGTAAATCACCAGTGCTGCGAAAATATTGTGTCCTTCAGACATTCCAGGTGCAGTTACTGGTTAGAACGAGAAAGTAAGAGGCCTAATGGGAGAAAGCCTCAACTCTGATATGAAAAAATGTTGAATTAAACCCAGCAGTCTTTGTTCAGAAGCCTAACTTGCCTTTAAAACTGTTCCGTTCATCCTCGCTCAGGTATTTTCTTTATGGGAGATTCAGAGACAAATGAAAGTTGTGGACCAAATCAAATAATCCAGGCACACAATAGGAGAGCTTTAGAAGTGCTCAGTGATCAATTCAGGTCTAAGATGGGGCTTAGCACACTCTACTGGGGTTGGTGTCTTCAGTCAACCTGGCATTCACCCTGCATTGACTTCCCAATAAAACATACTCTTAAATCCCACCCGCCAGTGTGACCATCCAGTTAATAGTCAGCTGAATGGTCAGATGAAGTTCATTAGGAGTGTTTTATGGCAGTGATGCAAGACCTGGTGACTCTCGTTGGGGTCTTTTACTGGCAGTCTTGGTTGGGGAAGCAGTAAAATTCTTCCCAGTCCCACCAACTGATAAATTTCATCACAACTCCTTGGTCGGGGCCTTTGCCTTCCTCCTTAACAGTAATAGTGTTAGCACAGAAAAAGTTCTCACACCCCATGCTAACATTTATAGCACCGCTTCTTAGCAGCTAACGGCACAGCATCACATCTCAGACATAAGGCAGGTAGTGACGGCTTCTGACCAGCCCATCTCAGATATGGGCAGTGGCCAACCGAGACTGACGCATGGCACTGTCACGTTTCATACTCTGCAAACAGACATTCGCACCAATTCTTTCCAGATGTCTGGGAGGGGCAGACTGTTCACAGATGGCCAGGTTAATAGGCACAGGATGTCAGTTTCACCACAGTGGTTCAGCTCAAGATCTCAGAATCTCACTAATGTGCTTCCAAAGCGGAGGCAGAATATAAATTTCTATAATACATCTGACACTGACATTTCAAATTATTCCGCCTGCCAGGGAGGGTGACTCAAGTGTGAAAAACAACAACGTCTCTCTTCCTTTTGGTTTAATTATTCCAATTTTAAATGCTGCTTCTTGCATGCTAAGGCACTGCTGTTGAAGATGCATTAGGATGATGGAAGGAAAGATGGGCGGAACGATTTTCATACTAGAATGGCAAGAGATGACAAAAAAAGGCCTACAACTGTAAGCACAGAAAGACTGTAATGCATGTCAAATACACAAACGTGAAGAATAAATGCAGTATTCTTCAAAACAATTGGGTTAATTATCACAACTGTTAAACCAAAGATACACACCTTTGAGTTATCACAACCAATATTATTTTATGTTAGCTCGATAAATGTGAAATATTAATATTTTATATTTTAATGTTATTTATATTTTCATATTTTGTTGTTGTTTTCTTAAAGGTGACTGATTGTTAAACTGTATAGTCATCCATTTATACAGGTGGGTAATTTTTACTGGAGTAATTCAGAGTAAGTACTCTGCTCAAGGGTACTACAGCAGGAGATGGGATTCAAACCTGAGCAGTAAATGGTAGCAGCTCTAAACACTATGCCACCTAATGCTCCTAATAAAATCTTGTATACTGTACATCTAGGTTACGACTGTACGATGAATAGGCTCCAGTGCCATAATCGTCAAAGTGAAGTTTGACAAACAATGTTTTTAAAGGGTTTACCTCTGCAAACTGTAGCCGGCTGACACCATTGTTGGCCTGGTTAGCCATCTTGAAGACATTCTTGGGCATGACCCACGTCTCCAATGTCTCCAGCTTGCTAGTGGCCAAGTTGGTGGCGTGATGCCGCACCAGGTAGCCCTGGAATCGGTCCGACAAGAAGTACAGGTGGACAGACACCGGATGGCCCATGGGAAAGTATCTGAAATAAACAGAGTGTTTTTGCAGCGTAAGAACACCACAAATAATATGTCAGAAAAGGGCAAGGGTGTAAGGATGGAAGGATGAGGATCCGTCCATGCCGGCAGATGGTAACGTTTCACAGTATAATCCGAATGTTGTTGAGTATCCAGGGTTTCTAATGTGTATAATGGACAGTTGTTCTTTGGCCTTTCCTGTTTAATGTTTGCTGGCAAGGGCGGCGGGATTCAGGGCAAGCCGCACCCTAGCATTCCGGTGAGATATGACGCCCCGTCAAAGCCAACCATCGCTGGCCGCCACACTCTCAAGCTCCACCCAGTGCCAGCTGCATCCCCAGCCGATGACATCATGAAACCCTGGCACCCCAACTGTCCGCACATAAGCCAGAACCTTGGTAATGTGTGAACCAGACCCGTGAACACTCAAAGAGAACCCACTCCAGCAAAAAACTCTCCCATGAGAATGTCTCTAGAGCCCATTACATCTGAAACAGCAGAGTTAGTATTTTATATTAGTGCTGCAGTCACTGCTCAGCTAACACTAATGCTAACCATGTGATGGGAGACATGCCCCCGTCTATGAGGTCATATTACTGGCGCCGTTTAGTTAAACAGTTGAAAAGTGGCATTGTACTATATATAAAAATAACATATCGTACATTAAAAAGGAGCTCAGAGTTGCAAAATTAATTTTTCAAAAACCCCTAATATAATTTCAAATAGTGTGTAGAAATTTCTTACCTTTTCTCCGTGATGGCATACAGTGCAGAATGTGCAGTGAAGAACATTACAATGTATGTTCCAGCTACTCATTTGCAAATGACGACCGGACACCAATATCTATTCATGCACACCTGTAAGCAATGAACACTCTCAAGCTCAGAGGCCATTCTGGATAGTGTCCGGGTATGACCATTAATGAATACGTGCTTATGAGCGGTTGCTACCGTTCATAGCTTCAGTGTGTGATGTTAACTGTGCAATGAGTGCACGTGAAACAAAAAAGAAAACTGCAGCGAGCACTGCACTAGTCGTACGACTCTGATGTGAGTCGCGAATATGCGTGAAAATTGAACGGGCGATGAAAACGCTGACTTTGATACATAGCTGTGCGTTCGGAGAGCTAATTTGATTAAATTAGTGATCAACTGACAGCAGTGTTGCGCTGGACAGCAAGCGCCAGACATCTCCAGCGCGACGAATCGGAAGCCCGCTTTATCCCTTTTGCTAATTCAGTCACGCCGATCTTCCTACGCTACTGTGCCTTTTTTGCTTAAGCAAAACTGAAAGAACTGCTTGTGTGTTCGTGCTGCCCCGTCGAAGACCTACATTTAGGAGTAAGAGGAAATGTCACGGCGACGACCAACGCCAGGCTCATTTTTAAACTGAGAAGCTGAGCTATCCAGCTTGGGCACTGGTGATCCCACTGGGCCAAAGGACTGAAGAAGTTACTGTGGTCTAAGGGGTTGTAGTTGCACAGCATCCTCATGCATTCGTGTGAGGTTGAGGCAAAGACAGGTGTCCCCAGTGTGAACTGGGGAATAGGGCTGGGGAGGCTTCACGTAGAGGGGCCCAGAATCCACAGCCTGTCTCGCTCCCTCACCCCTGCTCTCCTCACAGCCCCTGCATTCAGCTCATCAGTATTCCTCGGCAGCCTGGATGCCGCCCGTCCTGCCACAGCTACTCTGACAAGCAGAACAGCAAATATTTACGCTGGCTGCCCCTCCCGCCTGCTCCCCCTGTTTCTCCCCAGCCCACCTCCAGCGGTCTCCCTGGGGAGATGGTGAACACACGGGATGCACAGAACGGACATTCAGCCCTGCCCTTCAGGCTCTCCGCAAGGCTGTGAAGGACTAAAATCTCCATCTGTACAAAGCGGAACCCTTTTACAGCTGGCCGCCTTGTACACACTAGGGGCTCCGAGCCATGTTTAACTCAACACACATATACATACACACTAATGCATTAATAGCTTCAAAATTAATTCTTGAAATAAGTCAATTCAACCTGAGCACCTAACCAGTTATAAGGCAGTTTAGCTACTGATATATTGCTATATCAATATCCAAATGCAAATTTTCACTACAAAAAAACTTTATCGGAAGCTCATCCATAATGCAAAAAATGTAAATGTGAATAACTTTCAAAATCTACAAATAAATAACTTACAGTATCATACTGTATACTGTAATAAAATAAACCTGTATGTATTGCGATAAACTATATTATGTACTTCTACGACTTTATCTATAGCCAGACACAGAAGTGTTATCAACTGTTTCTGCCTGTTTGCTTTGTGTGAACACATTTGCATCATGTCATCAGATTTATTACACAACTAATTTAAAAAAAGAAACCTATTTATTTAAATGCCAGTTGTGTGGAAGAAGGGAATGTGATGCGTTACTTTGACACGTCTTTATTCCCTTTATTCGATGTGTCATAACCACTGAACCCTGCGCATGCGTCTTCTCATTTCCTGTGTGTAACTCAGCGACACTCTGAGAGAGGGCTCTAACATGTGAAATGTTCTGTACTGCACACACTGCACCAAACATTATAAACATGCAAAGTACTGACAGCATTAAGTGTTTTCAAACTAGGTAACAGGTTGATAGTTGGCATTTTCCATTATATATTTATTTTCCCCATTTAAAATAATGGGAAATAGACAATCGGTGTCACCTGGTTTTGGACACGAATTAGATTCAAATATTGAGGAAGTACTGTACTATTTAAACAATAAATGATAGGGTCAACGAGTCCTAAGACTAGCATGTGTGTCCTACTCTACCATATCACAGCAGTCTTAGAATTTACTGACTGTACCATGGGTAACATTTACTGGAAGATGCAATTGTGCACCTTAGCTCAGATTTAATTCGGATATTACAGTTGTTTGTATGTAATTATTCTATAAGGAGACAAAAACACAAACACAGGCTGTGTGGCTTGCTGTAGATGCGGGGCTGACCTGCAGCTGGTGTCACTGGGGTCCCCCTGAAGTGAGCTGGCAGCGTGGACCAGACCCATGCGAGCAAAGGAGTGGAAGTGGGTGAGCTGAGCATCGGTCAGGCTGTGCACACCATCAGGCTCATCGAACATGTTCTCCCAGTAGGCCTTGAGGCCCGGGGTGTCCAGGGGCATGGCGCCAAACAGGAAGGCATCCAGCTGGTTGACAATCTCCTGGTTGACACTGGCCTCAAACTTGCGTGCAAAGAAAGTGGGTCTGGCAGTTTGCTGCAGGGAGAGAGAGAGAGACAGATGCGGGGAGAAGATTGAGAGATGGTGACTGCCAAACAGACAGGCAACTGTGGTGAACTGAAGGAGTCCCTGCAAAAGGCCAAAGAAAGGCAGAAGAAAAAGGAAATTGAGACAGACAGTTTAATGTCATCATATAAAGAACTGTGTTAAAATTTTTTGCCAGATATGTGCAAGTGGAAGGTAAAAATAAATCAGAGTTGGGGGGGGGGAGGGGCACTATCACTGGCAGAATATAAGGCTTGCATTTAATAAGTTCAGTCCTCTATTCTTCTGTCATCTACAGAGAGTCTGGTTGACAATAACAAGGTTGGGATAAAAAAAGATGATGTCTGTGACAGAGCCAAATCACTGGGGAAAAAACCTTCCTTACTGAAATAGTCCTGTAACGGCTGGCAAGCC
This sequence comes from Arapaima gigas, assembly GCA_900497675.1. Taxonomy (NCBI): domain Eukaryota; kingdom Metazoa; phylum Chordata; class Actinopteri; order Osteoglossiformes; family Osteoglossidae; genus Arapaima; species Arapaima gigas. Next base: position 703,512 of record UFQX01000069.1, read on the forward strand.
CAAAATAGGTGTTTAAGAGGCTGCCTGAAATCTTCAAAAAAAAAAAAAAAAGAAGGAGAGAAAGAAAAACCAACAAGGAATTAACATCAATTTCAGTGATCAGGGTACTTCAAAGTGTAAACAGAAAAATACAGCTCAGGAGTTTGGTTCTGGCAGAGCAGAAATAAGGCAGAGAGATCCTGAGAGCCGTGTCCAGCCCGCTCCTCCGGTACCGATTGTGCTTCCCGGGTTAAAGGGTGAGAGCGGCTTAGAGGCACACCAGGCTGTCGCAGCGAATTTCAAGCGTCTTTGTCACATTAGCTTCGTACCCGCTTTAGAGAGCCCCTTGTGAAAAGGGACCGTTATTAATAGGTGATGTACTCAATTACACTGTCTGGCTCAGCTCTGTGCAGGACTAGGGAGGGTGGCGGTCCTGCTATGATAAATAGCGTCTCTGTGCCCTGGAGTAGCAGTTGGCGGGCCTGTGGTCCGCAGAATCTCATGAAAACTAGCTGTTGTGCGCTGCCTGGCACTTAGAAAAACAGCCCTTGTGCTGGAAAGGCAGCCCAACGTGCGAGATGATTTACTGCAAGCTTTTCCTTGGCCCCCACCGTCCTGTAAACTCCCAGGGTGTGGTATTTGGTTTACTGACGCATATATTCAGCAGACTAGATCAAATCTTCCAAAGAAACCTTGAGCACGTTCAGTACTTAAACTACTGATTCCACTCAGATGGAGTGGAGGGGGGCATGTATAGTAATGATAAGTTCATTTCTTACCTTGAACAAACAATCCATAACTACGGTAAAATTCTGTTCAAACGTACTCTTTTAATAAGAAGAATTTGGCTATAATGCGATCGGTCACTGGCTCCCGTCCTTCTATCTTTCCAATCATAGTCATGTTTTGATGGCAACAAATGTACAGGATTTACTGAGGATGATAGGTTTTGGCAAAAGTTTTTATTTGTATGTTTATTATTATTATCCATGTAGTATAACTGCCATAATGCACTGCTGCAGCATGTTGAGGTGAGTTATAGGCAGACTGTTGACCCTCTCTGTGTTCACAACATTTCAGAGCTTTAAGGTAGGCATGTTGTTGTGCTCTGTAAGTGCTGGTGTTTAAACGTGCCGTGGAGAAAGAAACCTTGTGTTCCCACAGTCCAGTCTCCTAAGCCCACCTTTTGCAACTGCTGACACGAATGGTCCATGTAGGTTGTTACAGTATTATTATTCTATTAGTGCATATTATATTTGTCATGTGCATGTTTTGTTTGTAATAATTGGTCTGTTTCTACATGTCTAATAAATGAAAACATTTTTCTTTTCACACAGTAAATGGAAGACCAACTGAACAATATTGTTTTTCATTGACCTCATTAACAAAGCGACCCCTCTTTTTACGCAGCTGAATTTTTTGGACACCGCTTACTATGTTATTGTGGGTTTTTTTATTCTGCTTAGTTTAGATTATACTTATAGTGTAAGTCATCATGGTTCCAGTATATTTTGGGCCATTGATGGGGTTCAACCTGATAAGCTATGTATATAACAGCCATGTTCACGACGAACCAAATTTAGTTTCCCTAGAATTTTTATGACGATAAAAAGTATGCCGGGGAAAGGTTGTTTTTCAGGGAGTTGTGTCCTGCAGAGTTGTTGTGATGAGCTTGTGGCTCCTGTTTCACTGTAAAATATCACATAATCATTCTGACAGTCATATGACTCTGATCCGTGGGATGTACTGCCGCACCGGCCCATGACGTGCTTCAGATGCTATGACTAACATCCATTGTGATGCGGATCAGTATTGACAATAAAGACTGCTTAAGGCTAAGGTCGGGTTATACCGCAAACCAGCGCAGAATTACTCTGGGAATCCAGAACGTATGGTAACCACAGCAGCCAACTGCTCCAGATCATTCCATGCTTACAAAACAGGACTTTGTTTTATTATGTGATATGTCACAATGATGCTCTCCATGCTACCCGAGGAAGTAGATTAGGGGCTGTGTGTAGTAACAAGCTTGGGAAAGACGCGGCGCTTTGCTGGCTCCACTGTACAGCCTTCACAACGTTTTCCCTCACCCTCTCTCACGGAATACATCACCCTTATTGGAATCCTATTGACGAATTACCTGCTTTCAGTCGAACCTCTTTAATACACACTGTTAATTACAGATCCCTCACAAAGATGCACCTTTGAAGGCTCATCCATCACACAAATCTTAGTGCACAGATCTTCACGGGGCTGGGGCAGATCCCAGGGAGCTCTTGCTTTTTATACTTTTAGTTTACATTTTCACTTATGGTAGGTAAAATCAAGATCAGGATGAAGGTCTATAATACTGACGGATACTAGAGGTTTCTTGCTATATAGCTTTATAGCGAGTCAGATTGTCTACAATGGGACTGTTAGAAAACTTGGAAGCAAGTGCTTGTCTGTTTTAAAGTGACACATTACATATCACCCGGCGATTCCCGTGACAACCCTGTATGGACCTGGTTGCGGAGCTCACCTGGAAGCGGTGGAAGTCCGTAGGCTTGAAGTCATTGGGCGAGCAGCCGCACCAGTCCACAATGTGCTTGTACTGGCACTTGCAGCCGAGCTTACGGTTCCAGTTGGTGATACGTAGATTGTTGTCCACCATGCTCTCGCAGTGGGGGCTGTTCTCCAGGACCGTGTGGAAGAATGACTAGTGGCAGAGAGGAGAGTAGGCTGACATATATACAATGAAGATGGATGTTCTGCAAACTCAGTGCATCCTGCATACGCGAGGCACATAGCGAGACCTGCGAAATCTGAAGGCAGCAGAAATCCGAGTGACTTATTGCATCATAAGAAAATCCTTTATAAAAATGCCATTGAGAAATTCTGAAGCCGTGGCGTTGACACAGCAGACCTGAATTTAATGACAGGCCTACAGATGATGCACAATTGTCCTCTGAAGTTATTGGCCATTTGCAAAATTTAAAATTGCACTTTTATGAAAGCACGTGGAATGCCAAACACCCAGATAACATGTAACTGTCACTGTGATACCACTAAACTCAACATCACATGCTTTGTGTTTGAACTGCTCTTTATGTAAAGAACCTGCTATTTACAGCATGTAGAGCATGACATCACAACTATGTCTTCTGTGAAGTCGACCCTTTTTTCCATTCAAACTCGATCAGACCCACATCTATTTTGTCTTCATTCTGTGACCCACATCTTTTTTTGTCTTCACATGTATGAGCATCTCTTTCCAATCTAAGGACCTCGGTTCAAATCCCAGATATCCCTTGCTATAGTACCCTTGAGTACTTACCCAGAAATTATATAATAAAAATTACCCAGAAGGATAGGTGGGGAAATCATTGCAAGTAGCCTAGTGTACAAATCTAATGTTCTATTCTGCTTTAGAGAGAGGTGTGAGCTTCATAAATAAATAACAACACTGCTACTGTCTGTTTTTGTCAAGTTCGTATATATATCCCACCCCACATTTAGTCTGTTTGAGAGGGTACTTCATACTTCATTCATTCCTATACCCCTTTGGTATGAGTATATGTACATTTATATGTGCACAGAATATGTGCTGGAGCAACCCTCATACTGCCATGTGGGTCTCACCTCAGCAGGGAGGAGGGTGTAGGCGTAGAAGCGCTTCATGTTGGTCACCAGGTCATCCTGGGAGTTGACAACATAGTCCACAAACATGCGGTTTAGCAGGAACCAGTCAGAGCCCCCGTCCACTGTGATGCCCTCGGGGATCTTGCGGTCGCCCAGCCGCCACATGTGGGTGTCGCACTCATAGAAGAGGCGGTCAAGGCCTTGCTTCCGGATGAACCTGAGAACAACAAATGTTCTTATTAGTTTTATGATGTCAGCATGCAATATATTCACAGATATGTTCACCTCAGTGAAGATTTCCATTTTCTGCTTCTTCTGGAGTGATATAGGGTTTTCATTGTGGACATAAATAGCCTAGTGGTTGGAATAATTACCTGCAATAAAAGGAACTGGGTTTGCAAAGCCTTTCCCATGGTAGTATTCTTGGTCTAGGTACATACCCTGAATAGCTCCAGTAAAAGTTACACAGCTGTATAAATGGATGAAAAACTGTAAGTAGCTTCAGACTGTAAGCTGCATTGAATTAAAGCACAAGATAAACTATTAATAATCCATTATTATTTTTATTATACAGTGAGACGCCAAGTATTATTATTATTAATATTATTATTGGCATTTCATTGTAGGCTTGATGCTACACTTAAGGTATTAAATTATTAATAAGCCAGCAACATCTCTGGAAAAAAGAAAACTATAAAGAGGACAGACCTCATTCCACAACTTTTTGGTTTAATGCATTTATATTGTGTGCTGTCATTTAGTAAAGATGAGACTTAGATGATACGAGTTTTCTATTGTAATGGCTTTTTTTTTTTTTTTGCAACATTTTTGCCAAATTTAGCAAACTGCACTGGTGAGGAGCCATGAGTCCTACATGGACCTGACAAAGTCGCTTCTCCACGCACTATTCATCCATTGCCACACGTGCGTCCGTTCTTCCGCCACAGTGTAGGAACCGGCATCCGAGCACTAAAACTGTGTTCACTGCAGCGCCTGAGCGGCACCTCATTAGGAGCGCAGCCTGTTCGCAGTGGGACGAACGCCTTGCGCCGGCGGCTCCTTGCTCTCTGACACAGGAAGGTTAATTAAAGTGTCCGTAGCCAGTTGGACGGCTCTGTCCCCAAGCTGGCCAGAGGGAGCGAGGTAGAGAAGAATAAGCTGGAAAATGCAACACAGCTCCCTTTCCACGTGAACCACACAGGACCTAAAAATGTAAGGCTTAGTTCTAGGGAGAAACACCAATGAAGTACAGCACCAGTGAAAAGTGTGAAGACACTTGGTGGAAACTAGATTTGTTTCACAAGGCACTTGGTTCACAAGTTTGAGCAGATCGCTATGTCTTCTTCACTCCCCTGCAGCCATTCGCCAGACGTGCAGGACACGGTACGCTATTGCTGGGGGTAGGGGGTTGAGCAGCTGGAATAGGACAATCCAACTTACACGCCTGATACCCATGCCCCCCCAACAATTATTTTCTCTAGTTTGATATCAGTCTGGAGTTTTTGTTTTCTTTTCGTTCCTCACCAGATGGCTACTTATCATCTCCTCATCATCATGAAGTATACAGTTGTCCTTCTTGTAGTTAACTTTTTCATTTTATCTTATGTCTCTTGTAAGTATGTTTTATACATGATGGTCTGTTTTGTCTGTAACATCTTTAGCATAGAGGTCTATGCAAGAATAAACTCAACTGCCCAGTATTATGGGCTTCTTTGCTTGACCATTCTGTTCAGTTTGTCCCATAAAAGTACTGGGCAAATTTCCCAAGTGCACCAATACTTGTCCTGCAAAAACTTGTCCTGCAAAAACCAAATGCCTAGTGGGAAATTTTAAAAAAAAGGAAAAAAAAACTTCCAGTAAGAGTCCTCAATTTTTTTTATTGTACTGTATAGTTTCATGTTAGCTCCTGAGCTGGGTGAGTCATTTAATGCATATTGCCATCAGTACTGATCTATATACGACGCACTCTACTAAGATGTTTTTGTCATGGGTCTTGTTTATGTAAAAGCAGCGATGATACTCTCAAGCGCCGAACGCACCTCGACCATATTTACTCATTGCTCAACAGCCACGTCACCTGTGTGGTCACTAGTGAGATATGCACAGCGGAATGGAGAAAAACATCTCTTGACCCAGTCTGCACTTAAATGCATTTAGATTCACTATGATATTTTGCATCAGTAAATTCCAAAAGGTATTCTTGGGGTAAATGCAATCAAATTACTTTTGGATGCAGTTTTCATATGTAATCTTAGCTAAAATGCAGTTATTCCATCTTTAAATTCTGACTGTGTAATGCCAGTGCACATGCTCCATGGCAATCCAACCCTTCTGTTGCTATTATTGTTATTTATACATGTTATTGACACTACTAAGCTACTGTACAGTTTTTTATGTTTAAAGATTCAGTTTATTGTTACTGTATCAGTTCAGGATAACTTCCTTGGGCACTACAGTATGAATGTGATTGGAACTCAGATCCTTTGACTGCAAGTTGACAGCTGTACCCGCTCTCCTGTTGACTGAACCGATAATATGAGCTAGAAGCTACAACTACAAGTGATACAGATATTATGTGTGATAATTGCTACTGACTAAAACTTCATAAGATGAAAACACCGATATGAATAATGTGTGTAATAGGGTGCATCTGCAGCTGATGTACTGTCTCGCTTTTGAGCGTTATAGTTACAGGCTTTCTTGGGTAACGGCCAAGTTCAGTCTCTCATGGTGACAGACTCACCTGGCATTGTCTCTTCCGTGTGACTTAATGAAGTTCATGTCTCGGTATTTGGAGAGGAAGGCCACCAGCTGACTGTTGGTCCTGCAAAGGAGAAACAGCAGTCAGTCACGCTTACCTGGGTCCAACGGCCGAGCTCAGAAAAGCCAATTAAAGGGAGGGCATAAGCCGTCACAAGCTGCACACGTGAGCCAGTCGACCCATCCTCGTACAGATTTTTTTTTTTTTTTTAAGGTACTCGCGTGCATTGCTTCTGCCTCTGCTGATAAGTTACAGTTTTTCTACCTTTTATGCACGGAAGTGGCTTTTGTGTTGTTTCTCACAATGATGGACAGTGACCTCCTGGCTACTGTGCCATGCAGTCATCCCGCAGACATTTCTCTGTACTGTGGCCTTTTTCAAAGAGAAACGTTAACAATGCAGTATTCTAGAAGGCCGAAACGGGATAGGAAAGAGGCTGCCTGCAAGACAAGATCAGTTTCTCATGAAAGATACGTTTTTCTTTCTAAAAGGGCATAAACTCTTAACAAAGGCAGCCTGCCACTGAGTGCATATTACTGTCATTTCTCCATGAAGGAGCAGTTCCTTGGCTCGGGGGCTCACTTAGCGATCCTAGCGCTGACCCTAACCGCACGGTCCCTCTGCGCATGTTGATGATGGAATCCAGGTCAAGCGCTAGATTTGCCACCTGAGAGGCCTGCGCATATACTGGTTCCATTTACTCGCCGTGTGCCCAGGGGTTGTGCAGTCAGTCGAAAAAAAGAACTAGAAAAAAGATAAATAGAAGCAACCAGCAGGTCCCGCACCAGCCTGGCTGGCTGCACACTTCCCCCTGCATCAGGACATGTGTCCTAACCCACCGATGCGACACTCCCGCTACTCCACCCTGTGACAGGACTCAAGGGTTCCTGAGAGAAAGATGGATGTGTCTTATGTGTTCCTTTATTTCACACTGGATCTGAACTTATGACCTTATTCTTTATAACTCTGATAATGATCTGTCAAACTCCTGCTTTACTGTGCTCTGGAATCAATAGGGAGCTGCGGAGCTTTCAGGCTGAGAAATGGAAATCATCTGCGATTTAATTAATGTCCACAGCGGTACACTTCCGGGAAAAATGGTAGTCGCGGTGAGAAATAATCAATTGGATCTCCCTCCAGGTGTATGAATGTTCCATATTGCCTTTGTCGTATAATGTCGTCACATGGCAATGAAGAAAATAATTCTAAAATATATTAAAAAATATTGAAGTTGTAATAAAGGCATATCTCAGAAGACATACAATAGCACCTTGTAATAACAGAACACTGCAGCGGATGTTCGATTTATAAATAATGCATTTTTAAATGGGTTCATTTAGGTTCAGCAGGTACCGAGCACCTTCACTGAGTAACGCCATCGCTGCCGGGTGTGTGTAAATCAGTGTCGATGGCATCAGCTCTCCAGCAGAGGGCAGTGGAGAGAGTGACCTCGCCGAAGTGAACGCACACTGCAGGGGACCCTATGAATCAGGTTTTGAAAGGTCCAAAGCAGCAGCTGTCTTTTGCCAAAGAAAGGGGAGAAGAGGGGAGAAAAGCCAGTGTGCCCCCTGCAAAGAGCTCTGAGAGAAAATGGGTGTGAGCCATCCTCACGTCACCCCATACACAGCCTACCACCACTCCACCTCATCCAACCACAGGCTTTTGTGGCCCCATTTCAGGAGAACCCATGCAGAAGGGGAGACTTTACCAGGGAACCACAGGGGAAATAATGGATCACCCCGGGGGGCCCTGATCTCACCTCAGTATACTAAGTGTTGCTGCCCCAACAGAAGGACCGCCCTGCCATTCCACAGCTCTCCATGTGCACCCCCATCACTACATTTAAGTTCATTCATTTAGCTTTTCTCAACAGCAACATACAATTCAGAGTAAACAAATGGTTTTTGCAACAGATGAAGAAGAGCTTTACGTACAGACAGGCGATTCTCAGCGCACAGCGAGTTGGTCCGGAAACCAGTGCACGCTACCCAAGTAGCTGCTCATAGAATTGATGGGAAAAACTAATAAGACTGTGACAGATAATGCAGAACAGACAGGAGACCAGCAGAGATGTGTGTATGAGAGAGCTGTGTTTGGAGACCCTTCTTGACCCCACCGCAGTCATAAGAGACGGCGAAGTGTGTGGCATTACAGCTGGCACCCTCCAGTCACAGCTCAGGCTGAGTGTGACTATGCAGAGCTGCAGCTGTACTGCAAACCACAGCACAACCATCATGACTGCAGCCTCCGTATGAATGTCTCTTTTCTCATTAGCTACGCCCGCTCTCTCTCTCTCTCTCTCTCGCTCTACAATTAGGCTCTTTATTGTAAACCACATGTAATTGCCCCATACTGGGCTGATTTTAAAGAAAGCCGCTCATGAGTTACATCAAATAGAAACTCCAGTTATGGCTTCAGAGTGATTTCCTGTTGTGGGGGAGTGAAATACAAATGTCTGTACTGACAAAACCACCTTAGAAGTAACAAACAGTAAGTCAGTGAAATAGAAAGCGAACATGAACATACCACGTCTTCAGGGGATTCCCGGTAGAGAGCGGTTTTCAGATCAGAAAAAAAAAGAAAATCTCCTAATGATAAAGAAATTAAAATATGAATGTTCTGTGCACCTTGACCTGCTGCAAGGAAGTAATCAGGAAGGTTGGACTGAAACTGGTTCTGACCTCCTTCCACCATCCTGACACTAACACGCATACAAACCCACACACGGGCAGTTGTACGAATGAACTCAGCACCCTGCACCACCAAAAAGAGGAAACAAGCAAGCTGAAGTGACTCATGTCTCGGTACGCTTGGAGATATAAAAAAAGAATGAGACAAGCGAAGGATAGAAAGCACTTAAATGCTGCTGTGTATCAGCCGCAATTTGCCTACGTTTACATCTGACAGCGAATTCAGTGTCCCTCCACTTTCCTGTTAACCCAGTAGCGGTCATGCTGTGCATGGCCAAAACATTAGGAAAACATTAGGAAACACTGCAGATATATGGAGAAGCTACTGTCTCACTTTTACAGAATTTATTGTATTACATATTCCAGAACTGTTTATTTATTTTTATATCGCTACTACACAAACTATGGGTTTGATGGACATATAAGGGGCATACGTATTAGTGATTGTGCTCCAGTTCCAGTTGTGTTAAGTTTCCATGCCTCCTGCCACCCCTGGTAGCAGGAAAGGATTAACCTTGAGTTTGACAGTAGGACGACACTGAGCCGCCCCCCTCAAATGCATGTCCAAAGCCCGCCGGGGCTGCTACTAGGCACTCCTAATGTGGAGGATACTTCACAAAGCAGCTAGACATCTGACAGCCACCAAAATGAAAGTGCTTTCCGGTCAGTTTGAGCACAGAAGGGGATGTTTGGGCCACCACAGGCTCAGCATCCACATCAGTACCACTGATGCCAAAAGACCAAAGATCCAGATAAAGGTTATTCTGGACATTATATTGCTCACGATGACCCTGAAAACATGCACTAACTCAGCTATGAGTTAACATCACATTTGAAAGTGAGTTTCATTGTGTCTCATTTGAAAAAAAAAGCAGTAACAAAACTCGCCTGGGGTGAAATTAGGGCAAACGTGGCTTTTGAGAGTCAAGGGCAAAATTGGTGCTGCAGTAGAGATAGCAAGTTATGACTCAAATTTATTCAACGGAAGCATCATTTGAATGTTGGAAGCAGAACACAAGTACATCAAACAACGGTAATAAACAATGTTTTCTTAATCCCCAGGGAGAAAAACATGACAATTATCCGCATTGTGAATTGGAATTTAAAACTATGATGGACACACCTGCAAAATATTTGGCCACATACTGAAACACAATTCATCAGTTTTTTTAAATTTTTTATGAGAAATGCATTTTGAATCCAACTATCCAAAAATAATTTACTACAGCCTCCTCCTTCTTATTATAAATCATAAGACAAAACTCTCAGCATGAAACACAATCACACTGGTTATCTCCAGTTGAACAAGGAAATGGTACAGCAGCTTTTAAATGCGGTTTAAATGCTGAAAATATCAATATATCGATTAAGAACAATTTACTAATCAATTAACCATGTAAACTATTCAATATACTCATGAGAGCAAACACTTTGAGACAGCAAAGAACAGAGTTCTCTATATTAAGCAATTAACAGTTGAACTGATCATTACTGTTCACTTGTTCTGCTCATTTGCTTATTCACCGTGAGCTGTGCAAATAGCCCTTTTTCTTAATAGAAGAAGAAAACCTCCTTCCAAGGATAAGTGATTCCCTCTGTAGAGCGATGCATCAAAACATCCAGGATGACTGGGATTAAGCAATGCCTGATAAGCACTGAATCCCTTTCTGAAACCAAACACACACACACACACACACACACACACACACACACAGTACTGTGCAAAAGTCTTAGGCATGCAACTTCAATGTCTGTTGAGAAGTACAGGTAGATTCTTATCTACCATCAGGGAGGTTTCTCATTGGTCCCAAATTCATTCTGCAGCCTGAGATTGACCTCAAACACCCAATCTCAGTCATACACAACTATCTTGAGCAAAAAGAAGGAATCCTGCAACAGATGCTATGGTCCCCACAGAGCCCTGATCTCAACATGATCAAGTCAGTCTGGGAGGACATGCAGAGACAGTCAAAGTCTGCAGAAGAACTGTAGACAGTTCCTCAAAATGTTTGGAAGAACCTACTAACCTCGACCTTAAACAGCATGCAAGTTTGCATAAGACAATTGATAGTTTTTTAAAGGCAAAGGGTGGTCCCACCAAATATTGATCTGATGGAGGTTTTTTTTGTCTACTGCACTTTTTAGAAGGCTTATTGATTAATAAGTATTCATGGCATTACTTTTGGAACCATCCTCGCTTTACAGCATTTTTCCCACAGGTGCCTAAGACTTTTGCACAGTACTGTGTGTGTGTGTGTGTGTGTGTGTGTGTGTGTGTGTGTGTGTGTATAAATAAAACATGTATATATCTTGTTTGCTTCTGCATGTATATACCAATACATTATTGGTATATTTGTGCTGTGATTGCAGAGCCAGCCTCAGTATGATACAACAGGACATCACCCCTTTAAAGCGATATCTCGTGCTCCGTGCTCATGCGGCCTTTAACACAAATCCCTTTATTGAAGTATCCACTGTGATGAGCTCTGTAAAGGACTCGATAGTCAAGGCAAACAAAAGAGGGTGAAATGGGCACTGCTTGCATGTTCCCTGCTCAAGACTCTGCTGGAAAATAATAAGAGTTTTATCAACATAATTAGCAGTTTGACCAATTTAAACCTTTCAAAGGTGTGGATAAAGTATCACTATTGTGTCCTTTGAAACTTCAGAGAGTCAGCAGAGATACCTCTGCCTTATACATGTTAGATTATATCTGTATAGCATGGAGAGCAGATAGGGAAAGTGTTGATGAGTCACAGAGACCACTTGCGTTGTACTTGTGGTAAAGGAGGGTATGGGATTGGTTTACCACTGTCTGGTCTTTGGACTGTGGGAGGACTTGCAATCGATCACAGGTAGAACATGCAAACTCTACACAGAGTTAGTGGTTTTCAGACCCAGATCTAAAACCACAGGCCCAGCATGTAAAGAGTAGTAATACTTTATCATGCACTAAATGCATAACCTACATTTAGCAGACAGATGAGTCCGAATAAACATAAAACTTTAGGATCCTTATTTTTAAAGAATCAGGGAAATAATACAAAACTCCTGTTTTGTCACATTGACATTATATTTGCCAGGTAATGATACAACATTTTAGCTAAGCAAAGGGTGTTTTACCTATATCAGCCTTACTCAAGATTTTTTGGGAAATCCTCATTCCCTGGAGACTTTCTGTGTTTTAGTGCCTGCCTCTAGGATTTCCTCCCGATACCAACTGTAAAATGGTTTTCTTGTATATCTCTAAATCCATATAAATTAAGCCTTTAAAGGAATCGTGTGTATTTTATAATATAACTAATAAAACAATGCACTGAGTCAGTATTTGTATAATTTAAAACTCCACCAATTTTAACTTTAATAAATGCATCTGTGTTTGAGGCCTAGTTTTTGCTGATCCATTGTCTCATATACTCAGCAGGTCATGTCCTTCCAAATTTCTAAATGTGCTGTTTATGAGAGAACAGATATCTTGGCGCTTGGTCAGTTTGCTGGCCTTAAACACAGCTCTCATAGTTGAACCCTCGGCAGATTGGCTGTCCTTTCATTGATTTATGCACCATCACCACACTTCATCCACTCCAACTGTTTTAATGATTAGCTTTTTGTTCGCTGAATATGATATGATAGATCCTCTGGAAAAAAAGGGCACGGTTTTCCTGTCATTACAATCCTTGGAATTTGTTTTGTTATTTGTACCTTGTTTCACATTTGCTTTGACTTCTCTTTCAGATCCTTTGTGATCTTATGCCGAGCTCTGTAAGGCTTACATCGGTGGGAACTGGAGCACAATCACTAATACGTATGCCCCTTATATGTCCATCAAACCCATAGTTTGTGTAGTAGCGATATAAAAATAAATAAACAGTTCTGGAATATGTAATACAATAAATTCTGTAAAAGTGAGACAGTAGCTTCTCCATATATCTGCAGTGTTTCCTAATGTTTTCCTAATGTTTTGGCCAGTGGCTGTTCTGTGTGTCACTGATGGTTAATGCGTATTGTTTTCCTTGGCCTCTGGCCATCTTATACAGTAAATCTCAGAGACTTTTAATAGTCACAGTCTACAAATATCCAAGCTATAATGAAGTTAAATGTTTTTCCCTCTAAGAGGAGCTCATCCCCATTGTTGTGTTCTTACCTGATTGGATAGTCAGCTGCACTAAGGTTGATGAAGAAGTCCCAGGTCCAGTCCCTCATGGCTAGTAGATCTTTCATGCTGCGCAGATACATGGTCAACAGACTGGCACCACCCCAGATAGTGGACATGCGCCAGGGTGTCACTCGGACGTTGGGGTACTGACTCGCTAGTGCCACCACCTGTCTGTGCAAGTAGTTTGAACGCTGCAGAAAGGCAAAGGAGGGAGAGAGTGAGCAATAGGCAGTACTATTCAAATGCACTGCAGATAGATAGATAGATAGATAGATAGATAGATAGATGGATGGATAGATGGATGGATGGATATATGGTACTGTAGGTGGGAATGGTGAACCTCACTGCATTACTAAATTTTCCTATACTGATATGGTACCTGAAGTTTAAGTTATGTCTCAAAGCTCAAACTTGTTTTAATAAAATCAAATTTCTGAATTTGTAAGTTGCTCTAGAGAATGTCTGGAAGGTTCAGCTAAATGATTAAATGTAAATATTAGTGTGAGTTACTAAACGCAAAAATGTGTCTTGGGAGGTTTTTGAACCAGCTGATCATGTGTTTGCGCAAGGATGATGACTGTCAGATGCATGAACATCTGATCTCACTGTAATAACCACCCATTTGGGAAACATGCAGCTTCAGGAAAGTGCTGCCAAGGTTACCTACATATCCACAAGTCTGCAGTCCAACCTTACAAGAGTAGAGGCTCACACTTTGAGAAAAAGCATCCATAGCCCTGCTTGTAGATGTCTGGATGTCTGTTAGAGCTTGAGCCTTTTTGCAAATCTAAACTGTCTTAAATATTATTATTCACATTTTGTATTCATAGTGAGGTTCACAATAGCCATTTCTACAGCTGGATTTCATAAATATAGAGATAGATACAATATGTGGATATAATACAGAGTCGTCCCTCGATATTCACGGGTTCCACATTCGTGGAATTAGTTATTTGTGGATTTGCCATCGATAATTAAATGGGAATTTTTTGGAGATTTGCGGCGTACTGTGAAAAATCGCAAATGATGCTCATATTTAAAGAAAACTTAAAAAAAATTTGTAAGCCATAAAATGCATAAAATATATGCATTATCACTCCATTTTATCATTTACTACCATACATACACATAGAAATTTATTATAAATACAGTAAAGGGTTAGGGGACCCTAGAGTTATCGTGGTTTTCTGCATTCGTGGGGGTCTTGCGCCCCTAACCCCCGTGATCATTGAGAGAAGACTGTACATGTTTGATTATATGATACTTGTACCCTAGTATTTGAACTCCTGGTTTGAGTTCTCGATATGACTAGTGATATATAGTAATACTCGTCTCAATATCCAAGTAGAGAAGTTCTGGCACAATGAGTATCATCCAAGAAGCACATCAGAGAAATATTCAAAATTTGTGCAAGTAGAAGTGCAAGACCAGGTGGCAGCACTGTGCCCAGCACCTCTGCTTCCAGTCGTTGCCTCCTGTGGCTTGTGTTCAAATGTAGTTTGCACTTCCTTGATTTTATTTTGTTTCTGTTCAAATGATAAGTACCCCAGCAACATTTCATTACAATAACACAGTTACAATGGTTACATTTATTTTTTTAAATTTTCTGTTGTTTTTATTTCTTAATTTTTAAATAAATTTCATTATTAAATGCTTATTGCAAATATTACCTATAATAAGGATTTAACCGTAAGCTATGATGCTCAATTAGAAAAGTAACTGGATATAAACACACAAATGCATATTAATTACCTCATTAACTGTTTGGTAAATAGACAACTGGTGTTTTAAAGTGCTCTTTATCACAGGGAAATAGGTATTTTAGAGCGTTAGGAATATTTTGGGAAAGTTAATTGGGGTTTCTCAGATGAACCCGGAACAAATCAATAATTTTACTCATAAGAAATAAAGGATATTGCTTCTCAATATCTGAGTTTTTGATGTTCAAGAAATTTTTAAGAACCAATTAGACTCGAATACCATGATATAGGTATATACAGATATAATAATATAAATTTAAAAATAAACCAATTTGACACCTTTGTTGAGGGTCTTTGGATATTAACATGCAGTGTCTGTGTCAGTTCCATAACAATGATGCTGCTAAAATACATCTTTAGAATGACTCACTATAAATGAGGCTATGCATCGTGAGGCGGTTAGGGGTACCTCATCCACATGGATGTAGTAGAAGTGGGATGTGTGGTAGATGGCTTTAAAGAGGCGCTGGAGCTGGCGTGAGGCGCGGCCGTGGACCACCAGCATGAAGGCGATCCTCACAGGAGAACTCAGGGGGCGCTCCGACGAGTCATCCTCCCACTGCACGTTCACGTTAGCCTTGCCTGGAAACACGAAGAGAAGGGGAGGATGAGCTCAGACTTTATTAGTCAGTACATAAACCAAAAAGGTCAAATTTACAAACCATGTTTTTGCCAACAAAGAAGTCTCAGCTGCACAGGTGATTTTCTGCAAGACTCAAAACAGATAACTGAGGAAAAAATTAAAATGTTAGGAGAAATACGACAACCATGAAACACATGTATCACATTCTTCTCTACAATATGCTGGCAAGTGTGGTCATTATTAGCTACACAAAGTAGTAAAATTCATTATTACCTTAAATAAACAATAAGGATTAAAAAAACAAACAACTTCTGCTGCATGGCTTGTACCAACCAAAAACAGCTCAGAGGTGGCAAAAGGACAAGTGCAAATCCATTCAGGCTTCTAAATATACAGTGCATATAAATAAATGCAGCGCCCGTGTGTACTAGCCCTGGCATCCCCTGCCAGTTCTAAACAGGGACAAAGAGGGCACTTTTACTGGTGGTGGGGCAAACTAATGGGGAAATATACAATTACAGTGAGTTCACAGCCGATCGGTGTCAGGCAGTGTGCATGTTGCTTGGCGGGACAGCGTCGTGCAGATAATGACTATAATTTGTGAACTTGTATGGGAGCCTGCGATTTCCAGCTCCCAGCTGGGCCACTGGGGCCCTGTTTTCACAGTCCTGCAGGGAGCAGCTCTGATGGTGGTGTCCCTTCCCCCAAACCTGCTGCGATTCTAGCCTGGGATGCTGCAGAAGGCCGCTCCTTGAGGGAAGCGGCCTTCTACTGTGTCCATCTGTTTCCAGCTGGTCAATACCTGTAGTTACAGAGGGTCCCATATCTGAAGGGTCAGGTACTGGCCAAACAAATGGCAACACAATGAGGAGGGCCATTCTGCTTGATGGTAATTATTCTGATTTATGATCATTTGTTCATTTGTGTTTGGAATCTGTCTGTCTGTCTGTCTGTCTGTTTGCCTGTACCCACCTGCCCATCCATCCATCCATCCATCCATCACACTATGTAAAAACATGTTTATTCCTACACAAAATCCATTATTGTGTTCACCTTAGCTGGGACACCGTATATGTATATATGCATATATAGCCTATTCTTTGTTGGTGTGGTACCTGAAGATGTCTAATGCTGTGGAAGGCTCTGCATTTCTGACATCAGAGTACATTTACAGCCTGACAGAAGCCCTGTAAGAAGGCTTCTTTTGGTCAGAATGTGTGGTTGTGAGCATAGAAGGCAGCCAGAGAGCCACAAGACAATTTCATTTAATCTCTTTCCCAACACTTACCTTTCTCAGCTGTTTGTTTCAGACAAATCAATTCACAGCAGTTTGTCAATTCTAAATATCAGCTGCTAATTTTAAATTAATTTGCGACACAAAATATAGTATTATGTAATTTAACAGCAATTACGCTTCAGCTGAGATTTAATGTTTTAAAATGACTGACAGCGCTTAAAAAAAACAACAACTTTTGAGACATATCTCAGCAACTTCTGACAACTCACATGACAGGCTGGGTCATGCATAGTGTAAATATAGCTATAGACTGTCATAACGCAACATACTGCAAGAGTGTCAAGTCTGAGCATCTTAAATGAGGGAATGTTCGGGTAAATGTCACGGTTGTGGTGGATCTGTCTGTTTGGTGCAAAATAAAAAGCGCTTGAGGATCACAAACAAATGTAAACTGCCAAAAAGTTGAGAGGTAACCAAGTGGACGAAGCTGTCATTTCCAACTCTTCAGAGGGAAACTTTGCTGCTAAGATATTATGATATTATTTAAGATATAAGATATTATAAGATATTGTTCCTTCTTCTCACCACACCATTTTGTAATGTAATAATGAAGTTGTGCCATCCAGTTTTAGCAACAGGAACAGTGCAATCCTCGCAACGGAAAGATCTAGGTTCGAATTTCACATCCTGCAGTGGTACCGTTAAGTGCTTGTCTGTGAACTATACAGTATGGAAACATACTACAATTATGAATACCAAAAAAATGTGGACACATGAACACAACAGTCATATGTGCTTGTTGAACCATGGGCATTAATATGCTCTTTGCTGCTATAAAAGCCTCCACTCTTCTGGGAAGACTTTCCATTATATTTTGGAACATGGCTGCAAGAATTTGCTCCAATTCAGACAAAAGAGCATCAGCGAGGTCAGAGACTAATGTTGGGCGATGGGGCCTGGCTCACAGTTGGGTGATGGGCTTCAGGCCTGGGCTCTGTGCAGGCCAGTGAAGTTCCTCCACACCAGACTCATTAAACCATTTCTTTATGGACCTCATTTTGTACACAGGGGCACCATCATGCCGAAACAGAAAAGGGTCCTCCTCAAACTGTTGCCACAAAGGTGGAAGCACACACTTCTCTAGAATGTCATTGTAAGCTGTAGCATTAAGATTTCCCTTCACTGGAATTAAGGGCCTAGTAAAACCGTAAAGAATGTTCCCAGACCATTATTCCTCCACCACCAAACTTTATAGTTGGCACTATGCATGCAGGAGGATAGTATTCTCCTGACATCTACCAAACCCAGATTCATCTGCCGGATTGCCAGATGGTGAAGTGTAATTCACCCTCCTAGAGAACACATTTCCACTGGTCCAGAGTTCAATGTCAGTGTGCTTTACACTACTCCGATGAACACTTGGCATTGCACTTGGTGATTTTACACATGTACAGCTGCTTGGCCACAGAAATCCAGTTCAAAAGCTCACAACGAACAGTTCTTGGGCTGACAGTGTTTCAAGGGGCAGTTTGGAACTCAGTGGTTAGTGCTGCAACCAAGGTAAGACGATTTTTACATGTAACACGCTTCATCACTCTGTGGTTCCGTTCTGTAAGCTTGTGTTGCCTAATGCCTTGTGGTTCAGCTGTTGTTGCTCCTAGATGTTTCCACTTCACAATAACAGAACTGTCTGTTGACCAGGGCAAGTCCAGCAGGTAGGAACTTGAAGAACTGATGTGTTGGGAAGTTGGCATCCTATGACAGTCCCATGTTGAAAGTCAGGGGGCTCTTTAGTGTAACCCTTTGTATCGCATCTGTTTGTCTGGACCTGGCTGAAATTGCCAAACCCATTAATTATAAGGGGTGTCCACATACTTTTGGCCATGTAGTGTAGCTTAGTATGCAAACCTAACATTTATGGTGTTCTGGAGAAAAGTGACAGCTAAATGCTGTGATAATAATAAATGATAAACAATAGCAACCCATAACGCCTTACCAGAACATGCCACAGTATCTGTACTTTATAAGATAGCTTCTCATGACAAACTTCTCATATGTCTTCATTTCTAACCACAAGTGTAACCTCCTCTTGTCATGTAACTAAAAACAATTTATTTCTTTTTGTCTTAAATATAATTAGCCGTAAAATGAAAAACAGGACTGACTCATGCTGGCCTGAGCTCACTTCTGCTGCTCCCTCCCTACACAAATCTGTGAACCTGAGTCAAATACATAAACTACGAAGGAACCATAAAGTAATATACTCTATGTCCCAGAGAATGGAATTAAAAGATCATGAGGCTGACAGATTTGGAAATATCAGTCCGGATGTATATTGAGACAAGAACTGAAGGAAAGTAAATGTCTTGGACATATGCATGAATGTTATAAAAGTATAAGCCAGCTACACAGCTACTTTTTTAAGTTAGAAACTCTGAACTGAATACTGAATTATGAATTTGTTTTTGCCTGTTTCATTCAGTGTCACACTTAACTGTTCCCCTTGTGACGCCAGGATGTGTGTGCCTCCATTGCACAGGCATGCTGATCTAAGTTAAGAACCGACTAGTATCTACAAAGACTAGTAGACTAGTATCTATCTGTCTAAGGAAGGCCATGCCTTTAGCGATTCCACAAACTTGCAAACTTGATCCTGATCACATGTGACACACAGGAGACCTAGATGCGTGAGGTTTATTCTTCAGCTTTACAAATATCTAACCATAGCCGTACATGTGTTCAGCACCCCTCCTTTCACAAGAGCAGTGTAGACACCCATTTACTACAGTCAGCTTGGATAGACAGCAAGAAGTATGAATGATCTTGGATGTGAAGAGAATAGATTGCACTTCACTTTATGGTGCCACACGTAGGACCTGACCTAAACATTTCTTTGCACTTCCAAATGTATTTACAAACTGATATAAAACATCTCTTTCAACGTCAAAATAGACTTAGGCCTAAGACATAAAAGCCAATGCACTTTGATGTGACACAACCAAAAGCGACATGACAGATGTGATGGTGTTAATGACCATTTGTGTCAGTTGTCATGTAGTGCTTATGACGGCACTCTATTACGGTTATGTAGCTGTTATGTGATGAATCTCATGCACAGAAAAAAAAAAGCTGAACAAATGTTTTTTTTCTTCCTGAAAATGGAAACTAAGGTAAGGTGAGAAACTAAATATTTGTTTAAGTGTATTAGCTGAATTGTTAAAGCATGACTGTTACACCGCTCATTATAAAGGCCAACTGCAAATGCTTCTTAGCTAAAGACCTTTAATGCTAAACATATTTACACTGAGCACCAATGAATGAATAAGGCAAATTAGTGAATAAATAAAACTGAAGGTACCACCAGATTAGTAAAAGTTTCTCTGCTTCAGTGGATGAAATAGTGCTGTTAGAGGGTTGGGGAAAATTATATGTAGTGTAGTATATATATGCTATGATTTTACTTCTTACCCTCAAGGTTATATTAAATACATTCAAAAACATATTTTAACATGCAAAGTAGCTAATGAAATTTACATAAGGGGAAAAAGCAAGATAAGGCTTTTGTTGTTTTTAGGTTAACATGCACTTGAAGTAATACAGGAGCCAAAAATAGTTTTTAAATATTCAAAGGCAAACATAAAAAAATAAGACTTTGAATAAATATTTCACATTATTAAATGTAGGCACACCCTGCATTGTAGCAAATCATTTTTATGCCTTTTTATTTGTTCCCCAAACAAAACAAATGTGTTCATTAGAGAAAAGGAATATTACATCTAATTGATGCAGTAAATACAGCAAGTCTTCACAAATCTTGGGACGTGGGACACTCAGTAGCCCCAAAACAGATGTGTGCTGCAAGCATTTGTCAGCTAGGGACTCTTAACAAGCCTCGGTGCTGAAGTAAAGACAATGTCCACAGATTCAAACTGTGCGTGTACTCATTACGAATAAAGCAATAACCATAACAAACTAGGCTGTTTGGACACAAGGCAGCCCTCACAGTTTCTATACAGCCTGCAACTTCTGCTTCAGCTTAGACTTTCTGAATCTCCATCTGAAGTCCAAGCCATTGTTCGAGTGATCTACACCCCAACACGCCCTATCGCATTGCCGGAATAAATGCGACATTGTGCTCGGAGTAGTTTTATAACTAAAACATAGCTGAGATGTCTCTAAAAATATCATGCAAAGACAAACTGGAGCATGAATGAACTTAAAGTTTTGATCCTGGATGCTAAGAGAGGTTTAAAACACAGTATATAGTTTTCTTCCGTTACAAAAGTGTTTGCTTTAAATGGCAAACCCTGGGGCATTTATAGCCCAACCAGCATTCTGTGCAACAGAGATTAAACAGCTGAGTACTGCACATCCACCCGATGTTCACAACAAGGCATGGGGCATAACCCAGGACATTCATAATACATTTAAGGATATATGTTTTGAAAAGTTGCTTTGGAAGGCGTCCAGCAGTCACATTTTGTCTAGTGACAATAGGAAATGGAAATACTTTACAAAGCTGTTGTGCAGTAATGGCAATACTGAAAGACAGATGGTATTCAGGTACTGTATGAATTGTTATTTGGTCATAATCCATTGTGCAGCAGCAGCTTGCTCAAATTACTGGCATGTAGCCATGCAATAGAAAGTATGCGTCTATCACTTAGCAGGAGCCATCGAAAATGCCTTTCCCTCTGCTGCGTGGACTATCTTTGTATCGCGAGCTGCGTTGTGCTTAACCTTAAGGGGTTAAGTTCCATAAACAAAATTTCACTGGAGAACTCATCAGAATTACTAAGACATGATCACAGAAAAAAAAACTAGCTAAAACACCATCAAACACTGAGTTCTTGTCTCTGAGTCGTGCAGAAACACTGATCAAGAATAAACAGGTTAGACTGAGAAGCATGAACGAACATATTAACTCTCAGCCCATGTTTACTCTGATTGTGGAGGTGGAGGGCTTGTTTTCATGGGTCTCGTAATGAACACTATGATGCATAATGGGATATTTTCTAAGTGTGCCTGCTGCACATTGGCATTTGATGCAAAATTCATGCGGGGGGGGGGCTTATTTTTTTCTTCACTTTGAATTTTTCTTCATGTATACGTAAATAACACTAGTGGATATGCATTTGAGAGCATCTTGAATGTAAGAGTAAAATATAAGAAAAGATGTGATGAGATGTACTGAAGCTGGTGACATTATTTGTAGACGTGTGTAAACCATAGTCCATAGTGATGGACACCTAAAGCTAAAACAGACATGAAATATGCAGCATGTCACAGAAACATCACTTATTTTAAGAAGAAGTAAAAGTGAGCTGCAGGTATGACAGTTGTACCTACCCTCTAGGTGGCAGTACCGAGTGACCTTCTCCGGCATGAGCTGGCCCTCCTTGTGGCGACAGTATACCTCTGCGATCTGCTGCCGACACTCCTTGGTCTTGGCACGGGACAGAGCGGAAATGGCCTCCTTGCCTGCAATCTCACACTTGGGAGGCTGGTCATACTGGATCGCTTGGCCAGCCGGGGACGTCCTCCTACTCTGCTGGACAGGATGGTTGTGGTCGTCCTGTTGAGGTGTATGGTATGCCTGGCTCATGCTGGTAGTCCGTCGATGACTGGTATGCGTGCGGTTGAGGCCAGGCATGGGTGGGGCTGCCCCCTTGGCCAGGTTGTATTGGATGACTTTGTTGGAGCCCTTTACCGGGCCCTGCTCGGCCAGCGGTTTCTCCTTCAGCCGCTCATTGTGCCTGCTGGCCATCTGCCTCTGCGGCTGAGATCGTGCTCCAAAGTTACTGTTGTCAATGTTCTCAAAGTCTTTGGGCACGGAGTTCTCGTTGTTGCTGTCAACTCGAACTTTCTCCTTCGGCCGGTGGGAGCGATAACCATCCTGCATAGAGACGTAACAATATTTATTATCATTGCACTATTACACAAATAATACACCTTCCTATTTTGGCATTCATTTGGTTCAAATCCGGTTCAGTTTTCATGTTTCCCCCCTATTTGCATGGATTTCTCTACTACAGTCCAAAGACACGTGTTTCAGGTCAACTGGTGATTATAAATTGCCTGCATGAATAAACATGCTACAATTCTGCTGCAATGAACTTGTTGAACATCAACCTTTCTTCATCCCCTATGCTTTCAGTGGGAGACTGTGGACCAATGTGACCCTGCACTGGACAAGTGGCTATTAATAATAGAAGCATGGAAAGATGGACATCAGGTTAACGCTGAAGCAGCTCGCCATCTTGCTGAAGGTAGCAACAACTGCATGCCCTCATAACACTTGAAGAAACAATCTTT
Organism: Arapaima gigas; assembly: GCA_900497675.1. Taxonomy (NCBI): domain Eukaryota; kingdom Metazoa; phylum Chordata; class Actinopteri; order Osteoglossiformes; family Osteoglossidae; genus Arapaima; species Arapaima gigas. The sequence continues at coordinate 726,614 of UFQX01000069.1, forward strand.
CAGCCCTGAACCACCAACGGCATTCCTGCCAAACATGCAGGAGTGAGGTGAACGTTCAAGTCAGGTGTCTTACTGCAACGGAACGTCCGGCAGACAAACAACAAGCATTAAATTAAGAACGTAACCTATCGCGTACTCTACAGTTTAGAATCGACTTGGGTTTGGTGTGCTTTTTCAGTATTCAGTAGCAGCTCTGGTAAAGTAATATCTCCACATAGGCCGGTGTGGTGGACACAGTACGATGCCATGTGGAGGGGAGGATGTGTGCTTGGGGAAAGAGTAACGACAAAGGCAGTGAAGCAGTGACACATGGGGAGAGCAGTCTCTCACACCATTGTTGCTGCCACATGCTGTTTTTGATGGGTGAGAAAGGCTGGTGAACAAAGGCGGCGCTTTCACAGACACGCGGCAAAGAGGCAAAAGAAGGAGGACGATACTCTGTGCAGTATGGAGGCTGTTGTTTATTCCAGCATGGGGCTCCACTGTTTGTACATCAACCTTCCCCTCTTCACAAGCGGCTCATGCTGTGCCCGTTTCCCGTGGCGCCGGCTCTGACACAGCGTGCGCCCTGGCCCAGTCTCGTGGCAGCAGATGTCCTCGCTCCACCCATCAGTTGGTTACCTTCCTTCTACAATTACTCGTCCTGAGGGAGTAAATAGATCCCGCCATTAACTGTACACTTACCAATGTGAAGACAGCACAACGGCACAGCAGGTAGTACTGGTGCCCCACCGCTGTGGTTTCAGAACTGGGTTCAAATTCGCCTCAGTTTGTGTAGAGCTTGCATGTTCTCCCAACGTGCGTGTGGGTTTCTTCCGAAAACCCCAAATACGTGCACAAAAGAGGAGAATGATAAACCACTTCCATACCTTCCTTTCCTTCCATGGTGGTCAGCAAGAGTTAACTGCAAGTCAGTGGCCCTACCTCCCTTCCTACCTACTTGTGCTTTTCAGCCATTCCAAAAACTGGTTTCGGGTTTTAATTTCTAATCTCACACGAACTCTGAAATTAAATCACAATGATATGAATACTTCATACAGTGCTTTTGAGTTATGAGCTGCCTGTTTGTACCGTACTTTGCAGGTGTGACAAGCTGCACGTCCATAAAGCCGCCTGTAAAATGAGAAAATCTCTGTCGGCTGGGAAGATATTTAGCGACTAAGGAGTCCATCAGGCATTGTGCCGGAATAAGCAATTCCTCTTCCTTGCACATTATTCCGAACAGAATATCACTGAAACTGACAACAGTTAATTAGACTTTCAATTTAACATGTGAGGTGAACGACAAAACTGGGTCTGGACCTGCATTATTTTCCCAAAACAAACTTGCCGAATACTCATTGTTATCAAATTATTATCACATTCCTGACTGGGCACAAACCTTGGAAACGCTGGCTTCTCCGTTGTTTAACAATGATGATAAATGATGATAAATGATGCGAAGGTCCTGAACAGAAGTAAGTTGGGTGACTGTGGTGACAAGTGTCCAGCAGGCAACGCAGCGGTTAATACTTTGCGCTCAAAACGACCCAGGATGGAATCCCACCTCGGCGAAGGTATTTTCGCTGAGTTGACACAGGAAAACTACATGGCTGTATAAACGGGTAAATAATTGTTTATAGGCTAACGTTTTAAGGTGCTATGGAGAGAAGTGTCAGCTTAATACATAAGTGTTAACGTAGGCTCAGAGGAACAGGAAGAAGACATGACGAAGAGAGGAAGTGCTCGTGGCAGGAACGCACTCAGAAACGCGCACACACACGCAAACAAACACATGCACCCACACACTTGTCCACTGTTCTTAGCTACCACACAGAATGGTAAACAGCTCCTCCCTTCCAAAACCCTTCCTTCCGCAAACACAGAGTCTGCCCTGCGCTTCACAGGCGGCTCGATTAACATTCATGCCCTGTGATGAAGCAATGCATCTCACAGTAAAATTCAAGTCACAACGACTATGCTGGGGATACAAAGAAACTGGTGGTACAGGAAAAAAAAGAAAAGTGTCTACGTTTTTTTTCCCCCTCCCCTTTACCACTTCACCCTAGTGCTGTTCCTCTCCTCGACCTGGTCCATTTTAAAGTCCTGTGGTAGGAGCTCTTTAATCTCCTGTCTACTCGGTGCTCTATAGGGACAAAAAAGGGGCTTTTAAGAGGAAATTACAGTGCGTAGAATTAATAGCTTGAGAAACCACTGGAGGTGAGGTAGTCTGGCAGAGCACAGACTATCGATCGCTCGCAGGGATCTGTCTTTTCCCAGGGTGCTTCGGGAGCCCAGCTCCGTCCGGCTGTGGCACACGAACACCCGTCGCTCTCCGTTTGCTGAGCGAAGTGGGGCGGGTAAGGGGGCAAGCATCCCCACCATTCATCACAGAAAGGGGTGCGCTGCCGACCGGCTCCTCGTTCATATTTTAACCCTCCCCCCCAAAGCATCCTCCTCAACCCCCATTTCCCTTCCCGCTCTTTCACTAGCCCCTTGGTGCCGTTCGAGAAGCACAGCAGATTATTTTCACCAAGTCTCATTTTCAGGCCCATTCCCACAGGGCTCGAGCTCAGATAAATCACACCACAGATAAAACACTTCAGCAAAACACCACAACCGCAGCACCTCTCGCAGTGGGAAGAGCAAGACGCTTGCAGGGCTCTAATGCAGCATGCCCTCCCTCCGTGGCGGCCTGTTGGATTTGAGTGCTCTGCTGGGGATCATGGCGGAGAAGCACCAGACAGGGGGTATGACCAACACTTGTCACTCAGGTGCAGGGGTGGGGCTCTTGTGGGGCACCTCATGGATTAAGGAAAATAAAGCTATCTTAAAAGGAGGGCTCTCACATGTGATCATGCAGACAGCACCTCAGAAACAAAACAGGACTACTTTGTCCAACTTTATAAAACACAATGTCATCATGCTAAGAAAACCAAACGGAGCATCTTGATAATTTACAGAGCAACATTTTAATTTCACATCTTTACAGATTGAGATCATTCTGTGTCTCAGGATTTAACACAGAGGAAATGTTCCTATTTACAAAATTTATCTGTCATAAATATGACTTGTTTGATTGTCTAACTGTCATAAGGCTTCATGTCATCCTCTATAGCTGACATCTGAACACATATAATCAAAGACCACCAGTTCCCTGAAGTTTAAATTTAATTTGAATTATGTACATTTGTGGTGTGCGGTCATATACGGCTGGTCTTGGAAATTGAATGGGTGAGACTGCAATACAGAGCAAAGAGCATCAAGTTCAGAATTCAGGACACACATGCACACACACACACGAGTTGTATCATTTCAGATAAATGAAGTCTACAGACCGTGGATTATAAAAAGAAGTGTTGAACCTATTAAAATAATTAAAATGAAATTGTTTAAAAGGTGTTACAGCATTAGGTGATTACCTATGTTTTATAACTGCTTTACATACAATCATAATGGGCTGCCTGCATTTTGGTGGTAACACCAAAGAAAGAAAGCCATCTGAAACAGCCTAAGGTTTAAACAAACTGTTGGTCCCACTTCCTTAACCGCTGGGGTGGTTGCCAGCACAGCTGCAATAAAGAGCGTCTCCCTTTGACCTCAGAGAGCTTCATTATTATTTGATGCGAAATAAATGGCCGCGGGGCGGCCGGTGCCGCCTGCTCACGTCACAGCGGCAGCCGAGCCCAGCTGACGCCTCGCCAGGACCAGATGTGTGCAGCCCACTCTCGCTATTGTCCCTAAAGCCCCCTGCAATCTGCTGCCTGTGAATACATTTAATATGGCAACAATAACAACAGCAGCAGCAGCTAACAACACGCAGGAGCTCACTTTTAATGCGCACTTATCGACGGGAAATTTTCCAAGCTCACAAAAACTTTGCACAAAGCAGCCCAGTGGACAGGCAACAGGAGCACCTGGGCGCCTGTAGAAATCCACCTGGTCGTGCGCGTGGCTGGCTGAAAGAGCACAGGGACACGTGGCACAGTGGTGATGTCATAGCCACCTCCGGCCACTATGCTGCTGTTCACCCACAAAGCCTGAAGTAATCACCTGGCTTTCATCTTGCAGCCCTGGCTGCCCTGGTCATCCAGCTAATCACAGCGGCCCAAGAACCTCGGGGCATCCCTGCTCAAGAGGATTCTCCCACCCCCCACCCCCGCTGTGGGTCTTGAGCTGGACAGGACTATTGTTCCCAGAGGTAGCCAGAGGAAGACACTGTGAAGGTTTTTGTTGTGGTCATTCACCAACAGCCACGCTCAACATCTCAGTACACTTTCAGCACAAGCTGTTCGCAGCAAGAATGCTTCTGTATACTGTGTAGATGATGACCTCGTATCAACCTTTGATCTTCGCAAGTTCTCATTATCTGTGACTTGGCAATTAATAATAACTAATAATAAACAAACAAAAAATGCAGAATTCAAGCCAATCCTTCGCATATCACCTCTCAGGCTTAGTCATTTGTATGCCATATAGTCTCAAGCACCTCCCCATTGAGGGCAGGGCCAAAAACAGACCTGCCTTCACCCCCCATACTCATTGTGACTGACTGTGGGAATGTGGGCTAGGCAGTGACTGCAGTGAATGAGGCCCGGGGCTTTGGTATGCGAGGAGGGCTGACGCCGCACACCCTCTGCCTTGCTTTTCACAACACAGTTGAATGGAGAGCTGTCAGTCACGGGGTCTGCGGTTTTCAGATTCATTGTCACAGTAAGCCCCCTTCCCCCAAGCACACTCAGAAAGGGAAGCGATACGGCACATGTCGCATAACACGATTCAATCTCTCTCCTCGTTGTCGTTTTCCCATCTCCGAGTCGGGAAAATTTCTGGTATGCGATCGTATGACCTGTGACGGACTGGCATCCTCACCAGTATATCCTAGCTAGCCTTGGACCTTGCACTTCTGGGATAGACTCTGTACTACCACCACCCTGACTTGCTCACACAATGGTGGTGAATAAGAGTGAGTGAATCATCACACAATACAAATGGACAATGGGCATTCAAAAAACAATTCTGAACAAATGACAAGACTGGGAATAAACTCACGACTGTTCCCGTGAACCCATGCTAAGTGTGGAAAACTACTCAGGACAGGATACCTCTAAAACAGTGAAGGGAATTAGCCTCCTGCACTAATTCCACCATGCGTCACATTATGACAGTATTTACTTGAGTGGCTGAGGGTTTTATCGTGGTTTCTGAGAAATGCCTCTCAGCTGATTATGAGCTTAAAAATAGCCCATTTTAAACGCCACTTCCGAAAACGTTGAGCTGAGCAAAGCCTGTGTCATTTTTTTGCCCACTCTTCCTAAATTGGGGAAAAATGGACGTGATAAACTGAAATAGACAGTCAATTGTGACCTCAGCAAGAAAACAAAGCCACTCTCGCATAATGAAGTTCCTCAGAAGCTGATACTGAAGAAGGCATGCCAGCTGAGAAACAGGAATAACCTGATTATAGTATAGATAGAAACTAAAACACAGGAATGACTCAGTCAGGGGGTTTACTGTGTCAGGATTTCATAATAAGAATTTTTTTTCAAAGAGTAAGATGATATTTTTACTGTGGTGGGATTTTCTCATCCATTGGCAATCAGGCCTCAACCCACATGACATGTACATGTCAGTACCAGTGACACTTAAGATACTCCCACAGCTGTAATTTCTCAAGTCTTCTCTTTCTCATCACAGAAATAGCAGATACAGGATATCATGACTGCATTATTCATTTTATTGTTCACAACAATACACAAATGTCATAGAACACACGAGAAAAGTAGGCAAAGCACCAATCCTTTTATACCAACAAATAACTGGGCTTGGACACACACAGCAGCAGACCTTTACAAAAGTGTGTGTAGTACTTTATAATACTGTACTGATCTTTCCCCTCTTGCCCTCTAGAGTAGCTTAAACTGGGAGACCTAATTCCCCAATCCCCTTCCAACACACACACACACACACACACACACACACACACACACACACACACACACACAGAGTTAACCAGCCAACCACAGACCCCTCCCCCACTAAAGGTTTTTTTGGGCCAGCTTTGTGCCGCTGCCTCTGAGGAAGGAGGATGGAGTGCGGTAGGCAGGGGGATGGAGGAGCGCTGATTCTGTCATGTGCTCATGGCAGCACACGTGAAGGGGCGGTCTTAAGCCTCCCTGCGGTTCCCACGTGGGTACACATGCCACACTGGGTGTCACTGCCCATTAGGGCCCCATATTCCCTGCACCAGCCTTGGCATGAAACTGGAAACTGATCATTAATCTGTGGAGAGCAGAGCATAGGTCACAACCAAGTAAAAATAATGCTGATACTGGTTACTCAGCAGAACCTTTCTTTCCCTCCCATCGAGTTTTATACAGCATACAAATTTACAAGCTTATAAAGATGGATATCTTTTTTAGAAGAAGCCAGGCAACCTGTTTTTAATAAGACAATAGGAGAAGCCTTTCTGGGACCAGCCTTTTGGTGAAAAGTCCATGTTCTTTCATAACCACTACGACAACATGCTACCACTGGAGCGAAGCCGACTACTTAACTAGTTTGAAGTGCATCATCATGCCACCCCAGCCTTTTTTTCCCCATCATCCTGTTTGCTGAGTTGCTTTTAAGCAGCCTGCAGGACATTAGCTGCTACTCTACCCTACAATCGATAGCGCACTGAGTAATTATTGTTTTCTCTCTGTGGGTTTTATTGTTGCGTCCGATGCTACCCTGGGAGACACAGCTCTGGCATGCTCACGCTGCAGCTGCAGCACCGCTCCTGCCCATGTTCATGCTGGTATCCATAATGTGCCCTCTGTCAGCATGGAACTTGAGGGAGATCAGTGTGATGCTATATAAAAGCAGAAGTCTATGCCAAAACTGTCGAGAATGTCCTTTGCCTCGCCCAGTCCGACTACCCAGGCGTGGTTTGTTCCATCAGGCATGAAGAGGAAGGATGGCTGTACACATTTGCATTACAGTTGAGAAAAAATAATACTACATTCAGCTCTGTAAAGAAGGAGGCAATGGATAAATAAGGAGCTGCTTATTCATTCTTTATATAATTTGGTGAAAATAGATCCTGTGTTTAATGTCATGTAAAACAGGTTTGGTGAACCATTTGTAGTCACTCTGAGAAAATTATATGAGTCATACAGGCAGCCAGCATAGCCTGCGGAAACATGGGACAGTCACCTGGCCCTTAGGTAACAATGTACAAGAGACAAGGCTGGGTTCAGTTAAGGACTTAGCACAATGACAGTTATAGTTCCGGAATCTCTGTGCACACATGAGCCTGCAGCCTGATGGAACATGTTCTGGAACTCCCCCTTGAGCAGCACCGCAAGAGATACAAAACTCTTTCCAGAGCCTCCACTGAGTCTGCGTGTCAGATCATCGAACCAGAACTTCTGAGCAGCAGAGTGGGTTGAGGTCAGCGGTGGAGGACTGAATGAGGAAATAGGAAAGGTGGCAATGGCAGACAATGGCAAACCAGTTAGATCAGCTTTTCCAACCTGCAGCACATCTTGCCACTGCTCAGATTCTGCCCTTTTTACTGGTTCTGCTCTGACCAAACTAGAACTTGCGGATCAGCAGGTTCAGACATCACTGTGCGGACGATTGTTTCTCAGGGAACTGAAATTCACTGCTGGGGCTGGGGCATCTTACTTCCCGTGTTCACAGGGCCTTTCACGTTTTCTGCTCCTCTGTCCTATGCACCAAGCAGCGGTTTGAGCAGTGTTGTTTATTCAAAATCAGTTCACCAGATACGATGTCTCTAACACCACTTGATAAAAAAGGAGACAGATGAATATATGGACATACAGTCCCATTGAAAAGTGTGAGTACAGCTGGGTATGCTAATTTTATGCACAGAACAATGAAAGCAAAAGCAACCCACAGGTGTCCTAAATCTCTGAGAACTACTGCAGAAGATCTAGGAAGATATGTTTGCTGATGTCTTGCTGAAATGTGTCAACAAGTTAGAAAAAATTAGTCTCCAGCCAGTGTGCTCAAACTTTTGAGAGGGCAGGACACACAATCCATTATGCTGTCCTCCTCATGTCTGGGAGGCAGTCAGGTTCATCAGAAGAGTTTTCTCCCTTAGTCACTGCAATCCCACATGTGGCATTGGTGCACATGACTAATGGAAACAAGTCTGTCTGATCAGACTAGTCTGGCTAAAATTGTTCTTAGCCATAAACATTACACAAGACCTGTTGCCAGAGGCTTCCAGAACACCCCATTTTGAGAGCTGACATGACGTATAGGCAACATGAAAATACATTAACACTTCGTCAGTCATCCACGTCAGTATGCCTGAATAGGCCATTAAAAGGGGTATAAAGCAATATATTGTAATTGGGAAATGCAGAAATACTTGAATTATTCTTACATAAATTTCTCACCCTTACTAGGCGTACACCTCCTCATGTGTCTTATGCCTCCCCACTGGAACGCACCACCTGTCGATTTAAGCAGGCCTCTTTTGACAGCTGTGATGGTGCAGAACAGAGCTGTGTCTATGACTGATAGATCTCTGGCATGCAGCGGAGGTCCATTCCACATGCGTCAATAAATCAGGGGTTTCCACTGGAATTCACAAACCAGATCCATGGTCCCACCTTAACAGCCATTCAAAGTTGCAAAGTTGCAAAGTTGCATCAACGCAAAATAAGAGTACTTTGACTGCCACATGGATTGTGCCAGTACACTACACATATGCAGACAAGTGTAAACACATTATATGGGGCTTGGCATCACTTGACAAAGGTAATGCCAGCTTACACTCAAAAGCACTCAGATGGCTTGCAGACTTGCGTCACAGACTGAATCCAGGCTCCATGTCTTGCTTCGCAGTCTTCTTGCTGCTTTTCTGTTGCTATCTTACATCTTTTCATAAGTCCAGGTTGACACATTTTTCAGTGCAGTACAGGACACATTCATTACGAGCTGTGAGAAATGGATTCGCTGAAAACGGTGATGGGTGTATTCACTCCCACTTTTTGTTGCCATGTCAGCAGTTTCCACCGACCCCCATCATTAACAATTTCTGCACTTGTCAAAAATCACAAGAGCTGCTATCTGAAAACATTCGCAATGGATCATTAGAATCTTGGCATAGCGTATGCACCATCTTCTCAAACTCAGTTTGCATAACAGTTCTTCAGATGGTCACATGAGTATCATATGGCCCCATATGCTAAAGGCATCCATGCCCAATGCTGGGTCGGTCAGCCAGCTGTTTCTAGACCTCTGGGGCTACAGCTGATGTCCTGTGTATCACTAAGTACCTTTCCTCTACAAAATAACCATGACTTTTCATCTTAGCCAGAGGCTCCTCTTTGCAACCCCCCAACGATACTAAAAGGGTGGTTTTAACGAACCCCAAGAGATGGGAAAAGTCTCAACCACGGCTCTTTCCAACACATGCACGTGAGGCAGAAGCTGTTGGAAGACCTGCATATCAGTACACCTCTTCCAGAAAAGTGAACAATAACTACTGAAATTGTGGATCGTTTGTCAATTTGGGATCAGGGGCTTCGGTGCCTCTGATTAGCAGAACAGTGCTATTGTGCTCAAGAAAGCCTTGGCTTGGGGTCCATCTACAGTGGCACTGCCCAGAGGCCATGTCAGCCTGACATTAATCAACCCACAGAACACGGACTGAACGTGATGTTGGGCAGCTCGGTTTACGGCCACATGCCACTGTACGTCCATCTTTGAAATGCTTTCATTCTAACCCAATCCCATCCACACCAAACTGGCACTCCGAGTTTGATAGCCAAAGTGCAAAAAGCTAGATTCAACCCAAAGTGTTGAGCCAAAATATCCTGACAGGCTGCTAGAAGTAGTCATGTTCAAATAAGTTCTTAGCGGAGGCATCCCGGCAGTGGTCCAGGTCTGTAATCTGTCCACAGAGAGGTGAACGGGGCAGTGGCTAATGGAAGACATCATTAAAGGCTCCACTGGACGGGACCTAAAACACTGTGTGTGTGTAATTAGCAGCTGTCAGTCAAAGGGGGCTATAGGCCAGGGACTCCTGCCTTGGACTGAAACAAGTGAACCCTGCAGATGTCCCCCGTCTCCCTTATCCCTGTTTAGCAAGATACATCTGGCTCAGCACCACCACCACAAAGTCCAACACACACACTCAGTCACACTCACACACATGTACAGGGATACATCATACATTCCTATATTCTCTTTTAATGTAATACATGCTTCCTAACAGCAGCCAAAAAAAAGAAAAAAATTAAAAGTTGACCCGACTAAAAGTAACTTGTTTGGTTGGGTCTTCCTGCCGGGATGACAATGGTAGTGGGGATGCTTTACCAAAATGTACAAGTGCACACGCACACACACCCGAACACATGTATGCGCGCGCGCACACGAGCCAAGTTTGAGGGAAAGAATATACTTGAGTTTCATCCTTTCCGTCTAAGCTCTATCATTTTCCCCAAAAAAATCACAACCCAGTGAATAAAAGACGCCTTTATGGTACCGGGCAGTAAGCCCTGACTTCGTCAACGCTCTCCCGGGTCGATCGTGCCTGTGTGCTTTGCCAAACCCCGAGCTGCATCTAACGCAGGCCAAACTGACACTGAATGCCAGAAACTTCTGCAATTTCTAAATGACTGCAGCATCTACAATAAACGGGGATTGCCCCTCTTCACAGAAACTCAGGGGGAATACGGAGATGATTTAAAGATTATGTCATTGTGTGTTCCCATTAGCGGCACGTTTAAAGTCTTAAACCACAGTGTAGCACTCGCTGTGTCTAAACCGCCCTGTGCCAAGCGTGCCTAATAGGCTAATTAAACTCACCGTGGGGAATAAATGCTGCCTCGCTGTCCGCCATTAGTCACACCTGGCACGGGAACGTCACCCAGGAGGAACACTTTGCCTCCCGGACACCCAGCGAACCACTGGGATTACAGACACATAGACACCCAAGCATCTGCCGAGGAAACAGGGAAGTGAAAGAAAGAGAGAGAAAGAGACGGAGTGAGGGAGATGACCCAGCAACCTCACGGAAAAACGGCCTGAACGGCGCGTGGCTTCGCACGTCCCAGGAGAGCCTCCACTCTGTCCCCACTGACAGCCAATCTCTGCAGCACAGGCATTCCTGTCAATCCTCTGATAACCCCCCTCCCCCACTGTTGCTGGGACAAGCCACTGACAGCCCTGTTGCGCAGAGGAGCAGCGGGGGTTCCGGCCGTCGTGACAGCCTTGTCTGCATGTTGCCGTCATGCCAACCGAGTCAAGTTAAGCCCCCGGAGCCCTTGGGTTGGGACCTTGTGCAAAAGAAGAGGCTGCAAAGCAAACCATGACTTTCAAAATTTGAAATCTCCGTCCTAGAACTGTTTAAGATGTTACTTCAGTGGTCAACACCGTGCAGAAGTATGGTAAAGGAGATGTGCTTGATGGAAATCTATTGCTGCTCAGCTCCTGCTTCCCTAATCACGAAGTTGACAAGGAGCTGCGCCTGCTTCTGCCAACAGTCAGATCCACTGCACACGGGCCTCCTTTGTTTTGCAAATAATCAACAAGCTAACAGACAGGATCCTTATGGTGTCTCTTTGCAAACATCCTGCTTGGCAAACAATTAAGCATGTTTCCCCCCCATATGGAGCAGTGCCCGAGGGGTCCCATTCTCCCTCGGTGGGTGGCTGCATGCTCCTTGAGGCTTCGTTCGTAGCGCTCAGCTCCTTTTCTCCAGTTCCCCCTTGACCTGCTGTTCTACTTCCCCTACTACCCTTCTCCTATCTTCCCACTTCTTTATGTAGCGTGCTGGAGAGTAACTCTCACTTTACCGTGTGAGCTCACCTGCACGCCAACACATGGCACACTCTCATGGCACATACCTCTCTCAGGGTGTGGATATTGTACTCTCAGTCCCAGCAACAGCCCCCAGGGTCTCCAGAATTAAGCAGAAAAGCCTTGAACAGCAGCAAGTCAAACAGATGAGATCTCCTTTACATACAATGGCTGGAAGTCAATGCATTTTCCAGTGTCCCAGTAGGAGTCAGACTCCCATCTTCCACGTCTCATTTGTTCTTCCATGCAGCACTGGTTAGCTTCTTCAATCTAGAAACTGATCAGACACCACATTTCTTTGCAGCAGATTAAGAAGCAGCAGCAGACTTGAGTTGCTACTCTAGTCTTGCCGTTTAATTCTGCCTCTCCCAGCTCAGTCTAACTGACATTTACTTAATTTGTCCCGTTCAGGTTTGAACATTTTAATTAGGTCAGTCTAAATACTCCCACTCTCATCCTTTCAGAAGTTAGTTTTTTTGTAGCTTATCTCCCTGTTCCCACAAGCCATCCTTTTCTTGTCACAGCAGTGCTTTGGTTGATCTTTCACACAAAGTCTTTTAAAAAGGGGACAGAGGCTAAACAGGGGAATACATTTCCTCTCTATCACAACCTTATACTGAGATTAAATCTTGAAAAAAAAATCTTTTCTGTTGCTAGGCAGAGGTATCCCTCATCACTTTGAAGAGCTGCTGAGATGACACTACATCTCTGCAATATGTGCTTTGGTGAAGATTTTTGCTGATAAAACCAACCCCTGGTAAAAGTGTATTATATACAATCGAGGAAACATAATCTACATATGTGTGTTAAAGTGCCCACCTAGGAGACACACAAGAAAAAAAAACAGAGCAAGACTGTGCCTTAAAAAGCACGGTGGTCCGACCACCGAAAACCAACCTGATAGTTCAGCAGGTTTGGTTCTGGTCCAGGAGCTGTGGAATTCAAAAATGTGGACGCAGCTATTTAGAAGAAACCAGAGGCTCTTTCCTGTACACATCTCAACGGGAGGCTCAATATTCTACAGTGAGAACAGAAAACAATAAAACAAAGGGTTTACAAAGCGGAAAAGAGAGAGGCAACTGCTTAATAGAGATCAGACGTGCTCATCACAGCGCGCTTCCTGTTACTGGTAGTAATGGGCTTAAACGGAAGGTGGTACAGCTCAGTTTCCTACACATCTGCAGACATCGAAAAACATGTGCAAACATGTTAGTCTCAGTCGTTGGCCTACTGCCTGCCTGCCATCTCCATCCTTGTGATCTACTGCATTTGCATCATATGGAGAAATTTTAACCGATCCTGCACCGCAGCCACACAGCCTAACTAGCTCACATTTTCCAAGTTTGTGTCAGTGAGTCAACCATTTGTAACTGCTGGGAAAGGGTTTAGTGAACACGTAGCAAACTGAAGTAGACATACTGAACACGTCAGAGGCTCTAAATGAGCTATACCATGCCGTGGTGCCTCTGAATATGTGGTGGACAGGTAGCAAACTATTATACTGTGTCTTTACCGAACACGCTGCAGTTAGGCGACATTTCATAGGGACTCTATTCCTCCATATTCTAACACACTGGCACTACCCAAAACATAAAAACAGAAATCTCTCACATTGAGTCTGCAAAGGCACGAGCCTTTTGCACATCCTTCCAGCCTTCAGAGCTGTCCGAGGCCCACTTCCTGCACTTTCAGTATTCACAAAGTTTAATTGGCACAAAAAGTAATTAAATTCAGAACAGACAAGGAAAGAGAAGCAGTGGATAGATGTGTAGACTCAGCTATCACGGCCGAAACGTGTCGTTACAAGGGAGTAAGGAGGATTAGTTTTAATTTAAAAGAAGAACGCTATGTGTGTGCCACACTTAAAATGCTCCTACACTATTTTTGTTTCAGATTCACAAAAATGATATTGTGGGTGGGGTAATGAGCAATTTCTGGGCTGTTCAGGTGTGGGATTGAATCCAGGTGGGTCTGCATGGAGATTGCTTGTTCTCCCCATGGTTGTGTGAATTTCTCTGCCTGCTCTGGTTTCCTCCCAAAGTCCAGAAACATGGGTTTCGGTTTAAACAGTCATTGTAATTTGCTATTTATGTGTGACTCTGTGTGTGTGTGGGGGGGGGGGGCTCCTTGTGATGAACTGGTGTTCCATCAAAGGAGTTGTTTCATAGCCTGGTGTGATCGATGATTCCAAGACAGGCTCTGGACTGCTGTGACCCTGACCAGGATAAATCAATTAATGATAACGGATGGATAGGTGGATATTATGGGTCAAATAAAGGAGATTTTTTATTCTAAGAGTTTCGCTGCATAGAACTTGACCTTTGATGGCAAATCTTTACTGTATTCCATCAAACCTTTGGAATTCACCTTGGCTCGGAACACCTGGCTGACTTAAGTATCAAGCAAAGTCCTCTTCTCATTGGCCAGGGAACAGCAGATAAGGAGGTTTTTTGAAGGTCTCCATGCCCCTTGTAGACCCCAACTGAACAAAATGCATGTCTGAACATTGACCTCACTGTCACCATCAGAGTGGTCTGCAAAGTGTTGACTAAGCAGGGCAAACGTCCAATGTGGTGGTGCCTGACATTAGTTCAAAGCATTAACAGCCTGACTGCAAAGACTAAGTGTTGGGATGTTTTTGCCCCCGGTGCAATACTACACAAGTCACTGTAAAAGAAAAGTCCAAATTTACTGGAACCAGAGGAAAGCAGAAGAGGAGCAGTCAGCAGCCGTAACAACAAACAGCAGGGTACCATGTTATTTTTACAAGTCGTATAAACAAGCAACAAAAGGTAGCCACATTTGTCTGTCTAAAAAGGGGTCTTGTTGTAGATTTACAAAAGGGCCACTAATATAAATGAATGGACAAAGGATTAGCACTAATAAATAAAATAAATTATCACAATTATGATAATGACTGTTGCATTCAAACTATTGTTATTTTCTGGTTGTTTTCCTATAATAAATGTTTAAAAGCTGAAACGTACATAATGACTAAAAAGTTGATTACTTACTGATTAAATAATTCACACTGTAATTAATATGCTAACAATTTCGGCAGATGAAAAACATTCCAGCAATTTGACCAGCAAACCACAGAAAAACACAAGGGGGGGGCAGTATGCATTATCCTCTTTCCCGCTGTAGTACCACGATACTTGCACTGAACGGACAATAAGATTCTCTATTGTAAAAACTGGTTCAAGTAAGTCGATTATCGAACAATATACAGTAAGTTGTTGGAGGAAGGCATCGGGTAAATGAATATATAATAAATAACTATTAATTTTATGAGACCACGATTGTTGTGATCAGCACTTAAAGTAGGATCATCTAAACTAGAGACAGTTATTTCTTTGCAAGTAACCCTTTCATGAAGCATAGTAACATGCAATGAAGAAATGTCATGAATTTCATAACTAATCATTTACACACAGCTCCCCCTTATTGTACAAATGTAATCCATGCTGAAAATATGTCTGATAGCTTTTTTCTAAAGGGACAATAATGAGTTCCCAGCACATCCCAAGTCCTCCCAACCGATTTCTCCAAATATCACTAAAACACACTTAAACAACTATATAACCAAAGATTTCCTCACAAGCGCTTCCACTTTCTCATAAGTCATTTTCATTTAATCATGCGGGGAAGAGTGATAAAGCACAACATGCTTAAACAATGTAAACATGAGCTGTGATCCTATCAGGAGGATAGCTGAGCTATGACTGCAGCACCTTGTTACCTTTCCTAGCTGCTCCTGACCATGGATGGAAATCACAGGGGAGTTTCATGACTAGTTGCTCCTCCTGGGGTAATTTCCACTTTTAACTTGATCATGGAACCCCTGAGCAAATTTTGCTTTTCCTGAACAATTTTCTAACTATGCATGTTCTGTTGAATGCATGCATATGTCAGAAAAACCATCTGCATAACTTTTACCACCAATTGCTCCACTGCCTGCACATTTGCTCGCTGGCCCACCTGGTTTTCGATTTCGAGTTTTGCGTACACTTTTTCAAAAGTCACAAAATAAAATTTCTGGATAGAGATTACAGATAGCAAGGGATAACTGTATTGGAGAAAATTGATCTCCAAACTTTGT
Organism: Arapaima gigas; assembly: GCA_900497675.1. Taxonomy (NCBI): domain Eukaryota; kingdom Metazoa; phylum Chordata; class Actinopteri; order Osteoglossiformes; family Osteoglossidae; genus Arapaima; species Arapaima gigas. The sequence continues at coordinate 742,518 of UFQX01000069.1, forward strand.
GAAGGGATGGAATTATAGCACATGCATACTTAGAATATATTCAGCCCAACAGATTGGTTCTACCACCTGCCACCTGTAAGAGGAAAGACTACTCCTTATATGCTGGAAATATACCTTCAGACTTTTCAGAAATGGGGTTGTCAAATGTCATGCATGTCTGGTTTCCATTCTCACTCATATGACTCAACTGTTCCAAAAACACTGGCCAAGAAAATATCCTATAGATTTACAAGAAATGTAACTATACAACTAAGCAGTGATATAAAATGTAACATTTCATGAAAGGATAAACATGACTTGGCATTTAGTGGATGCTTCTAAGAAAACAATTGCTGGGCAAGAAAAAAGGACATATAATCATGTCCCCTCTAGACTGGTATCATTCCAGCAAAAGAGAAACACAAAGAAGGAAATTTTTACATTGATACCTTTAAAAAGGAGCGCTTGGCTTCTCCGGTTAAAAAAACAACAATTGCGTATTGTTCAAAAGCGGGTATACCATTACAAACAGAGCACTGAAAACGGTAACACGTCAATGATTTTCCTAATAACTCCACGCTGTGGAACCAGAGCTCCCCTGGGCATACTTCCGAGTCCACATGAACACATTAATGCAGCCCCCCACCCCCCGCCCCAACACAAAAATACATACACTCCCACTCCGCCCTGCCACCGAAGGCCTGACCACTGCATCTTTGGCAGTCTTTCACACTCTCCTTCTCACTCGCTCACCCTCCTCAATGGAGTCTTTTCAGCGTTCTTCAGAAAAACACAGAGCCCCTTATTGTAAACGGGGTTTGTGTATATGTGCCTGTGTGTAGTCAAGGTCCCAGATTCATTTGAGATGTTTGGTGTAAAGCATTCCCCTGTTTGCCAAAGGTGTAATTCAGTATACGCTATCCTTGTAATGTTAGGTCTCTCTCCAGCTGAAAGTGTCTACTAGGAAAATTGAAAATATTCGCACTTTTCTCCCTCTCTCCTTGCCATGGTCTGCTTTCTACAATATGATTATTTAATGTTTGTCTTTAAATCCCATAACCTTTTCTGCTCCTGGGCTTTTAGGCTTGAGATAACTTCACAGTAAAATTGTGATGATTTACTTACAGTTAAAAGAAATTAAAATAAATAAAATCAGGGGGCAAAATCTGAGGAAAATGTATCATTATCACACGGCTCAATTATCACACAATTTCTGAGCAGCAAACCTCTGCAGGGCTTCTCATTGAGTGCTGATTTATAGGCTGTTTCAACCATGCAGGATCGTGGAGGCGCTTGGCATCGTGGATTAAAAAAAAAATCCTGCTCAGAGTTCAAAAGGAGGAAGAAACAAAAGCCATAATAATAACAGAAGTGGAGAAGACAGATTCGGTAAGCAGATCACTCAGGCTCATTTCAGCCTCCGTCCTTGGAAAAGAGGAGAGTGCCTCAGGCCATGAGTTCTCTGAGATGGACATTACAGCACAGGTCATTATGGGTATATGAAAGGTGCTCTGCTGTCCCTGCGGTGTGGCTTCTTTGATTTCATTTATATTTCATACGCAGCCTCTGCGTGTGCATGCGTAAGAATGCGTATGAGTAACCTGAGATGTCCAAGTACAGTTTTCCGAATGAGAAGATGTAGAAAAAAAACAATGCAAGGGTATCAATAATCTGTTCAGGCCCAGACCGATGTCCATCACAGTCCATCACCGTATTGACACTGCACTTCGTGTGACCTCCCCCAGTCCACATTCTTTCTCTGCAGGGGACCCAGAGCAAACAAGGCTGGTTTACCTCAGCCGAATAATAATGTACATCCGCCCCCCACTATCACATGAGGTCTGCCTCAGCCTAGTATTTTCCATCAGGACTAGACAGCCGGGAAAAATTAAGAGAAAAACTGTACTAACATAGGGATTATGATAAAAAATTTCTTATACATACACAGTATGTGTAACATCTTTGGAAGACACTAACAATGTGGAATGATATGGGAAGATTACATATTAAAAAAAAAAGAATGCTAAGCCGCAAGCTTTTAATTCTGTCGTAAAGCCACGTAAGTGGTTCAGGGATGCAGCAAAGCGCCCCTGAGAAGCAGCATCCATGAGCGTGCGGCCCCCTCGCGCTTTTCCAGTGCTGCTGCACTGGAAGGCAGCCATCGGCGCACTGGGGGTTTGCTGGGAAAAGGAGGCCGATGACGGCAAAGAGTTAAAGCGGAACTCGTCAGTGCTGCGCTAAGTAGCCTAAAAACCCATGGGATTGGAGGGGATTACGCCAGGGATTTGAGTAGACGTCGGATTTAAGGATAAAAAAAAAAAATAAAATAAAATTTACAGCTCTCTTGTTGTATGTCACTGTGCTCTTATTCCTCAGAAGAAACAATATCTTGATATAATTTGCACTGAGGCCCCAGAATGAAGCCATGTGAACTGGTGTATTACCACTATGGACTTGAATGTCCTCCCCTTCCGACGGGACAGTCCCACTGCAATCTGTCATCTCGTTTTTTTCAGACGACCACCCTTCCGGAAAACTCCTTATCAGGGTCACAGAGAAAATAGACAGAGAAGCGATTATGCCCCCAACGATGGATTGCTGCCCAAGTTACAGTTAAAAAAGAAGGAATAAATAATAGAAGTCGCATCCATCATTTTAAGAGATTTTGAGGGGGTGGAAGATGTTAGCATAACTCAGCCTGAAGACATTCATAAGCAGGAACAGAAAAGTTGGGGAAAAAAAAAAAAGCTTTCGCAAGCCTTTGGTTGTGTTAACATAAGATGAACTAAAATGACAATCATATTGGACATCATATAATTATACTTAATCTTTGAAAAACATTAGAAATGTCCCATGCTTTATTGTTCACATAATTTCATTTCAAAGGTCAGAAACTGACTGACAAGTAACATTGTCATCCGGTTAATAGTTAAATGCTTTTGTTAATAGTTTCATTTTGCAAGTGTTTGATTTAACGGTTTGATCTTGTTACCTTTGATCTTCTCCCGCTTTTGTTAATTTCTCACAGGACGTTGTTATGTTAACCACAGTGCAGTGCTTCTGCCATCTGAGTTACATGTGGCTGCTACTCAGCACACTGTTCCCCTTTACAGTCACGCAGTAAATCACCTTCATAAAGACCAATAGCATTATTAACATATTGGCCTATTCTGAAAACTGTACCAGCACAAATGTATTGACCCTGATGTGTCACCCCACTTTGGGCAAAGGCACAAGTCAAAATAATAACAATAATAACTATCATTCCTCCATTCATTCCTACCTGCTTGTTAACCACTGTTGTGCAAGACAAAAATGTGACGCCAGTCCATGGTTGTGTCTAATATTATCAGCAGCAACAACATGGAACATCTATTGCGTATATATAATCCTACATACGTATTTAAAAGACCTTCACAGTAAATGACAATAAAGAAAATTTTAATTCCTCCACCAAAAAACAGAATTATGAACAGATCCTTGCTTAAATACTAGTCACATGATTTGAAAGACCAAGAGTAAATATGCCATAACCAGCATAGACTATAAACTGGAACTTTAATTTCCCACCAGGTTTCCAGGTTTCCAGTTTAAAAAAAAAAATGTTCAGCCAAATGAAGACTGAGCTTGCTGGAATATACACATCCAGGCTGGGAACGGACTCTCTGTGCTTTCCATAGCCAAGTGTACCGGTGCCATGGGGCAAACTACTGGGTACCCATTCACACCCTCAAATAACACCTACAAGGTTCACACTAAAATGGATAAAACCGTGAAGCAATTTGTAGCCGTCAAATGAATTTAAATTCTGCAGACGAACACGCTGTTTGCAATGTTTGTGTTTTTTAAAGGCCCACATAAATGACACTAAACAGGTAACGTGATGCACCGCAGAACCATCTCTTCAGGGCCACGTGTTAGAGACCAGGGTAGAGAAAAGAGTCACCTGAGTATGGAGTTTGTTTAATTACATGGAGGTACATATTCTTGGTGTTCTGTTCAGCATCTTGCTCATTGTGAACTCTTGGAAAAATCAGTTGGTGAGCTTTGTTTATTTATTGTGCCTCTCCATAAAGCTCATTTCCAGTGCTCAGCAGCAGCAGTGTGTGGATTAGCGCCACATCTGCACCCCATGGGACCTCCAGCACAACCATGGACACGTTGCACCACTGTGCTGTGAGGTTTCCGCTCACTGGGCCACCCTGTGTTTGTTTAAGTTAGACATTTCCGACTGGTCAAGAGACACTAAATGCCATTCATGCCACTGTCTCAATCAGACCGGTTGGCTCACACAGTGGATTGTACTGCTGCAAGTTAAAAGAAGCGGACGGCTCCACTGGTTACATAAACGTTTCCATAAAGACTCGCAATTCTCCCCTAACTCCTCAGCATGCAGGATGTCATCACATCCCTAGAGGGAATTCAACACATTTATTCTTCATTTTTACAATGGTATTTTACAGCACCTTTTATTTAACAAACTGCAAAAGAACATGCATATATGAACAGCAAAACAGGGCACAACTAATTTTGTTATCAATTACAATATTCACTTCATATTTAAGAGAAACAAGTCCTTGATAAGAATTAATGTATTCTAATGTATTGTAATGGGGCCAGCAGGTAATATAATGGTTAGAGCTGCTGCTTTTGGACCCTTAGGACCCAGGTTTGACTCCTGCCTTCTGCTCTAGTATACTTGGGCACAGTAACTACCATAAAAATGCTCCAGTAAAAATGACACAGTTGTGTAAAAGTGGAAAATCACCGCAAGTAGCTTAACACTGCAAGTTGCCCTGGAGAAAAGTGCAAACTACATAGATGGAGTCTTCAAGACACAGTTGACATATACATGGTACAAACATAGCTAATCTAAACCCAGTTAGGACCCAAGTTCCAGTGTGCAAAACAGTGAGAATGGGACTATAATGGAGAAGTGTTAGGTTCCTATAGGGGAGCCTGAGCCCCGGTCCCAGTATTAACACAAGTTGCTATGAAGGTAGATGTAGCCTGAGTGGGGTTGCTTTATAGGAGTTTGAATTCCTGAGTTGAACCTCTCTATGACCTAGTCAGGGGACCTCTAAAAAAACACTGCCCCTCCCAACAAGCAGACACGGCGCCCTGCACTAACGCACTTTAAGGGCTCCGCCGCTCAGCACACAGCATTGTCATTCCTCTGTGGCCAGACTGCAGCCCTGCAGCTCTAAGTAATGGACACTGGGGAGGGGGGGTTGTTATACATTAACTCATTAACTGACAGTCAGAGTCCTCAAGTGTTCCCAGCATCATCAATCAGGGGGTCTACTGCACCCCCATCCTCAACCAAAACCACCTAACAAAGAAGAAATCAAAAAGTGGCACTCTTCCTAGGCCTGAATCAAAAGCAACATCTAAGGTGCAAGATGAAGCTCTGAGAAGCTCAGACATGTGGAAAGGTGGTATGTAACCCTCGCACAACAAGATGTTTATCGTAACCATGGTGATGAGGCATCGGGCTGGTCATAAGGCAGCTGAGCTCAAAGGTGTCAGAGAAGAAAGGGGTGCAAATTAGTCACGCGCAAAAGAGCCGTCAAACCATGGGGGGCAGAAACTCCCAATGGAAATCAGTAAATAATGCTGTAAATCATTTTGACACGATGCCCTAGTAGTTACATTGTTTGACATTAACTTCTCTCTTGAAATATTACTGCCACAATTCTTACACATCATGCCTACCAAATGAACCCCAGGACTTTACCATTAGTAGAAGGATATGTTTGATAACAAAAAAAACACATTTGAGAACAATATGTTTTGCGCAACAGAAAAAAATAACTTAAGTAAGTTAATAAGCAAATGTTTTAAAATGCCTTACCAAACGCATTTCTCATAAAACCCTGGGCTCAACACCTGCTCTAATGAAATCTAGTATCCAGTGAAAAAATAAAAAAGTAAAAATGAGAAAACTTAAGTAAAAAGCTGAGTGTGTAACCATTACACTGTGTGCCAGGACAAAAATGTTTCATTGGTGTTTGAAATGAAAAATGTTCCTTTCATAGAACATCATTACTCTGCTACAATGTGATATTAACTGCAGCATTTAATGCATCCTGTTTGTTTTGCTTGTGTTTTGTTCAGGTCTCAAAGCGCTTGGCATACAGTGCACCACCTGGTCAGCGAAAGCCGGCCACCGAGAACCACAAGGCTTTTCATGCACCAAACAGTGCGTGTGAGGGGTTTGGGGCTGGGGTTAATGGAGCCCATTATAGGCTGGTGATGGTGCTTTGGTCAAGAAACAGGTCTGAAATTTCACCAAGGTCTGCAGCCGTCCCTGCTCTACTGAAAAATCACCAGATCTGCTCGATCTTCAACAACAATTTCTGCCTTCATGTAGAAGGTCCAGGTAGCCAAGTCTCCTCCCTACCTAGAGGTTCAACTAAGAGCAAAACTCTATAATTGTCTTCAGGGCTATACATCACACTAAACTGCATAATGTGTTGTCTTAAGACACACCTATACTTTTGTGTTTTGGCAAGTGGTGTTTTACTTCAAGAAATTCATGTTAAATGCCTTGTTCAAGGGCCCAAGGATTTGACCTTGCAACCATCTGGTGAGGAGCCCAAATTCTTCAGCACTATTTGATACTACTCCAGCTGTCATTGCGGGGGAAAAATGAATGACATTGCAGGCTGTGCCCCTGCTGGCCAGCTCTCGAGTTACCGTTTGTGTGTGTTTGCTGTGCATCATGGACCAGGGGAAGGGATGTATGACCCACTTAATGAGTGGACTGAATTACAAAACCACAGTCTGCAGGAGGTCACACACAGCTCCTACAGTCCAAGCAGGCTGCCCTTACATAAGCGCTTAACCAAAGAAGAAAATGTTCTGCACTTTATCGGAGGTCATGTACCATGACGAGGGCCTTCTATGCATTTTCGGGAAGGCTACTGCCACGCTGGAAAAACGTTATGGTAGTGCCTTATTTATTATTTTTTTTTCAGGAAAGGAAACAAGTCCGTAAACACTGTTTATCTATTCTGCTTTAGCAGCAAAATCAAGATGGAAGAGTTCAATTTTCTTTGGTGGGGAAAAACGCTGTGTTTACTACTGGTTCCAGGCAAGATGGTATTCAATCTTCTTTCTAAAATAAGCGAGTAAAGTGTACCTGCACATCGCTCATTTTTTTTTTTTGGCTTTGGCGGATGGTAGCAGGTTGGACAGGCGCTTTGAGACATGCGGTGCATAGCTGTGGCCACATGGAGACCAGGGCAGGGGCAGCAGCTTAGTGTGGAAGTCAGCAGCACTGCTGCATATCTGTTTGAGCAGTGGGAATCGGGGTGGCACTTGCACAGGCCATGTGAGTCAGCGCCGAGATCAGAGCAGAGCGGCGTGAATCACTCCGCGGTGGTGGCACACGGCTATAGCAGCCCAGACGGAGGAGGGAGGGTGCAGCACAGGCCCCGAGGCGTGCTGAGAGGTGCTCCTCATCGCCAGGCTCCGTTACTTCTGCCTGACCGCACACACACGTAGACATGTAAACATACACACGGACAGGAAGCTCTTCAGCTTCACGTCTGCCTGGCATTCAGTGACAAAGGAGTGACACAGAGATGTGTCCTGCATCACCACCAAATGACAACAGAGCGCTAATCATTTCAAAGTGCGATACGAGAGTGATTAATCACTAGAAGGACCCATCATCTCACACACTCCGTAGAGTCCTCATATTCTTCAGAGCTTGCCGTGCTCAGAGCCCCAGCTACAGAAGTTTGCCATTACTGTCGTGACACGCTGAATCAGGACAAGCCAGGAACATTCATTTCATGGGGAAATACCAGGGTGTACCTGCTGTAAGCCGACTGTTACGTGCGCTTCACTGCTTGGAGGCAACGCAGAAATGGAATACAATGGTACATTTTGTCGTACTTAAAAAAAATGACACAAAACGTGTGTAACATTTGCATGCAGCACCTGGCTAATATCTTCTTGGTGGTGTTTTCCTCATTATTGCAGTCAGAGGTTTGCAGATAAGATATTTCTATTGTACGGGGAGTCAGCGGCTAAACATCTGTCGCCTTGTAACATTTGCAATACAAAATTCATTTAACACCATTTCCGATTGTACAGTGAAATTCACTCTTTTAAACGGAAATGGAGAGATATGTATCTGTTTATTAACTTTTTCCTTTTTTGATTAACAGCAGAAGGGGGTCTTAAGAGCAGAGACAAAATGAGGCTGCCAAGAAAATGCATATACAGAAACAGTATATGTATCTTCATCTATAAAACAATGTTTGGTTTGGGATTCAGAGGGTATATGGGGGACAAATCAAACTCTTTTAAACACAGGTCAAACTTTACAACATTTTAAACAGAGGACTAGTTCTCTACTGTGCACCAGCTGCAAGTGGTGGCTAAAGCTGCTGCTGTGGAGGTGGACTGGCGATGGAGGGACCTGGCAGAGAGCAGGAATGGTGCGGAGGAAGCAGGGCTACCATACAGCAGGCCATTCACTGCTAGCTTCCTGAAAGCACACCGCAAAGAGGAATCCTCCATGAAACACACAAAACAAAGCGAGACTTGTAGCCCAGGAGTGCACAACACAGGCTGTGTGTTACTCTACACAGTGTTATGTGCACCTTCTGTGGAACATTTCAGAGGAACTGTTCTTCATAACTACAGTAAAACATGAAGTGCTGACTTTGTAGGGGCATTCCCACTTCCAAAAATGTAAAATGCCTTTTTAAAGAAACTATTCAGCTTAAGAAATGAAAAGGAAAAAAAAAACTTTGTCATCAACTTTCATATGATTATGAGGAGTGGGTGAAGTGGAAGCAGAATAAGCGCTGGTAAACCCCCATGCTGGCATGAGTATTGTCAGTATCAGCAAACTATTAAGTATAACATTTTGAGTTTCTGCAGTGAATAAAAGATACTAGGGGGACATTGCTGATGTTCACTATATATATTGCTTTAATAAACAGGACACAAATTTCAAATGAACGGTAGGAAAGCAGTGTGAAAGCCAACCTGCAGTGTGACTTAGTGCACCCTCAGCTCTGAAGTGTTAAACGTGAGGGTTATTATAAATAACCGTCTTGTATTACAACAATCTGGGAAAGCACCTCAGTCAGAAAATCTGGTTTGTTTGCGGGCAGAAAAAGAGTACTGGCAGCTTAACAGAAGAGCTGCTATGCTAGAAAAAATATATATAAATGCTTGTTCTGTGTATTACAAGACAGTTCCACCTTAAACACTGGTTATGAGGTTAACAGTGGTAAAGTAAGGCAACTTTGTAAGGCAACTTATAAAGTCCACTACACAAACCTAGTTAAAATGATTTATCCATTTATATAGCTTGGTCATTTTTACTGGAGCAAGTCATACTAAGTACTTCCCTCAAGGGTACAAGAACAAGTACAGGGATTCAAACCCGTGTCCTTTTATTACAAGAAAACAGTTCTAACCACTACATTGTTGATAGCACTAATACGTATATCTTATTTACTGAAGGTTGTGTTTGCTTTTGTTCCTATTATTTTACATGTACTTACTGCATTTACATTATTAATTTAGCAGAAGCTTATCTCCAAAGGAACATAACACACACAAAGATTCACACAAAGGACACACTTTGAGTGGCCAATTCACCTGAAACATATGTCTTTGGACTGTGGGAGGAAACAAATACAAATTCCACACAGACTGAGTGAATCCATGTCCATTTATACCATTCAGGCACTGTGAAGCATCAGTGCTATCCACCACTTAACCACATTTCAGTGTATAATGTCTTCCGCAAACATTTGTTGTTTGTGTTTTTTGTTTGCTTTGTGCTATGAAAGAATAACTAGCATTACGTTATGCGGAATTACTGGTCTGAACAGCTTTGGTTGAAAGGATCATCAACAAAATAGTCCCACACATCAGGCAATTCTTACCAAGTGTGTGTGTGTGTGTGTGTGTGTGTGTGTGTGTGAGAGTGAGGGGCTAAAAACTCGACGTCTAACTGTCTAAGACACTGATTTTTCAGCAGCAACAGCGGCTGACAGAGCAGTCGCATTCGGCCTCCCGGTTGAGGAACGCAGGTGTAGAGAAACAGTCCCTCCAGCCTGTGTGCACCCTGCCCTGTTTGAGAACAGGTAGAGAGAACACACACACTCGTCTCACAGCACCAACAAAGCAACAGGAGGCTTGTCAAGGGCCTCAGAAGGGAGTGCCCGTTTGCTTCATCTCAGCAGCTTGTGAGAGAAATGCCAGCGGTGTTGTCTAGATCTGTGCTGTTATGGCTGAAATCTGATGGGAAAGTGAAATTTTAAACCCACAAAAGGACACACATGCACCCCTCTAACCCTTTGTGGTATCTTATAAAGGTTAAAATAAGCCCATCCTCCAATAACCTTCAAACCTACTGATTTTTTTTTTGTCATGGCAGATATCAATGTGGCTACTCCTATTAATAATGCTCTAACACTGGGATGTTTGAACTCTGTCCATCCATCCATCCATTATTTTTAGTTAACTGCTTATCCTGCGCAGAAAAGTCACAGTGGTTCAGTGCCCATCCCAGAAACAGAGGGTTCTAAGCCATGGAACTACTCCTGATCGTAGGTGTTTGGACTAATAGACATGAGAAAACCAAGTGGTACTGATGTCTTGGGGCAAACAATTTGAGTCCTCACTTTCATTCTATCACTGTGTGACGTTATTTAAACCCAGGTTGGGGGAGCTACATGCTTATTTACTTCTATATACACCTTATCTGCATATATTTAGATCACCTTGCAGGATCCTTTGTGAACATATGGAGAACATACAAACACAACACACTGAGAGCTGAGGTGGGATTCAAATCCGCAACCTTATGGCTGTGAACCCACAGTACTACCTGCTGAGCTGTAGACAGTGCGTTCCAACAACAACATATTCTGCTAACATCATCACACTAAAGTAATGGAGTGAGAATTTTGGCATTGCTGTAAAATTTTATTGTAATTGCAACTGTGATTGATTGTAAACATTGTCTTTTTGTTAATATCAATTTATTTTTATGTAAAAAGCAGCAGCAACTTACAGTCAACTTTAGGCTGAGCACAACTGTCCCTGTAAACATTAAAGAAGAACATTTCATCTGAACATGTCAGATGATAAACTGAGACAGGACTAGGAAGAGAAGCTCTCTCTCTACACTGTTTTTACTGTTTAAAACATTCACTCCAAGTTCCTGGCTTCAAGCTCTTTACACAGGGCCTACTCCTATTGTCTGAATAACTCGTTACTTGTTCTACATTTCACTTTCCAGCAACCAAACACCTCTGACTACCTCATGTTACCCCAAGCACTTCAATTTAGGGAAAACAGGTAGCACAGTGGTGGAGGGTTCAGACTTATGTAAAAAGTTGCTGATTCAAGTGCCAGGAGGGAGGAAGTTCCGGTACCTTGGAGCAAGGCACTTAACCTGAAATGCTCCAGTAAAGAAAAACTGAGCTGTAAAAAAAGGACAAAATCTGAATGCATTTCAGATAAAAAGCGTGGGCAAAGCAGGCAAATAATAATAATAATTGAACCCACATGCAGATTCCTTGGCATTATGGAAACAGGGAGGCGAGAGGAGACAAAGCTAAAATAACCTGTCAGTCACAAGCCTCTGCTTTAATCCGGCATGAGCCCTGATCGCCAAAGCAGCAACCCACAAAGAACCCGTCACCGATGCACCCGTGAATAAGATCGACTTGAAGCGCTCTGCGGCGCTGCCCCACGGCATATGCATTACACTGAGCACATGTTCCAAAAAGGTTGCAGGGAAAGCAACACTCCAACACTTCATGTGATCTGGTGGATTTAGGAAATTAACACTGACAGAAGGAATATGTTTTTGGTTCCCAACAACCACACAGATTATAGAAATTCAGTCCCAAAATGCCAAACTATTTGGTTAAAACAAGTTCAAGCTGTGGGCTCCAGATCTTATCAATCCTGCGTCTTCCTGTCCTTGAAGCGACTTTCCACCTTATTCGCTGCCCGGGGATTAAGTTGTGGGCATTGCAGTGGAAGATAACACTTGAATAATTATCGTCTTTTTTTTTTTTGTTTCTGAATGAAAACTCTAATTCTCATCTTGCCATGCTATCCATTTCATAACTGTAAAAAGAACTACTGGCTTCTTTTTAAAGGAAACAAAATTAAAAAAAATACAGCCTTTCCATTTGCATCATTGATTTTGACACTATAAGATTGATTTTTCTTTCTATGTTTCACACTTTTTTCAGTTAATAAAAAATATACTTTGTATAGCTCATTTGGTCGTTTTAGTATGTATAGATTGTTTAAATAAACAAAGAGCAAAAATACAAAACAGACATTTACAATGCAGTGTATTTATTTGAAACAGTAAAACCGCTATTCCTTCTTTTCTACAGCTTTGCTTGAAAGTATCATTGTCATACTTAATGTTAGGTAAAAAGAAAACATTCTATAATATATAGCATAAAAGATGCCAATAATGAGTATTCGCTTTTGTAGTTTATAAGGTAGTGTTTCTTTGAACTTGGGAAAGAGTACGATTAAAAGTGCTCCCATCTTTCTTCTTGTGCAGGTAAACAAGGCTTTTAACCTTATTGCAGATAAGAGCTTTGGACATTCGCTGCCTCTTTTTACCGCAATTTGTCGACATATTCGCCAAATGCCCTTTATTCCTTTAGCATCTTCTGATCAGAAGAATAGTGGTTTGAAGAGGAAGTTAATGACTAACACTTTTATTGGGATGCAACAGGAACACATTCACCCAGGCTCCTTTGACTGGCCTTGAAGAAAGCGACAGAAAGAATAAACAGTGCTATTAATACGGCCAGTTGCTCCTTAGAGAAAACTACAAAGACCGGGCACACTGCATGCAGACGTGTTCCCACTTGATTTTGACTTACACACTTCTCATACACTTGCGCTCTTCTTCCACTGCTTACACACTTCTCCAGATAACTGCCTGAGAGTCCTTTTATGTGCATAGTGCATTTTGCTGTTTTGGTCATTTCACGCACTCTCAAAAATCACTTCAGGTTTTCGCTCGCCAATTTTCATATTGCCTCAAAAGCAACAGGGCAGAATTGTATGGGATGATTTTACCCCGGCAGTCACCTTTGTTCTAACTCAGCCGCTGTTTTGAACAGTTGCTTTCATTTCAGTTTTGTTCTGTTAATATTTCTGCACGTTATCAGCCAGTTCAGTCCATCTCTGTACTGTTACATGGTATTGTTTCCTTTTAAATTGGGGTCAGTTTTTCATGCACAACTGTGTGTGTGTGTGTGTGTGTGTGTGTGTGTGTGTGTATAAATATCATACATATAGACACATACCTATTCACACATACCAGATCAACTTTTAGGTCTAATAAAATTCTGCTCATATTGATATTACTATGAATCACCGCAGCGGGTCTTTACCTACTGGTCAAATGTTCAAAAAACCAAACTGTCACTTTAGACAGATGCCATCAGATGCTGTGACGGGCTTTTTTGAGTGTTGAGTGTTATGCGTACATATGACAAACCCGCACCCCTCTCGCCTGCTCCCAGGACCCCCCGTCAGCACAGTCACACACAATGTTTATATTTCAACTAAAATGTTTACTATCAGTCAAGAAACGATAAACATCCCGCCGGAATACGTCACAATTCGGATGCACATGCAGGACTGCCAAAGTGCGAAGCCAGCACAGGACATGTGATTTAAGCTGAGCACAAATGAATAGGAATTCCATTGAAACGCACAGTGGATCCAGCAAAGGTCCGCGCGCCCGTTACAGTGAGCCGGTTACATTGGCGTTACACTCTTACACCGCTTCACTGTCGCGCGATCGCTCATCCATTCAGTCCGGGCGCGAAACGACGCACCAAAACGCGAGATGTCAGATATAACACGGGAGACACATGTGGACGCGGTACGTTAAACTGAGACCAATCAGTGTGTGTGTGTGTGTGTGAGATGCTCCGTGGTCAGGCTCCTACCGGCTGCTGTCTGTGTCCATCGGCTCCCTGTCCGATCGCCGGCTGTCTCTGCCGGATGGAGCTCTTCCGCACCTCGCTGCCGGCGTCCCGCTTGTCCCTGAGCCTGGAGCCCCCGCCGCCACCGCCGCCGCCGCCGCCACCGCCACCGCCACCGCGGTCTCCCCGGTCCCCTTCTCCTGTGTCCAGGCTGCTGAAGTTCCACACGATGAGCGTCTGCACGAGCAGCACGGTAAGCGCGGCGATGAGCGCGGAGCGGGAGCGACGGACCAGCCTGCGAGCGCACGGAGCGCCCACCATCTTCACTGGCGCTGAATGGAGCCGAGCTGTGCGGGACCGTCGGCTTTGTGGCTCCGCGTTGTCGAAAAGAGGCGGACGGTGCGGCGCGCGAGCAGCAGCAACGGGAGGGAGGGAGGGAGGGAGACGGGGGGGGGGGGGGTTTGAAGGCGGTCGGGCGCGACACGAAGCCCCCGTGTGGTGGAAACGCGCGAATCGCAGTGCCGAAGAGAAGCCGATAGTAATACGGACCGCAAAGTGCTAGAACTAAACGCCGTTTAGCGGGGCGCCGTACAACGGGGATCGTCCGTTCACTCACATACTACACAGCTAAAATCTTAATTTTAAACACGCTAAATCGAAAATTTTACTATGTGACACTGTATAAACTTCCAATAAGTACCTATTATTATAAAGGTCATTACAAAATGCAAAATCCCAGTAACGGTCCAAAGACATGTGTTACAGATGAACTGCTGACTCAAGGTTCTGGACCTCCGGGACCCTGCACTGGACAAGCAGATATTGATAATGAACTGGTTGACTGATAATAATAGACCTGCTGTTGCTTGGCCAGTTCTTCAGAAGTCTTGACAAAGAACTGGTGCAGTTACACAATTCCGGCTTGAAGGAGAGACAGGAGGTTTAATTCCTGTGGCACAGGCCCGGTCACTGGACAGCAGGGTCCACCAGAATGACATTCTGAAGAGGACAGCAAATGGTGAATGTGCAACAAGAGGAAGAGAGTGTTATCCACATAATGTCCAGCTGTACTGTTCTACCCCCATGTGAATTCACCTAGACACGAGAAGGTGGCTACCTCTGTCCACCAGACATCATGCAAACCCTTGTGGGTCCATGCGTCTGATAAGTATGATATAAACATCACATCATCAGCGATATTACCACGAATTGGGATTTACTGATAGTCACAGCTCACACGCTATCAGCAAAACATTCTGTGATTGTTCTTCACGGAAAAGAGAAACCTAATCTATACAGCTACTCCAGATGATGCAAACGTCATATTAAAAGAGGCTGTAAAACGAGAACAAGGACTTGGAAATCAAAGCAAGTAGAATGTAGAATGTCAAAACCAGGGTGGTACATCGAGATGCTCCCAAGCTGATCAAAAGCAAAGAAAGTTCAGATTGCTCTAATGGGAACTGCACATATCCTGCTCAAAGTGCTTGGATGAATTCCTTTGACCTCATGTTCCCGTCTCACTTCATATAGAACCAGAAATATCTGACTGAGGACAATGAAGAAACAAAAAGGGCAAAAAAAAGATAATAATAATCACTATCACGATCATCAACATCATTAATATGTTCTAGATTTTTAGATAGGGAAGCGAAAACAAGATTTATGTTATCTAATAAAAAAAAAGCATATTGCTTGACAAACTCAAAGTTCACGAGTCCTGAAGGTTTTTCTTTGTTAATATGAATGCTGCCGTTGAATATAACAACAACACTTTGGCAGCATATTTAGAAAATTGCCTACCCAAGAGATCCTCAAGAGCAGTGCTGCAGTAATAAATCACAGTACTTCTGACAGGGATTAATGACACAAAGGTAGCATAGATCATTGACACCACGGCTGTGGCACAGAAAAGGAAATTGCTAATTTTTATCTGAAACGTGTATTCCAATATTAAATGTCAACGAGATGCAATATAATGAGGGAAGAGACAATGCGTTAAAGCCAAAAATTTATGCTGTTTACACAATTGGCCAATCAGTAGAGGTTTGTGTACCTTGGAGTTTGCAGGTTAAAAAAATCATTTTAAATTGTCCATTGATACAATTTACAAGAAAACTACAAGTGAATAAAGGTGCTAACTTTGCCCTCCCTGAGGTCCATTAATATTTGTGTTGTTCTAGAGGACATTTATTTAGATGTTTTGTCTCCAAAACTGTACAACTTACAATGCTGAATCCTAATGCATCTTATGGGGGAAATTCCTTTCTTCCAAATGATACAACATGTTTTTGAGAGCGGGGTCTGTGCATCATAGAAATTCTAGACAATTAAGCGTAACATAATGTAACCGGTGGCATAGCAGATGAAGTTAGTACCTCTAACCTAGTTTCCCTTACCACACAAGTCACAAAGAGTCAAATTTGACTCAGCAGCACTTCCTTCCATCCATCCATTCGTTCGCAAGTTGCTGTGGAAACCATGTTAAATAAATGTGTGAAAAGAGCAAGTCACACAGCTATGATGGGATGATGGTGTCTATCACTGTTTGACTAAGAACATGGGTCATGTTGGTGTTTAGATGACACCCTGACTGAGACATGGAGTCCTAACCCAGTCATTGTGGTGGTGGAGGACAAGCGTGACGCTGCTATACTGAGTAACTTGCAGACCATCTCATCCTGCTTCATGGGCTTGTAGGAGGAATGGTCACTAAGGCAGTGAACACTGGTGAGATTATTTCCACAATGAGACTTTCTTGCTTGCGTGACATTATTTGACAGTGTCAGGCTTTATCCTTGGAATGAGCCTATGTGGCCTAGTGAGCAAAATAAATGGGTAACACCTTCTCAGTTGCCAGGTATCATATTTACCAATGTCACCTTGCTACGGAGAGCTGACTCGCATCAGCGCTCGAGTAATTAGCTATAGCGAAATATTAACACTTGGCAATATTGGCCAAAGTTAAAACAAAGTGTAAAAGCATCGCAAGCAAGTAGGTCTAAATTAACAATTTATACTTAATCCCACTCGAAACGGCAGATACTGCTTTTCAAAGTTTGACTCATGCAATCTCATAATCTATAACGTCAATATTTTAACCACAGGATAGTGTAACTAAACCTTCATCCTCACCTCAAAGATTTCACTTAACATTCTTTTTAAGATCCAATTCTGTCTATTTCATTTCTGGATTCTAAGGTTCACTTTTATGTTCCTAAATTCTTTCAAAAATAGATTGGTTTATAGGTATAAAGTGTGTCATTTATATGTTTATATGGAAAACTATAACCAGATGGTAAATGTTGTGACGTTATGTGGAAATGGTCTTCACAAGGAACAAATGCGTCCTGCTGGATGTGGCCATGTTGCGGGGTTCACGCAGATGCAGTTTGCTGTGGCTGGATGGGAAACGAATCTTCCTCCTTTGCCATTTTGTGCAGGACACAGGTGGGAAAACAGGGAAAATGCGTTATTGTAAATTTTCACAATGGCATAGGAGGGTGCTGCCTGCTGTGTCCGACCACAGCGACAGATCCTTCGGGATGTTTTATTAATGCACCAACTGGCTGCGCACACATCATAATAGGCTGGTTCTTCAGGGCTTTGCAGGTTGGTTGGGGAGCCATCAGCCATGAGCTTCATTGTAACCCCTGTCCTCCAGGGTCAAATAAAATGGGAACTTCTACAGTTATCGAAATGTGTGATAGAGTTTTGATTAAAATGCAGTTTTAATATGAAATAAATGTTGGTATTTTTATCAGTGTAATATCAGTAACCCAACTGCATATTATTACTGCCTCATTTTCCAGGTACTGCACTGAACAGTTCTGTCCTGACAGCCACCAGCATACCTGAAAAATCCGTTTAAAAAAAAACACAAAATGCATCTCACATTAGCTAAATGCAGACGGAATAATACTTTGCTCTACTAATATACAAAAACGGATCATTAAATTGCGCTTTGATGCACATCTGTGTGCGGTAGTATATTGAACAAATGATCTAAGACAGAGTGACAATTTTGAAAAATGTACAGCTGAGCTGGTTTAGGTAGATCAGTGCCAAGAACCAGAATGTCATCTTTCTCAGATCGTAACTCTGAGGTCTCTAAGGGTTCATTTTCTCCAGAGGGCCAAATCTACAGTCAAATGTTGTCAGCCACTGCACATTACTGATGTGAGAATGTTTTACAGCAGAAAATGTTGTTTGGATAAATTAAGAGGATTAGAATTTTATTTGGATATACCCATTTATAAAAAAAAAGTGACACATTGTCTTGTATTAGATTAAATAAATGTTCAATATTCATTGTAAAAATGTAAGCCACAGCTGGCTCAATATAATGCAGGGCAGGTGCTGAGTTTAACCCACTTTGCTTGGGTTCAACTTATTATCTTTTTGTGTTTTTCTGTTTTCTGCCAAAATGCAGTAAAACCGATGATGTGTGTGTGTTTTTCTCTTGTCCCCGAGGTCATTTCCCTTTACAGAAACACTTACAGTTTGGTTATGCACTCATCCCTTATATAAGTGCATCCTAAGCAATGAGAAACTGCTATAAAACTTATGAAACTGTTGTAGAATGGCATTTTTTTCCTGTTATATGCTCATTTTACACCCACCTGTCTATGTTGCTCCTTGTTCTGTGCAACAGCATCACCAGATGTCTCTCAGTGCTGCACTTTGGCTGTTTTATAGCTAAATCTAGTTTATTAACCTCCACATTACCTTGGAAACAGTAACCAGTTATGTAAATGAAGCCTTAGTCTCATGATCAAATAAAAATCATCTAACATCAAAAATTTATTAGTAATGCTGCGCAGCACCTCCCATGATGTCTGTATACTTTGCAGTAATCCTGTGAACTGTATTACTTTATATGATCAACATCCATTAGCCAAATGTTTAAAATGTCTCCAAAAACGTCAAAATAAAGTGCAAACGTCATTGTGACAGGTGACAAAGAAAAAAATGTAGCACAAAAAATGCAACATGAAAGACCAATTATATCATGTTGATTGTTGGTTTAACAAGTTTTTTCCCATAATAAATTATACTAATTTGATTCTCTCTTAACAGGGGAATTTGCCCCATGGGCAGATTTTATGTAGTCAATTAACCATGTTATGTGAGGGACAGATGTATAAAATCACTCCAATATTTATATTGTTTTAATTCACTGATTTGCCAGTTTTTTAGTGTAGTAGATGCTAGATATGTTGCACAGTAATGTTGTACCATATGGAAATGATTGTGTTGTATAGTTGCTGCAAATTAAATGGCAGCACCATCTTGCTGCAAATAGCCCTTCCCATCTTATCCCAAAGATGTGCAGGCCATGGAAGCAATAAAAACTCTGTCATGCTCTTGGAATGATGTGGTGACCGTGTCCATTCAAGTGTGGATCAACTTTAGCCATAAATTTGATCAGCAATGATGTTCAGATAACTTGTGTCATTCAGAAGCTCTTCACTGGGTATCAGTAGCCCTAATGTGTGCCAGGAGAACATTCCCCACACCATCAAACTGCCACCACCAGCTTGTACGCTAAACAGGATGGATGCGTGGATTCATGCTGCTTGCGCCAAATTCTAATCCTTCTATCAACCGGATGCAAAAGGAACCTGGATTAATGTGACTGAGCAACTTTTTCCACTCCTCAAGTTCAGTTTTGATCCTCCTGTTCCAACTGGATATTTACTTTCTTGTCTTTCACTGACTACATCTGGAACCAAAATGGTCTTCTGTTGCAGCCCATTTGAGATAGGGTCCACTAAATGATGTGCTCTGAGACGACACTGTACCCACCAGTGTTGAATTCAGAGATAATTTACCTAGTTGTGGCCCATCTGTTTTCTTCTTACCATTCTTCTTTGAACCTTCTGATCCAAAAACTTTTTTTCCATAATCTTCAATCATTAGTACTTTCTGTCCTTTTCGTACCATTCTCGGTAAATCCTTGAAACTGTTTAATGTGAAAAGTCCAGGACAACAGCCATTTGGGAGATGTTAGAATGGACACACCTAGTGCCAACTATTGTGTCATGTTCAAAGTCAGTAAGGTCACTCATTTTCAACATTCTAAGACTCAGCTGAACACTAATTGATGCTAGAAATGCTGATCTGATTTATACCTTAAACTGCAGTCATGACATATATGACCTGTTGGAGTATACAACTTGGGAAGGTGGGGGCTGCACCTGATAAACTGCTAACTTTGTGCATGGTCATATGCAATGGTAAATAACATGACCCCTCATATAGAGTCATTCCAATAATTTTGTGATTTAGGTTGGAATGACACTCAAAGCACTTGTTTTATATTAAACCAGTATGGATTACAGTAATCCCTTGGTATCTAAATTTAATTCATTGCGGAAAATGTGTTGGACACCGATTGCTTATTTCCCATTATTTCCCATTATTTTCAAAGGGCTCCCAGCCCATCGGAAAACACCCATATGATTATCAATCCATCACTTCAGCATGAGAAACCCTGTGAACACCAGTTATCTAATTAGAAAATTTGGGGTTCACAGGCTGAATTCAGTGTTATAGATGCTGAAAAAAGGGAATAAAGATATGTGTCAAAGTAAACTGTCATCACCTCTTTGTTTCACACAACTGGCATTTACAAACATAGGCTTACTTTTAAAGAAAGGAAATGTGCAATAAATGTGGTGACGTGGGGCAAAGTAAAAATGATGGAAACAGCTGATAATATCCATGCACCCACAGGTCTGGCTTCAGCTAAATTTGTAACAGAACACAATACTGTTTATTACATTACAAACAGTATTATTTTATTACTGCACACTGTGCAGAACCATAATATTTATTTGTAGATTTTTAAAATTTATTTTGGATCAAATTTGAATAGAACTTCATTATAGCAAAAGTTCCCAGTCAATACCCATATACAGGTATTAATTTTCAAGAGCTGTTACAGTGAAAATGCTTATATAAAGAATTTGGATACTGAGGAATTGTTGTAATAATGCTATGACTACTACTCATAAAGATGAAAATAAAAAAAATAATGACTGTTTTTTTCAAAGCAAAAAATAAATATAACTTCAAGCAATAGAAATTATTGTGCTTAGATTTTTTTTCATATGAGAGGCTCAAATGCTGCTTGAACCTAAGCATGAATCAGTGCTGCAACAAATTTCATAATACAAAAGTTTTCAAAAAAAAAAAGTCAAGTGGACAATTTAGGCACAACTTTGTTCTGCGCACTTTTCATGAATGAAGCCCAATGGATCTAATTTTACTTGAACTGCAATGAACAAAGATATTATGATGCTGCCTTCAGGGACAATCATCACGTTAGTTTGGGTCAAGAGCACAGAAAACGGTTATTTCTTGTGCATTTGACAAGTCCTTGTCCTGTTTTTTCGAATAGTGCCATGGTATTGTGTGCAGGGGATAGACAGGCAGGAGAGTGGTTGAGGCTCTGGGGCTGTACTGACTCCCTGTTAGAAAGAGAGGCAAACCAGTCTGGTTGTCAGAGCCGATTGCAAAGAATATAAAACACTTTTAGAGTGGAGAGATCTTACTTATCGAAAGACAATGCTGTGCTACATGAATCATAGGCTGATGTAGAATTGTTTCATGCCACTTTACATTTAGATTAAAGCCCCAGTGTGATTAACAAGGTAGTGTTTCTGTGGGCGAACTAGGCCATTCTCTCCTCAAATGGCCGTTCTCAAGCCGACAGCGGTGT
This sequence comes from Arapaima gigas, assembly GCA_900497675.1. Lineage (NCBI taxonomy): Eukaryota > Metazoa > Chordata > Actinopteri > Osteoglossiformes > Osteoglossidae > Arapaima > Arapaima gigas. The sequence continues at coordinate 764,181 of UFQX01000069.1, forward strand.
TTCTCCGGCACTCAAAGTGCTGCGTTTGAATTCAAAATACCTTAACTGCCACTGAAGTTCCGTAGATATTTGCATATTCTGTTTACAGTGCGTGAACATTGTGTGAGGAGAGGACAAGAGAGCTCCTACTGCAAAAACAACGCATCAGCTCTCATTAGCTAGCCGCTGTGCTCCCTGCAGCTTTTTGCAGCCGGACTTTGAAAATGACCATCTTCCAGTGTCAAATGATAAATTTAATTAGAACAGATAACTCTGTCAGTCACTTCTGTCACACATGGAGACGTTTTGCTTCTGATCGTGGTGCTCCCAGCAACATCTCCAGAACTTTAAAGGGGTGAACATGACTGGTGCAGCCTTGGGCTTTTGACTACTGGCCTCTTCAGTTCGCATAAAATGATGTTTCCATGCTAAAAATAAACCTGAATGCCGGCCAGTGAGATAAACTGGTCAGGTTGGTCTTGAAAACAATGTAACTGTGGATGAATTCTCACTTTCAGGGAAAACACAAGAGACTGGTGCTAGATTAATGCCAGTAATAACCTAAAATAACCAGAAAGGCTTCACTACTGATATTTAAGTAAGGGATCATATGTTATAGATCTATATTACCTTTTTTCTGTTGAAGAAAGTGTCTCTTTTTTTGCTGTTTTGTGGTTGTTTCTACAAAATAAAGGAAAAGTTATTTGACCTCAAGAGTGCAAATATCCACCACTGGCAGATCCTTACATAAGTTTACAGATTTTACTCAAAAACCTCTGGCTAATTCAGTGTAACTTCAGGTTTAGTCAGATGAATTAATCACATAAAATTATTTGACACTGCGGTTCCCACATATACTCACATGCTGCAAGTATGAAATGTATGAATTTCATGTAAAAGTAGCTAACTAACTGTTAATTCCCTGTGTTTAGTTTGTGTGTGTGTATATATAATATATATATATATATAATATATATATATTATATATTATATATATATATTATATATATATATATTTCAACATTGAAATAATTATTCTTATGAGGAAACTCTACTTACCAAAGAATTTTACTTTCATTTAGCAAGTTTATTTGTATTTTTGTTTAAATGTGATATTGCATTAGAGCAATACTGTAAAAAGTGGATCAACTACTACATAAAACTATATTGCATCACCGTTTAAGTCCAGACTGATTACAACACATCTTGATAATAAAGAGATCAAATTATTGTGAGAAACTGCCCACAGTAGAGCACATCTTCTGAGTGTTTGCATCATCTGAATAATTCTTCCCTAATAATGTAGTGCTCTCTAATGCATGAGGCTATATTAAATAAAATACTTTATTCTTTTTTATCTTTTATTGCTTTCATTTTTATTTCCACAACCTAGAATGAGCATTGCTTTGGAATCGGTTTTTCTCTCGCTTTTGCATTGCGAGTCCCACTTAAATTTACATATTAATGGCTGACGCCCTCTCAGCCATGCAAACTTAAAAAGACAACAATAACCTGCACTGATGTACTCTGTGCAGCCTGCGTTTCCTACAGACATTCCTTACAAATCTGAACGCTCACAAAATATTTGCTTTAACTGATTCTGATGCTTGAGCTCATTTCTGTCGTTGATGAGAGAAATGTTTCGAGACAAGATAGGGAGAGCTACATGAAGCATGGAAACTTTTTTATTTTCCGACAAACATAGAGGCGCTATCGATAAGACATGGTTCTCAGCACACAACACAGTCTCTTTTGTTTGGTATACATAGATTGTGCGGCAGTTTTGGTGCGGATGCTGAACTTTCTCACATTTTTGCTCTTAAATATTAAAAAATGCTCCCTGAAACATATCAGAGTAAGAGTATCCTGGCACATTGTTCTAACCCAATGGCTGGGTCAAACCCAAGCAACATTAACAACAACTGAAAATAACTATAACAACTTTTGCCACCTGGGATCCCCTAACAGAAATGTAATAGATTTTCTGGAAGAATATGTCAGCATGGAATCCAGCTTACACAAATCATTGTGATGGGAGGTCCAGAACAATGTCCTTCTGCTCCCCAGGGGCATCAAAGTGGGACATTTAGTGATCTTCCAGTACCCTTCAAAGGAGACAAATAATCAATGAAAGGTAATACAAAAAGTAGAAACAGGGATGTGTAAACGTTTTAATTTCAGAAATTATGTTAAAAACTACATTACGTGCTTTTTTAAAAACCCTTTTTTCCTTTTTTGTTCTTTTGTTAAAGGCAATTTACGAAGCTTTTGCAAGTTTTACACTTTACCTATTTGTATTTGACCAATTAGAAATTCAGTACTTACCTCAAGGGTAAAACAGCAAGTTTCCACCAAGGAAAAATCCAAGCTTTTAACAACTGTACAGCAATAACTTAATCTGCTACCAGTGGTGCAGATCCACCAGTGAGCTGCTGTGATTTATTTTACAATTGATTAGTCAGTCACACATATAGGTGACAGAGCTGTACCTTAATGGCTCATATCTAATTACTAAACACACCGTTTCAAAGCTGCAATAATAGGTGTTTAAGTTCCCTGGTGAGGTTTATTTAAACCAATTGCCTTTGTTTACTGCCAGTGTTAGATAAAGGACGTCCCCTCAGATATGGCCAGTGTTGTGCTCGTATCTGTGTGTGATGAGGACATGCTCCCCCTCTCCTGAGTTCTAGATCACCGCACACGATTTTAGTCATTCCTACGTGTTCTCTTCTTACTCAACAGGTAAAAGATCCATTTGAATTGACAAATGGTTCCATCTGACTTCATCTGATTCATAACACCAAGTGTGAAAGTGAATCCTGTCTTACTTAAATTGCATTGTTGAGACATGACCTTCAAGCCAGTGTGTAGTTGCTCAGCTAGTTATATACGATGATGCAAAGGTTATGGTGCCAGATGTTTATTAAACAGTTTTACTAAGTTAGCTTGCTAGACATGAAACTAGAGGGTCTGACCTCTGAAATATGGATTTTGGAATCACTAAGGCATTTCAGTGGTCAAAACACGGATTGATTAAATTGGAAATACAGTCTTCCCCCCCGAAGGAAGCAATGATACCTCTAACAGCTTCCAAATATTGCTTTTGCGTTGCAAAAATATAGTTCTACAGTGACTGTGTTGAGTTAAACATGGCTTGAATAGTGTCACATATCCTACTGAAGGTGGAACAAAAACCGTCATGCCCTGTAGGGGTTCACAAAACCCCTTCTATGTTACATACCCAACTATTGACTTCATTTTTCATTCAGCCAGGATGGTTTGCATCATGTTCTCACTTTTGCTGCACACAAATCTATTTCCTGTTCTGCCTTTCTTTTGGAAAAGTTGAAAAACATTCCTACTAATTTCATGGTCAGTTTGACTGTCTGTGACAGCCGTTGCTAGCTATCAAAGCACAAAAATTAATCAATGTTTGTTGGATTAGCAATCAAATAAAATAGATTAAAAATGATTTTATTTTTTTCCCCAAGTGCTTTATTAAATGATCCGTTTTCGACGTGCGTAATTTCATACAGCTAACCAAGGTTTGACAAACTCATTTTTGTATTTTGTAGTCTTGGTATAAATGAGAAAGCAACTACAGTAATAGTGTGTTGCTTTATAAGATGCCTATTTGCCCTCAAGTCTCAACCAAAGAAGTAATGACTATGACTTTGGAAGCAGTGCAGTTAACACCTAGTTAAATATGCTTTTCTGTTGCAACATACGGTATCAACCTTGACACTCTAATAAAGGTCTAATAAGGGATTTATAACATCTCCGATTTGATAAAGCCAGCCTCTGACAATTCATCTGAAGTTGTGGACTTGCGAGGAAACAGATCACATTAAGAAATGCCATGCTCCTCTCAGATAGGTGGTCATGACAACGCAAGATCCTCTTCTCCACAGACTGACCTGTGTGCTGCGTTCCTAATCAGCTTGCAGTTTTCTTTGAAGGATTGTGGTCTAAAGGTATTCAAGCCCCCGAAAGGTCTCTTTACTTCAGGCGACATATGTGTAAGAAGTAGTGCTTACAAAGACAAGATTACATTGATTTAGAAGTTAAATAGTTCATAGAACTGAACAATGAATTATCTGTATACATGCAGCAATGACACATTTTATTATTCTCTAGAACTGTCTATATATGAAAACCTAGATGGACAAGTAAAAGAAATCCATCAGCTTTTATTTTATGATCAAATCTTCTGTGCTCTTGTAAACACCATTTGTCCTTAATGCTAGTTTTATTGAGTCCCAAGCAGCTGTTTTGTAGCTTTTTATACTTACCAAGCACAATCTGATTTCTGACAAACAGGCAATGAGACAACATGATGTGGTGCTGTAGCCACTGTGAACTTTGCATACTGAAATTAAAGCCCCATTTAATATTTGGCAGTAGTTGGCAGTTTTGTCAAAATTGTGATGGACACATGTTATTGTTAAATGTCCTTCAAAGGCTTGGAACAATGTTAATAGGGTTTGGACCTCAGCCTCTGCTAACAGCAGTAGCCCAATGTTTTGCAGCCAAATGAGCCATCCAAGAGCCACAGAAAACAATGACTGACTATATCTAACTTTATTGTTCTGTTTTTACTACAGCATAGCGGACGAAACAGAATGTAGTTAATGTGGTCACCTTGAAGTTTACTGGTTTTATAGTGCTAAAGTAGGGCAATAGGAAGAGAGTTTAACAGATTATACCAAGTCGCAAAATAACATACACTACAGTGTGTCCGGCCATTATGGCTAAGTTATAGAATTATCATATTTTCCGTATTTTTGTTACCTTAAGAAACACACTTACTTTCAAAAAAGACTTAAATGAAACCTTGAAAAAGTGGCTTCATTTTTCTGTCTTGCAAACACCAGCGCAATTCAACATAACAGTCAGGGTTTTGGCAAAAGTTCTCATTCTGCAAGGGTGACAGCACTGCTACTGGACATGCTGGGTTGGAGGCGACCAAAATGTCACCCTACATATGTGTCTATCTCCATGCCCCGCATGACATGCGTATACAAGTGCTTTAGTGGGGACACGAGAAGGACAGGCATACAGAGGACCTGCTGACTCATACTTTGTCGCTGTTCCATAAATCCAAACATTGGTTATTCAATCTGACGAGCTGCATAGGCAGGGAATGGAATTAATTACCTGTGGGTGATTTCCTCCCCCCTGTGAAGCTGCTATCTTCAGCACAGAGAAACTGACACTCACAGATAACAAGATATGTGCATCTTTGTGTGTTTATGTGTCTGGCAGCAGGATGGGAAAGAAGAAGTTACATATTCTTCAAAATGATGTTTATGCCTTTGGTACTTTGCAGAAAAGCACTCTCCTGTATAAATCCCCACTGGGCAAATAAAACAGATATGAAAGGTAACCCGACAGATGGAATTGCTATATGTTAATACTGCACGGTAATTTTATGGGCTTCACCTTCATGTATTTTCAGTGAGGAAACACACATACAATAGGACACCTGGATCTAGATCAAGATCAGCTGATTAGTAAGACTGTGAGATTTATTCACACGTGTAGAGCCGTGATTCACGTTTAAGTTATTATTTTGTCCAACAACCACGGAGCTAAAGTCATATTCCATGAGAGCCCCGTCAGTAACCTTGACCTGAGATTTTATGAGGGTTTCATCCCACTTGTCACATGGATGGATCTCTGTAAGTCTATGTGATATTGATTTTCCTGAGCCATTTCAGGCGCTCATGTCTATTCTTCATGTCTTGAAATGCTCTCGGATAAGGGAAATTTTAGCCTTTGGTAAATTACCAAAGTATTGTATAATTGGTTGTTTTTAAAGGTATCCAAATGGATTTCAACTGCTGACTGTACTATATGGTTGTGAAAGACTAAATGCATTTACTGTAGTCTCTTGTTACATTGAATGCATTTTTTTCCTTGCGCAGAGTTCATCTTGGCTGCCATATTATATTCAGAAAGTAAAAAAACTGTACTTTTGACATTCTGAAAAACATAATTGGTGTATTACTTTAATCCTCTGAGCAGGTCAGCCTTAAGTCTGCTTCTGTTTTTCCCGTCTCTTTTTCTCAGTTTGCTCTGAATCACTCAGCATGGTGTCCTGAGGGCCAGCTGGCTAACTGCACCTCCTCGTGTGTCGACAGTATGAGAATCCTTGATGTTTCTGCTTTAGTCTTGCTCCAACATCAGGCTTTTGGTCTGTCTAGCTCTCCAAGGGCCTGCAGCCCTGGCCCCAGGAGAGTCTTTACCTGCGAGGTCACAAGAAACACATTGATTTTCTAGAGCGCTGCTCTTGCGATGGGATCAAACCTTGTTAAAACAGTTTAAAAAAGGCAAGAACAATAGATTAAGGGGTGAAGAGGCCTTCCTTATAAGGATCAATGGTTCAGCAAGGCAGACCTGATCAATTAAACTGCGCTTTAGTTGGCATGACATATTTTCCCTCTTGCTTAAAAATAAATACTTTCATATAGTTTATGAAATTACAAAATGCTCAGATTTTTTATTTTAGCATTAAAATGCCCATTGTACTGAACCTTGCCTGCGAATTGTTGTTCTCCTCACATGGGGAGTTTTTAGAATTGATATCATCCCTCTGTGATGGATTAAATGTACTGGTACAGCATCAGCCGCGTATTTTAGTTTTTGTGTTTGACTTTCAGTGAATTGACAGAGATTTCCTTAGCAGGTTCCTAAAACTATTTTTATTCAAATTATAGAGGCAGTTAGCAAGAACCACAAAAAAGCATTTATTTTCAGTGAAGCGGCTGAATATAATGTATTAAAATGAGTTACAATTATTCTAAAAAATGTCAGATTTTACAAGTCAATATAATTACACTCTTGCAGCAGTATGACTTGTCTTTGACCTGCCTAAACATTCATTACACCTCTCTTCCCTTCATTGGCTACCAATTGAAGTGTGGATGAAGTTCAGCACCCAGGTACGGACTTTCTGGCCTGCCAGGAGCACAGCTTCATTCTACCTCTAGACTCTCATCAAACTGCACATTCTACTCAGACCTCTGTGATCTGCATCTCCATCCAGTTTGTCTGCTATCCTCAAAAAGTTGTAGAGCCACGTCTCTTTACGACGTTGGCCTCCAGTGGAACAATCGATTCCTCTTACTCATAGTTTCTGAAAACCGTTTAGTCCTCAAGAAAAGACAGCACCCATCCTCAAGCAGTACTTCACTCTTCATAACCAGACACCTTGACACATCCAGCGTGATACTGTGTATCCATGTGAGCACTTTACATATAATCTTTTTCTCAAAATGTGTCTAGGGAATTATGGATCTCATGATACACCTGTTACTAACTTGTAGCACTCTTTTCCATTTTATATGAAATTAAACTGCACTGAATTGATTTATTTGCTGTACCTATTAGCATGTTTATGCCCACTCTTATTTTCTGCTTACTGCATCCGTACACTCTGTACCTGTAGCCCGGGCTAATGAATAAGTGTAAATGTAAATCTTGCTTGAAATTTGACCTCAAAAGACTCCTACCTTCCGAATGGATGCGAGTTTTTTTTCCCTTTCTTTTGCATGATCTCTGAGCAGAAATCATTATATCTCCTCTTCCAACCGTCTGGGGAACACAGACTGAAGAATTCAGTTCTTTGAATATCACTGGACTATGTTCCCAATATACCTGCATGGCCCATCAATGCAACATTTACTATGTTCATTAAAAGTTCAAACTTAGCTTCAAACTCAACTGGTATAAGCCCCTCTCTTAGTTACATGTATAATTGGTGACTTTTTTGCCATAACATTTTAATGTTAATATCAAAAAGCTTGCATTTTTCTGGTTCTGAGCACCTGTGTTGCTGCTCTGTACAAACACATAATCCGCCCCAAGGCAGATAATAGAACTTGGCAGCGGTAAGGTAAGGAGGGTGGGACTAGGGCCCCAACAGTCCTAGGCCCCCATGAAAACGATATTTGCATTTATATATGTATTAATTTTTATTTAAACCTATACCAACATTATCAAACATACTAAAATTGCTGCTATATCTATTATTTTCAGTAGCCTACCATTAATGTGCCCCCCCTTCCATCCAGGCTGTAACAGTCTATTCACTATGAAGGTGGATATCACACAACTCCAGATTAAATCTGACTATACTAACTTTAAAGTGAAGGTAGTGAGCTTGTAGTGTAATGGTGTGTATTTCAGACACACTGTATTTTATACACTAGCGTAGGATGTATTTTAATGATGTCACTACACACTTTTGACTTACAGGTTAAAATGGATGTTAACCGATTGTTAACCTGCTGTGGGACAGTCAGTAATGCTGTATAGTCAGACGGAATCCAAAGACATGGATGAGCAAAAGCAAATTATATCATTTAATTATGAGACATCCGCTTCTGTTACTTGCATATGAAATAAAATGGCAGTAAATGGCAACTAGATTTAAAAACCAGCTATAAAACATCCATACCCACAAAAACAGGCTTAACAAGAGAAACCTACCTTTAAAGTGCTTGACAATGATGTGAGGTTGTATAGCTGTACTGCCTTCACTTACAATCAATGGAAAGATCTGAACTCTACAGAGTTATGGAATTATTTCAAGGGTTCTAATGTATCACTTGCTACAGTACAAGGATTTATAATGTAACTATGCTAGTTATATCATTGGGTTTGACAGTTTACAAATTGATTATGTAAAAACAATAAGACCCTGGTTAGAGCTCAGGACATGTTCCTAGAAAGTGGAGCACTAACTGAAACAGTGGTGAATGGAGTCATTTTAACGTTATATCTTACTAGTTGAGTTACTCGAATCAAATGAAAAACTGTAGAGGTGGAAACCAAACTGCTCAAGTCCACGTTCTTTTCCGGTGTAGGAAACAAAAAAGGGTCTGACGTGTGTGTTGTGTTATATACAGTATCACCTAACTTTAATACCTTTAAACTTAATTTAGCACATTTGTGGTTGAGGGGATATATAATGGTCTACAAACACAAGCTGACACTTCCTCAAACACACATATAAGCATGAATGTAGCACATGTTCTACACACAAAATGGTACACTTGATTCTTGAAACACACAAATGAAAGAAATTAAGCTTAAAGTTTCAGTGATAAAGTGCACCAGTGTGTGTAGAACACGTCGCCTCCATGCTTGTGTGTTTGTGTGTGTGTGTGTGTGTGTGTGTGTGTGTGTGTGTGTATACGGTGTTATATTTCGTCGAACTTTATTACTTCCAAATTTGTCGAATTTAGTACATTATTTATAATTCCGTGCTCATATGTTTGTGTGTGTGTGTGTGTGTGTGTGTGTGTGTGTGGGGCAAGAAAGTCATGAGAATGAGGATCATTGCAATGTTAGCAACAAAAAAAAGAGGTATGCAAATCCAAGTGCATAACGCGTATGCATGAGTGCTGTAGCACGAGCGCTATAATGAAACAGCTGTAGCCGAGGCAGTGTTAATATTACTGCACTCGAACGCACGTGATGTCTCAGCTAACCGCTAAATCGCTGTCACCTTTGCTACGAAATTCTTCCCTATTTCTTTAATTGGTGCCCCTACAAGTTTGATATCAACATGCAAGGGTGTGTAGAAAGTGTTGCTTGTCTTTAGCAAGATGCACTTAACAGTGAAGCCTCAACCTGCAACCCTTCACATCGTATGTTCTTATTTTCACAACATACCTACTGCAAGGCAGAACAGCCAAAATGGCTGTTGGCCAACTGTCTGGGACTGGCAGTTGTAATATATCTCCTGTGTTAAAACAAATTGGTTGACATTCTGATTTTAATTATTAGACATCCTCTCCTGTCCCCAGTATGCAACTTAAAACACTGCTAAATAACAGTTAGATTTATATGCTATTGTAGTAGTGCAGGCAACCGAAGCAAAAAACAAGGGAAGTGCATGGACTTTAGAGCTTGTAGTAGGTTGTAGTGTTAAGTTCATCTTTTATAAATTACTGGGTACATAATGATTTCCTCACAGATTAGCATATATACAAGACAAAGTCTGGACCTTTGCAGCAGCACTTCTCCGAAGCAGGAGAGGGATCATCATGTTTACAAGGAGCCCTGACTGTTTACAGTAACAGCTTTAGAAAGCAGGGAAAACTGGGATTGATGATGACCCCGTTCCTATGTTCCCTGGAGCCCCCAAACCATGAAATCTACCCCTGAATATGCCCAGGGTTAGACCAGCTATTGCACTATATACATTTTATGGCAATTTTTAAAAGCCATACAGCATGGCTGGTGCATTCATCCTAGGCCAGGAATGTTGACTCAAACACCTTGAGAGGGGAACGATATATAAATTTTTGTCCCAGCTACACTTTCAACAGTTTACTTTTACTAAGCTGACTGTCGAATGATTCGGATGGTTCAAGTCACATCGAATCGCGCGATTTTGAAAAAAAAAAGTCAAATCATGTTGATATATACTGGCTTGAATTGCTATCTGGCAACTGCTATATTCACAGTTTCCTTGCCTGCTCTCCATTTTCTTCTTTTGTGAGGCTCAGAAAAGAGCTCACATTAAACAATTAACCTATTTAAGCTGTAGTCTACTTAATTGTTGTAGTGCATAAAAGTGTCCATGTAATTTTTGATTCATCACAATAATGAGCTGTATTATTCATGCAAGCTTAAGAAATAATTTTTAAAGCACGGAAATGCTTAGCATAACACCTTAAAAATTAAACATTCCTTCGCTTCGTATAACCTGAGTTGGTGATTAATTCATCAGTTTAATAAAAGGTTAATGAATTATCAGCTCAGCTGGAACAAAAACTCATCCCTTGAAGGGGCAGATACTCTCACCCCTATTCTATGCAAGTGATGAACAGATAGCGGACAAAAGTAAACAAAATAAATAGTTAAAACACCATGATTGAATATTATAGGGATTGGCATCTGCTGGAAAGTTGACTTTACAATTTTTTTTTTCACAAGTCTGAATTCACCCTCTCCATTTGCATGTAAGGTAAAAAAAAAAACACCCAGGCAATGACTACAGATTTCTTCAATCTCCTTCTTCAACTTTCTTATTTCTTTTGTTTCCATAGTAATTGTCCACCTTTTCTTCTCAGCACTATGAGTACTGTATTAGTCTGGTAAACCGCAAATAAAACACAAAAACATGATACCGTGATAAGAACACCAAACTTCAACAACAATAGTGGTGGCTGGTGTGGAACCGTTGGCAGGTACTGGGAATGCTGGGAATGGTGGGAATGCTGCCAAACACCATCTATATTGACTCAGGTGAAATGATGAATATTGCTGCCTACTGCACTTCTCTGAAGAGACCAGAATGGATGCATTTAAAACGATTATCTAAAAAAACCTATGCAGTTCACATGAACTGACCATCTGAAAGAAGCAGGACCCCCTGCCATCGAGTGCAACTGATGTTTACTGAACTGGTCACCCAGTTCAGAGAGCCTGATGGAAACCTTCACAGATACAGGCGCTGATTATTCTGTGCTTCAGCGGGATGGTGAGGGGCCTTGTGGTGAGTTTTTGTGACAGGTATGTCCATGGCTGCTTTCCGCATGCCTGCCCTGCGGGATCCCAGAGCCACAAACTCAAGCACTGGCGTCTGCCACGTTCAATTTACATACTTGCATAATAAATATCTACTTTGCATATTCCCCACGTATTCTGGAGGTGCCATTCTTTCAACATCTGTAAGCTCTCAGCGGGAGATGACCTCTTTCTGGGTTTTCCTAACCATGATTGGTAAGTTGACAGAACATCTCAGCTATGTAACAGAACAGGAGGGCTCACTTGATGATGCATCCGTAGATCAGGCAGAAGCTGGCCTTGGCACCCAGCCTCACGCTCACATTTGTTCGAGCAGCCAGCTTTCCTCAGGAGTCGCCACAACTTCTATGACTCGCCTCCATCTCGCAGCAGCATCATCTCCCTGGCAACTGTCAGCATCTGCCTGCTTGACAGCACGGTAATCAGCACAAAGAAGTAACGAAAAAACAAAAATAATTAGATTCAATTTGCCAACACTTGATAGTTCTGTGCAAACCGAAAGGCACAAACAGTCACCACATGACAACTCCTGGTGGCTGAAACATCTCCGGCACAATTATGCATGAGAAAACGATAACAATAAACCTCATTTACATTGTCACTGGCATGTTGTAGTAATTAGTTCTTATGTGATAATCTTGCTCCCATGTCAAATTAAAATTAACCAGGCTATACACTCATGGAAATCTAATCCCACCTCTGAAGCACAAACTGCTTCTTACATATGAATGAAAACAAATTCCTCTGTATTTTATAAATGTTGTGCGCTTCAAAAGAACAGGTCGGTACACCATCGCTACCATATTCCCCATTATAAAATGTTTGCCAAGAGTTTAAAAATCTGCATACATTTTATCCTATATTTGGAAGCAATTTTCTTAACAGAGAGTAAATTTGACTTTTTTTTTTCTCAAGACCAAGGTCTCATCATGTGGTAATTGCAGGTGTCAGCTGCAGGCAATGAGAACAGCAATGGGCGGTAAGGGTGCTCCCTCAGACAGAGAAAACAGTGGGTTTAGCTTTAATGAGCCGAACGCAGGGGCACCGTCGCCTGGTGGAGGAGACCTGCTGTTGTGCTGGCAGACGTCCCGGGTGTTGACACTGGCCTTCTACCAGTCTCCTTGTGCCTCCTCACACCATTGACTCTTCTCTTCCGCTCCATGCCACACCGTTAAAAAGACAGCAAAACCTTGGTTATAAATGGAATCTGCGGGTGTAAAAAACTTGAATTGCAACAAATAGGTTATATTGTTTGCCTGTCCAGCTGCTGTTCTTCAGCACAACTCGCAATGCTAGGTTTGCACACTGAGCGACTTTATAGTTATTTATGCATTTATTCTGCCAGATAATTTTGCCATGGTCAAGGGTCCTACAGTAGGAGCATTAGTTTGAACCCCATTCCTTTGACTGAAGGGCAATGTGCTACCCAGTAAGCTAACCGTTCCCAGCACAGTCTTTTTTTTTTTAAATACTATAATATTTTCATGTGGTTTTTGCTGCAGAATAGTTGTTGCTGGTATAACTCAGACATTTTTTATATGTGCAGTAGAATCGACTGACCGGTCACTCCTCCTGCGTCCTGTTACAGCAGCTAGCAGCTCCCAGTCCTCCCAGTCCATTTTTGGAGAGCGCTCTTGCAAATGATCAAAATGCACTTTATGCTACACAGGAGAATAAACATGTTCGCTCTGTGAAAAGTAAAACTGCAGTTTAAAACCATCACACAGTAAAACAACCCCAGCCATGTCAAGGTCCTGGTGTCCTTAGCCTATGCTTAGCTACAGGACATTCCCAGGTCCTGCTGTCTGATGAGATTAATAACGCCAACTGTGCAAATCCCCTTAAGGATTTTCATGACTGTGAGCAAATTGAGGCAAAAACACTACAAATGTAGATCAGAGGCAAACCTGACCCTTCCACAGAACAAACTGGCAAGTCGTTGGCTACAGGAGACATTTAAACAAAGACCAGCAGGAGCTGCCATTTTGGGAGAATAAACAACAGCAACTGTCCCGACTCCTTCGACAGCTTTTACTGGCTTAACTCAAACAAATGAGTGAAGTATTGTTTTGACAAATTTAAAGAAGGCCCAAACATAGTTCCGTTAGCAGCCGAGCCAGATTTTTGCTTAAGCAGAGTGTTATTTTAATAAAACATTTCTCTCAGCCACATGCTAGCAGAAGAAGTTAAGTGAAGTTAAGTGTGTCTTATTAACATGTTGTTGTTGCTGACTTTGAAGCAAGGTAATGACACAAACATCACTCAAAATCAAATTACCAGGCCCCGCAGACAACTCTCTCTGAGACTCAATAGCGTATTAAACGACTGAAGGTAAATGTACTGTGAAACCAATGGAGCAGCTTGGAAAACTAATGCAGTCTGTGAATGGCTGAAACAAAGCAGGAGTCCTTCTCCCAGAGGGCCAGGGAGGACTGGAGAGATGTGGAGGACGTGGTGTTGGCCACACTGGTGGCAGGGAACCCATACCGTTGTGGCTATTGGCGTGAAGGAAATTTTGATGCCCGTGAGCAATAGTGACCGAGCCGCTGTGGCGCTTCTGGTATAATGAGAACATCGGGCTGTTTTGAAACACACGATAGGTTAGATGCTGTGAAACTAGGATCCGTGGTGACCGTGCGAGAGAGAGAAAACGTGTTAAAGCTGTAAAAGCGCTCTGTGTTTAACCACTTCTTTTACTGCATGTTAAAACAATGCCACAGATATCGGAACAATTTTTCTCGTAGCTTTGGATGCTTCTAAAAAATCACTGACTTCCAAGTAGCCCAAATTTCAAGGTTCCCTAGTGGCACAAAAAGATCCACTCCTGTATGGCATTCTTTGCAGATGTGTTTATGTGGGTCCCATGGATGTGCGTGTCACTTTTAATTATTTTCAATTTAGGCAGTGCATTGAATTACAGACACAAACAGCATTCCCTTACAAGCAATAAAACCCTGAGTAAGCAGTGGCTTTCGAGCGCCAGGGTCCCCCTGGGAGACCAGACAGAGACAGAGGAAGAGCACAAACACTGCCAGCCAGCCAGGCAGCCAGCCACAGAGGACAAACCTGATCACAGAACGAGAGATAATGACAATTTGGAAGCTTCCGGGGCCTTGGGGTAGGGTGTTGTATGTGCTGGTGGAGATCTTTGTAGATCCAGAAAATTTAAGCTTCCTTGGAGATATGATCACTTTCACATTCAAAATTAATAAACTGAATTTGTATCCAAAAGGTTTTTAAGCGCCTGAAAAACAAAAAACCTTAAAACAGTAATTTACCCCGTTATGATTCCTAAACGGGGTATCAGTTAACATTAAGACCACTGTCCTGTAATTCAATGAAAAAGCTTTAATTCCGGACACAAATCTATGGCAGGAGTGAGAAAAAAACCTTTATTTGGTAGAATGTAAAGACATTCTGTAACTGTGCACTAAGAGCACAACTTCTGCTCTGTTGAACTTTGCAAAGGAAGCACAAAAGTCAGTGAGGTCCCCCTCTGTCCGGTTTCACAAGTTGTTTCCAGAACTTTCCGAATATCCACCAGAAGAACCGATGGCAATGTGAAAATTATGCAGTACCTGAGTGATTTTGCTACATGAAAAGAAATTACTTTATACAAAAACAGCATAAAGCATGGTGTCCAAGTTTATGGGAATTCTGCTGCCAGAAAGAGAACAAACCAGGGATGAGTTTGATCAGCTGGAAAAAGCGATGTGCTTCACGTAGTCAGTAGAGTCTGGGGAGCTGAAAGAATGAATGCAATGAGCTCTACATATAAATGAAGTTAAGAACAATAACTATGTTCTTTGTTGTATAAGTTGTGACATGTTTGTAAAGCTCAAATTTAATTTTCCGGTAGATTTTACACCACATTGTAGAAATCACAGCACAGTCAACAACAGTATTTAGGGCTTAAGAAACAGGCAGTATACAGAGCGTCTCAATATATGTACATTTTACTACTACTATGAATTTGGATGTACCTATGATAATTGTAAATGATTGGCTATATAAACATTTTTTCACAAATCTTTCTTTTTTTAACAAAGACCAGCAGGAGCGGAGAATTTTTTTTTAAACTGGAGCAAAAAATAACTTTATTATTATTATTATTATTATTATTATTATTTTAGTAATGCAGATGCCAGCAGCTCCTACTTTGGCAGCATTACATTCCCATTTTCCAGTAATTTTTAGAATATACAAATCTTGCTGCATGCAATATAAAATAAGAGATGATAGCAAGGCTGTAATGCTCACCATTGCAGAATTATTTTAGACCTAAAGCAATGATGGCTCTTGTTTATTAAAGATATAAAAAATAGTATTTTTAACACAAAGGTGGCGGTAACAGCAATACTGGTGGATGAATATCAGAACCGAATCCAAGTTCCAGGGAACAGAACAGGCATTATCTTTATGAGACACTGAAGCCACAGGCAAGTGTCATCAGGAGTAATAACCTCCAAATTCCCATCAACCTCCACTAGATTAGAGTACTTCAGCATTGTGGAGCACAAGCACTCTCACCAAAACATGAACAAGCCTGTGATTAGCTGATTCCCAAAGACCAATTCATTCAACACTCAAATTATTCAATGGGGACAGAGGACTCCAAATGAAATCACTATTAATTGTTGGCAACACAATTAATGGGATGCATCAAAAAGGAGTGAATTGGCGCTTTGAGAGCACTTGTTGATGTGCATCGTAAATCAAAGGACTCTGACTCTTTTGGTAAAACGTAAACAGTAGGCTCTTGTTGAGGCACATACAGTATCTGAGGAGCATCTGGACAGGTGAGGGGATTATACATGGTGTAGTCTTTGAAGGAGCCTTTCAAGCACTTTGACTGATGTGCAGACAATGTAGTTCTTGCTTTGCTTGGTCACACTGGTATGTAAAGGCACCTGGCTTCAGCACGTCTTCTCTCTCCACTAAAATTGCTCGCATTTTTGTTACAACCTGCCCAGTGTGCCCTGTTACACCTTCATATGCCCGGCAAACAGAAGTTGTTTCCATGTATGCAGCAAGGGGAAGGCAGAAGTCACAAACGCCGATGTATACCAAGTGATTCGGTCATCAGAGGCTTTCAGAAAGAAACCAGCACTATTTTGTTACACACAATTAGCTCAAACAACCTCATACGGGAAGGGATCAACATTAATGTTTCCCATGTGCTATAATAAACTCCAGGACAGCTGATTTCTCTGGTAGAAAGTGAAACTCCACATGTATAACTGTGTTTGAAAGAGAACACTATAACCCAGGAGAAAATATGCTGAGATGA
The DNA here is from genome assembly GCA_900497675.1 of Arapaima gigas. Lineage (NCBI taxonomy): Eukaryota > Metazoa > Chordata > Actinopteri > Osteoglossiformes > Osteoglossidae > Arapaima > Arapaima gigas. The sequence goes on from UFQX01000069.1 coordinate 780,994, forward strand.
GTTGTGTGCCTGTGTGTGGTATCTGCATTCTTACATAGCATGGTGGACTTAATCCAGGTGAATTATTCATCTGACAGGTCTCAGGTGCCACATGTATCGTGTGCAGAGGTACAGACAAAGTACAGAGTGCAAAGAATGGCACTGGGATCCTCAAGGAAGTTTCCACTGTGGACTCAGAGAGAGGCTCAAGGTTAAGCGCGACGATGTTCTAAAAATACAATAGAATGTGCACTTCAGCACATGAACCCCCTCTGTTAAAAATCAAAGAACCACTAAACCCCATTTCCACCCCAGCCTCCTCCACCACCTTGCTTCTTGGAAAAAAAAAACATGTATATATAAAGAACCCTAAACCCAGAAGCAGCAGGAGAGGCCATTGCTGACATTCAGCCGGGAGACCGTGGATAGCAGAGGTTTAAGTACAAGTGAACGCTCTCAGCAGGGGTACACAGAAACAGGCACGCATCCTTTTGGAGCGTTTGCCGCAGCTTTTACCACCACTCTTTTTCAATTTTCCACACTAATGTTTACATCAATTTTCCTGACTTTCTCATTTTTATGAGTGCAGTCTACAGAGTATGATTTTCCTTTCTCAGGTCTGTTGCCCTCCATTTGTGTTTTGATGACAAGCTTTCCATTGCCAGTCTCATACAGAGAGTGACACTGCCAATGACTTTTTTCCCACAGAAAGGCCCAGACATCAGTTCTTATTAACTGCTTCCAATCAGGAAAAGTAGTAGCTTTGACAAATGGGACATTTGACTGTGGGGAATCTTTTAAATATTATTATGGAATTCCTGTCTGTTGAGATGTCAGTGAACTGAAGTGTTGAGAGAATTAATTTAGGGCAATTGATCAGCCAGGAAATAAACCACTTTGAGTTCCTGCGATCACGGGAAACTCCCATTAGAATATAAAGATGTTGCTTCTCCCGCTGCTGTACAAAGTATCTAGTACAAAAATGGGTCAGATTTTGAAAGATTTTGTACCGCTGGATCAACAGCCGGAACTACTTCCATGATTAAACTAAAAACTATTTAAGCAGTCCTGGGCTTACTACTCGGTTAAGGCCCAACGACCAGGTTGTAAGTCAAATGGATCATAAGTCAGATCTTTTTCATGACATAATGATTCTTTCCAAGTGTGGAGTCCACCATACAGTATTTGTTGATGATGTTCTTGACCCTTTTTTATATCTGGCCATAGTATAGTATATTGTTCATACCATTCTTAAATAATTAAGTACTGTATTCTTTACAGTTTTTGTTGCTTCTTTTTAAACAGTACGGTATGTTAATAACATTTTTTAAATACTTAGTAATCTGTGCCATATGACAGCGAGAAGTAGTAAGCAAAAGCAACGTGATCTCCTACAACTGTTCCGTCAGTAATGGGCGGAGGTGGTATTTTGGCAAACACGTCAGCGGTCGTGGAAAGTTTTTGGTGTGAGTTCAACGCTGTGAGATGCACAATACAGGGAAGATGTATTGAATTAACCCCCTGTGCCTTTGTCTTTGTGTGATATAACAGTGGGAACAACTCAAACTGTGGGTTACATGATGTTTTAGACTCGGAACAGAGAGAGATAGGAGAGATGAGGGTCCGTGGTGGAAGAGGCACAAGAAGATGGTTGCTGGCTGTGTGTATGTGGGGCTCTGCCTTCGTGATATAGCATGTAGTCAGGTACAGTGTTTACCTTATTCAAATGTTAAGCCACAATGTTATACATGCTTATAGTACAGGCGCACATGTACAGTATTTCAATGAATTTTTTTACATTTTCAGGACATTTTTCATCTACAGTATATGTCATAAGCACTTAATCATGTTGTAGATACTGTATATGTATTTTTTACCCTGTCAGTGGACATTGTTGTTATACTATAGCATCATACATGTAGTGTACAGGTACTGTATATTGTATGCTAGAAGGGGTTTGTGTGTATATGTTTTAACTAGCTGTAAGATGCTCATTTACTTACCAGAATTCTGAAAATGATTACAATTTTTTTATTTCACTCTTTTACATTACTGTTAGTTTGTTTGTTTGTTTATTATTTATAACTGACTTGTAAGTGCAAGTCAGTCATATGTTGAGTACACCAAGTCAACCTGTACTTATAATTTTGATCAACCTTTGCTTAATGAGATGACATGTAGTACTGTGCAAAAGTCTTAGGCACCTGTGGGAAAAATGCTATAAAGCGAGGATGGTTCCAAAAATAATGCCATGAATACTTATTAACCAATAAACCTTCTAAAAAGTGCAGTAGACAAAAAAAAACCTCAATCAAATCAATATTTAGTGTGACCACCCTTTGCCTTTAAAACAGCATCAATTCTCTTATGCAAATTTGCATGCAGTTTAAGGTAGAGGTTGGTAGGTTCTTCCAAACATTTTGAGGAACTGGTGGCCACAGTTCTTCTGCAGACTTTGACTGTCTCTGCATGTCCTCCCAGACTGACTTGATCATGTTGAGATCAGGGCTCTGTGGGGACCATACCATCTGTTGCAGGAGTCCTTCTTTTTGCTCAAGATAGTTGTGTATGACTGAGATTGGGTGTTTGAGGTCATTCTCAGGCTGCAGAATGAATTTGGGACCGATCAGAAACCTCCCTGATGGTAGATAAGAATCTACCTGTACTTCTCAACACACATTGAAGTTGCATGCCTAAGACTTTTGCACAGTACTGTATTTGAAAATATTTTGTTTTTTTATTATGAGGACATATATTTCAACTTAACACAATGTACTGTATAGAATTATACCACTAAACAAAACACATTAGGAACAGCGGCACAGCGAGCCTCGTGGCGTACTTAGGCATGACTTTGAATCCAGGTCAGTTTGTGTGGATTTCCTCTAGCTGCTCCAGTTTCCTCCTACTGTCCAAAGACATGTGTCTCAGGTAGACTGGCAATTTGAAATTGCCCATAGCATGTGAATGTGTGCAGCCAACCTGCAGTAGACTGGCATCCCATCCAGGCTGTAGTTTCCTAGACTAGTGCCTCATGATTCCAAAACCAATATGACCCAGACCTTCAAAATGTGGTTAGAGAGGATGGATAGAAAATACATTAAACGGTTGTCACTGTGAGAATCAAAATGATCTAAAAAATACTGAAAATATGAGAATAATATTAGAATTATATTACAATATATTAGAATCATATAAAAATAAAAAGTCATAATCACCCCATGAATGTTTTTGGTATTATGGTGTATGAGGAAAATAAAATTCACTCTTTTCATGGTTGAATTGGGGGATTTATACTGTGTCTTGATTAATCATTACTGTGAATCATTACTCCATCAGTCACTGCTCAAGATACTCAAGTGTTGGAGTGCTATGGCTACACGTTTGTAATTTGGATAAAAATGCCCCACAAATAATTATTATTAACTCACTTATCTTGTCAGAATGAATAAGGATAACAATTTATCTATCATGCCATTGCAGCAAAAACATCTTGAGGTGTTAACTATTGAAGTTGTACAAGTGGCATTTTTTGTGTAATTTAGAACAGTTTTCCGCTTATTCAAAAGGTAAGCAGATGAGAGGGATATTGTTTTACCGTTCTCCTCATCACTGTCAAATCTGGCATGGTAAAACATGTATATCAACTAGAAAAATAAGTCAGACACTGTCAGTGTGAAAAAGAGCAAGTTTTTTTCAGTGAAAAATTACACATACAAGCAAATCTGCACTTAATTTTATTTACCAAAGAAATAAATGTTTAAAGTTTAATAACAAACAGACTGTAGCCTGTAGCAATGTCTGAGAAAATCCTTTGGCTTTGGTTTGGCTTTGTTGAGGAAACTATCATGGTCAAATTGTGAAGAGTCAGAGTTTCAACCAGCACAGACAAACCATTGTCTTGCTTCAGAGTTCCACACCTGCTGGTCTGACTTCAAGTGCATGAAAATGTGGCACAGTAAAAGGGGTGAATAGAAAATATCTGAGGCCACGTTGCCAGGGAGATGGTAAAGACACCAGTCACCTGAAATAGTAGGTGACTGACTGACCAGGGAGACAGAAGAAATGAGGTAAAATACCTTCTTTTGGCATCTGGCTGCTACTGGGACACTACAACTTCTTAACTTTCTGTGTATTTTGACCATGGACCTCTTAGATCTGTTCATTCAGAGCTCTGTCTCCTTGTCTTTTCTCCAAGTCAATGTTTTCACTGTAGCTAGGTGCTGGGTTCTGGGTTTTTTCATTTCTGATTGAATAAAATGTTATTTCTGCAGCATAAATCATCCCAATCCCAATTACAGAAACCCAGAGGACTGCCTACATGTACACCCTTTATTATACATATAATAAAATTCACATAATGAACATAATCATCTGAATTTGCAGTAAATAGTGACTATTTGATTACTTGTTATTTTCATTGCTTCATTGTTCATTGTTGCTTCATGGTTACTGATAAAAAGATAAATCTCTAATTTAGAAAATCATTAAGCAGTTAGAATAGTCTCCTATAAAGATTATAGAATTCCTTTGTTTTTTGGTGGTTTGAAAGGTGTTTGTAATGTGTGCTCTTGGTTTCTGGACATTATCAAATCAAATGAATCTTTCCAAACAATGTTGAAAGGGAACAGATGACTTATGAGTGTTGCTTAACCCAGCTGTTATGAACACAACACGAATACTTAAATATATGGAGAAATCAGTTCCAATGCTGTAATGAGGACCTCATTCCAATACTGTGGTAAAAAGCTGTCAGGCCAAATGCAATTTTTTTTAAGTATACAGTGGATTTTCCAACACTCTGAAGGAGTTTAGAATAAAGGAAATGATGTCTTTACCGAATCATCTGTTGTCTTTTTGTATCTTTTGGCAACTCAGAATGATTATGGACAAACAGCCGCGTTCCGTTTACTTCATCTTACTTCCCAGCACAGAATTCAGCAAGAACAATCCATTTTATGAGTATCAAAACACCAACTGCAAATAGTCATTATTCTGACTTGTGAAGACAGGCATTATGAAGTGTCACTACTGTTATGGTTGCTTTTTTGACCTTATTTTACATTTTCCCTTGTTAAAGCAGAGTTAACAGAAAGCAGGAAAAAAATTAAAGCATTTCAGCACCTTATGGTGACATAACAAAAATAAATGACCAAAACTGGTACAAAGATCATTGGGAAATGGGGAAATCAAACTGGTTTTCAAGCATAAAATGCATTATTATTATAGTAACTTGTGCCTGTAGCTATTTGTACAAGCAATTGTTTAATTACAAGTGTATATAACCACTTTTATATTGTCTTTAATACTTGTGGCAGTACAGTTTGGGACACTTTTATTAAAGGGCAGCAACATTTTATCCAGTCACAGAGTAATGAAAAACAATATTTCAGTTCGAATATCAGTTACATTCAACATGGTTCCAACTACTACAGCTAAAATCAGCTAATATACAATGAAATAAAAATGTGACAATGAAAATAAAACGTGAAACAAGTTTCAGTTTCTGTTTTAAAAAATTTACCATACAAGCCATCAATAAATCTATCATAGGCATAAATACAATTTTAAAAGATGAAATGGATAATTGGCAATAAAATTAACAAAACTTCCATTTTAGGCCCAAATAATACCCAGCTAATGAATGCAAACAAGCAATGCAGCTTCGTTTTCCATTAACTCATTCATATTCATTGACTTTTCTGGATCGATAACTTACATCAATACATGTGCAGGAGTCAATATAAAGCAGGAGTCAAGGAGAACAGGGTGGAACCAGATTCTGCAAGTTTTCATACACTTGCTAATAAAGTTTGTGAGTGACGGGGCATAAAAAACTAATTCACTAAGAACAAATAGTCAAGCAAAATCTATTGCAGAAAAGACTTATAGCTATTAATCAAAATGTTGAAAAAAAAATTTGGCAAAGGAGTCATGTAAGGAACAAATAGAAGTGCTTTTATTAAAAAATGTCCATAGGTTTGTCTATTGGAGTAAATGGTCATTTATTGTTTGTCTCCTCCAAATGCTTGTATGAAACTTGACTTCCATGTTGTTTACCTGGCAAGAGCCTGCAATGAAATTAAATGAACTGACGTTGAAAAAAGCGTGATTTGATGAAATACATGTACATTTGACCCCTTTACAAATGACACAACTATTGCTGATGATAAAATTGCTATTAACATTAACATTAACAATGGCATAATTTGTCCATATAGAGTTTAGTTTGCAAGTTTGCATATCTGTGTGGGTTTCCTCTGGGTGCTCTGACCCCCTCCCACAGTCCAAAGACGTGTTTCAGGTTAGCCTGTCTGTTACGTGTCTGTGTTGCTCCTGCCGTTTGGCGCTTGTTTTTCTCGGTTTTTCCCTGTATCTCTTCTGTTCTGTGACGCCGGTGGTTTGCTCTGTCCATCAATCATCGGCCTTCGACCTATCAGAATGTGCCAACCGACGACCGGGGGCGGGTCTTCTTCTTGATAAGCAGCACCGGGACCTCCCAGAAGCTAGCTATTTGGCTCACTTGTTTGTTTTCTGTTTTTGCTACTCGTATTTGGCTTTGTTAAATTATTACGTGTGACTTCTGGCTTGACTTTGTTTTGGCTTAGGATTCTGTTTTTGGATAGCGGTTTTTGTCTAGTCAGCTGTGTAAATAGTCACGCACTTGATGTCACGTTGTTCACTGGGTTGTTGGCTTGGATTGAGAACAGGGTAGTATGTGCGCACCTACATTGTACTTCACGTAGGGTTGTACGTACTGTTTAGACACATTAGGTTAGTGGGTGGGTGCCAACCTCTGTATTTTATTTTAGTTTAGACTAGCGTAGTTAGGTAGGTATTTATTTTTGCACTACGCTAGGAATAGATAAGACACTAAAAATACATGATCAGGTTAGTGTCAACTTTTGTTTCTTTCTTTGCTTAGGCACCGTCCAAGTTCTCTATCCAGGTTAGCACCTGTGTTTGTATATACTTGTATATTGTATCACTTGTGTCTTGTATCATACACTGAACAAAATACAAACCACCTATTTCACTGTTTTTGTCTGGGCTGCTCGTTGTTTATGCTCCCACTCCGCCGCCTAGACAGGAGTCAGTAGTGGGGGCTTAACACTGTCACTCTATATTGTCTGTAATATGTGTAAAAGTGTGTCTGGCTACCCTAGGATGGACTGACATCCCATTCAGGGTGTTTCATAGCTTAGCACCCATTCCAAGATAGGCTCCTCTGTGACCAGTACTGAAAAATAATTTTGATCTAGTAGATCATGTCCACTACTGTATGCTTATTCTTGTCTGTATTTCCTTTTTTTTCTGCAAATCACTAAATAAGACCTAGTTATACAGGAACACATTATTCTTTGTTAGACCTCCTGTTTTGTGATTAGAAAAGGCACAGGTATTGCTGTGCTTGGAGCTTTTCAATGTACAAAATTGTTTTTTACTACTAATTCTGTTTATTACATATTTTTCTCTACCTTCAAGTTAAATACTCAGAGGCAACCTGCTGGGAAAGGCGATATGCAAAAATAAACTGAACCAAATTATAAGCAAAAATGTTTCTTGATATTTAATTATACCACTTCATATACACTATCTTGAGCAATAATGCAAATGTATATGCAAGTGTACAATGCACGTCACAATCTTTAATGCTTAATGATTAGGAATTAAAGGTGTATTAACACTTAAAGGAGAATACTGCCTTAACAGTGTGATGTCAAAAACCTAGCAAGTAAAGCGAAATAATACCTACACAGCTGGAGAAGAATATAAAGGAGGAGTGATATCATTTTATTTTGAGGTAGGAAATGTTGTACTTTAAGGTCAATTTCATGCCTGATTCTTCTCCATTCTTTTGTTATGATAAACTTTAATAGTTACTTCTTCTGACTTCATTGGCACCAATGGTTCACAAAGTGATTATCGCAGGAATTGAGTCGCTGAACTTAATAAACACCTCCGATCTCCAATCTAAATTAGCCAAAAAAAAGGAACGGGCTGCTCAACCAGCAAGTAAGTAATCGTAACTTGGGATGTTTTTAATCAGTCTGCATCACACTGTGGGTTCTGTAACATTTGTATTTTCTACCATTTGCTTTTTAGCATACCATTTTCACACCAGTAACAGAAGCTTACGTCCTCAGATTTCCACTCAGTCTGGAAAACTAATTGATTCTCGGATTCAAAAGCGTACAGCAATAGCTGCCTTTTCCTCATGAGCGTCTCCATCAGATTCATATACTCACAAATGTGTGACAGCAGCATATGATTTTTCCATCTCCTTATGTGGAATCTGGGTTCAGCACGGTTCCCGGAGGAATGGAAGAAAACATGTTTTTGCAAAACAAAAGATGAGATATTTTTGGCTTGATTTCATAATAAGCCATTTTGGGTGTGACTATCAATTAGATGTCTTTGTGTGGGATTTTTAATCTATAATAGGCATCTCTGGTTTAGAAACCAATTTACGGACATCCCCCAGTTGCTTCATAAATAAGTCTGTGGCTTGTTTATTTTCCAGCTGGATTTAAAGCTCATTCTGAAATCATATTGAAAGAGGAAAAAAGCAATGAAAAACATGCTAAAAACAAACTAAACAGTCTGAGCCTTGTTGTTCTTTAGGTGTATGTTTTAATCTTTAATTTAGTTATTATGACTGGAAGAGAAAGGGGTTGACTAGAATGAGGAATGATCTGAGTTATTATTCATTCTCTATTAATATTTGCATATGAGGCTGTATTGTTTGATTCGTATAAGCACTTGGTGAGTCACTACTGTTGCAAAACAAAATTATGGTCAAAGTGGTCAGAAATTTTGAGCCTTGCAAGTCAATATTATCTTAACACTGAGTCCTACACTTGTGTTTCTGCTTTTAAAGATAGATTTGCTTTGTCATGTTATTCACTTACAGTAGGAGGGGTTGCTATGAAAACCCAATAGAATACAAAACAAAACCCATTACAAATTGTTATGTAGCAGAGTAAGAAGAGAGGGCCTTATCTCAGCCTAAAAGACAACAATTAGAGGCAAGTAGCTGCAACGACATCATAAAAGTGCCCAGAAAAAGATGGAACAGTGAGGATGATTATGAAAGGTGCTCCCCAAAAGCCAGCAGACCCTGCAGCATGCTGACAAGATGCTCTGCTTTCTTCCCAGGTAGCCCGAGGCTCCTTTAGATCCCTGCCCAAGCTCTTCAGAAAAGCACCGCAGTGAAGGTGGAGCAGAGAAAACGGCAAGGGGGCTGCTGCCTGTTGCTGCACTGCCTGCCCTGTTCATTGTGGTTCATGATGGGGTGGCAGATCTGGGCTCATGAAAGTTTAATTTCTCTCCAGGTGACAAATGAAGGTGAAAAAAGAAACACACTCTGGGAAGGAGATTTCTTGTCAAAGCAATGCCTACAATATTAAGTGTGTAATGTGCAGGGTATATGACTAACCGCTGACCATGCATTTGAATTTAAAAGACATACACATAAAGACTATGAGTTTCATATCAGAACAGACAGAGGAGCTACTCTACCTTAGATGTGAACCAGGGAGGCAGTAATGAAATCCCTTTGGCTTATTAGAAAATGTCTTGAAGAGAAAGTGGATAACAATGGCAGTATGTGATCAAGGAACGTGCGTGCCATGGAAATGCAAAGCTATCCACTGAGCTTAGGGGTCGACACAAAACTTGCGTGTGGCTGTTTCCTACAGGAAGGAGAAATGCCCTAGAAAACCTGTGCACTAACGGAATATTCACCAAAGTTACCGCTTATTAAGGACAATGACACGCCACCAAACACATTTCATCCCGCTTGAGGAAAACAAGCAGGCAGCTAGGAGCAGCCAAGCGCACTTCACAATTGTCCTCTATCCCTTTGTCCAGTCAATGGAAATATTTTCACTGTCAGTGAATCTGAAATCAAACCAATATTTCAAAAAGCTGTCAACACCATCTTGCTTTTTAAAAATGATTTCCATTCGTATATTTGTGCAGTGAATCACAAGGTATCTGGCTTATATTTTGTTTGACTTTCACCTTCTAGAAGTTTCAGTGGTCTGCCAGAGAGAGAGATAGTGAGCAGGGGACTGTGCATCATAGTGTTTAATATGGGGGATAGGGGGATGGGGGGCTGGAAGGGGGTTGCAGTAAAGAGCACACCAGCTGCTAGGTCACCAACACATGACAAACAACCACAAAAGGAAAAGCACATTACACAGGGAGAACAGGAGAAGTGACTTGGAGTGATGTTTGAACTACTGCCATGTTGGCCTGGACCATTAGGACTGCTGCACTGGCAGTCCTCTGCCAACTTCTACCCAGTACACACACACACACACACACACACACACACACACACACACACACACACACACACACACACACACACGCACGCTGATGCAAACATACGTGCACCTCACCGGTATGCTTTTCTCTATTAAGCAGAAAATAGAAAACTGTCTCCTACTAGAAATTGACCACGACCGCGTCTACAGGTCAAGTGAAATGAAAAGACCAGTAACAGGCACAAAGCGTGAAATCCAGCTTCAGTGAACAATAATTGCGGATTTTCCTGCGTGCGAGTGTGTGTGCTCACACATGTCTATTGGCGTATACAACACAGTGACTAGACTGCTTGCTATCTGTTTTTTGGACCACTGGTACTATAACCACCCTGTGATGCAGTATGTTCATGAGCTTCACGTTCAGCTCTTTATGCTTTTCTTTCCTGTTGTTATGATGATATAATTGAACGATGATATCAATTCGGTTCAATTCAACGTAATTTTATTGAGCACTTTTCTCACATGCTGAACAAAAGATTGACAGACATATAACAGATATAAAAAAACCCTATAGATGGTTGGCTACACATTTAAAGACTTTAAGTACTATGTAAAGTAAAGCAGCCAACAACTAGGAGAGGCAAACTGCCAACCTAAAGGTGAGGGAGAAAAATAAACCACAGGGGGTCCAAGTACTAATGGCTGCACACCCTTCATGGGCATTCTAGGTTGAAAAAGAAGGCCAGTATTTACAGCTCTGAGAAGAAAGACTATGCAGCTGTTTACGATGTGACTGTAGGTGCTAGAAGATAAATAAATTGGCGTCCAGGTGCAGGTATGCCGATCTTGTCCATGATGACATGCAGTCTAGAGCTCCCATTAGCATGGAGTATCTCATCAGGGCTGGTCAGGGAGAAACAATGCTCATCAGTATCCAGGCCGACAGCTGCAGCTTATGGGTAGCTGGTGGACCAGGATGCCAAGGTGCCTCAGAAAGTTGAAAAAAGCAAAAAAAGAGGACAACTTGCAAATACATCAGCTGTGGTCATCTGGTGAAATATAGATTGAACAAATGGATATTAAAGTCTGGTTTTAAAGACTGCAATAGAAGGGGCCTTCCTCACTACATTCCACAGCTTAGGGGCCCAGTGGCAAAATGCCTGGCCACTCAGTTTTCAAAAGGATCTCCAGGACTGCGGGATGGTAGCTCCTCCCCATCATCCCTTGCAAAGTACTATATGTGTGTTTCAATTATGAATCAGAAAACCTTTGGTTTATTTTTTAGCCTATTTATGGGTTAGTAACCAGGGTGGGTTCTTTTTCACGTGTTTTATGTGGCGCCTTGCATTGTCCATTTGGTTTCTACAAAATGGACTTATACTGGAAACCTTGGATCCCTGACTCCTCCGCTGTCTTACTACATCATTCCCACAATAAGTTAGTGTCTATAGAAAATATGCAACTGCCATGAAACAGGCATTCTGCTGTTACACACACATTCCATACAGAATAACTTACAGACCAGAGTCCACATACGGACAAAAAGTTGAAGGAGAGCCCAGAATTCCCAAAATCACAAGGATCTAGAGGATACTGATGGGTAATAATGATGTGCCTGTCATTTGGTTCATGGTATTTCAGCTCTCCTGTCCAGAAATGAAGGTGCCCATCTGGTCCTGTCTGTGGACTGGGATTTTACCTCTCACAGAGAACGAAAAGATCAGCGCCCCCTGACTACAGCTACTGCCTGTCTAGTCAGTGAGATGGATTAGAGTGTTACCTGCAGCCTACAAGAGGTCAGCTTTAAACTGCCTGGACAGATAAGGTCTGGGAATATGGAAGTCTCTCAGGACACAGCCGACTCCATTGATTTAGCTTGGCGTCAGCTGAGAGCAGCAAGCTGGGCTGACCCATTTGCAGCTGTTTGTCAAAGTGACGGATTCCACAGGCCGCCTCCCACATACTCTGAGCCCTAGAGCACCTACACAGCTGTTCCTCAAGGCACTGCTTTGGCCTTGCAGCTACACATGGTCTCCCTACATTCGCCAGTGTGTTCTCTGTCTGGGGTTCAGACCTTGATGGTACCAAAGGCAGACCATAAGTTGTAGGTGTGTAAATGAAGGGTGTGGTATGACATTCAAAGGATACCGAAGAAGTGTATTATTAATGTAGCTCATGCAGCTTCACAACAGTCCAGAACCTCGTAGCATGCGGTGTGAAGCATGGTATATCCTGGAGATGAAGCTAGCCCATCACAGGGCAATCTACACACACACACACACACACACACACACACACACACCACACACACACACACACACACACACACGCACGCACGCACAAACAGACACGCACACAGACACACGCACAAACAGACACGCACGCACTAAAGTTAATTTATACTCACCAGTTCAACAAACTCCAGTGTTAGGACTATGGGAGGAAACTTGAGCGCTTCCAGAAAACCCATATAAACATGGGAAACCATGCAAACTCCACATAGACTGATTCAAACCCAATCCACAAACCTGCAGGGTGCCAGTGCACTCGCTGTGCCACCATGCCACCCTCAAAAGTAATATCAAAAACATTATTATTCTTTTTTAGGCAGCTTAATCCAAAACAAATTGCATTTTTACTTTGCTCGGTTGCATGAGTGGTAGATGAAATACCACATCATTGTTAACAAGAATCACACCATTAGGCAAAAACAAATACGACAGATAAGATCAAAGTATATGAACATTTTTTTCAAAGCAATACAAAAATTAAACCATTAACAACAGCTCAGTGGGGGTGAGACAGATGAAAACAAGAAAAAATGACAATAGAGCCAAGATTACAAAAAGTCCCCGTTGTGTCGAAAGCAACCAGTGATCCCTAATAGGGCCCTGAAAGTAAGCTTATTTGAGGACTGAAAAGCCACCTGCAGGTGATCCACTGCACCCACTTGGCAGCCAGGTCCATACTGGAGTAATGACTTATTAAAGGCTATAAATGAAGGTAAAATCTGCTGAGAGCGGCAGAGTTACCTCACCAGCGACCATTCAGGTTAAAAAAATAAATAAATAAATAACAGGCAACCGGTGTCCCAGCCGGGAGCAATAGCTCCCCAAAGGGCACTCACTTATTCCTGTTTGCTTTGCTGGCAAACAAGTATTTTGACATTTCTTCTGAGTGTGGTTGGGCAGGAGCTCAGCTCTGGGTGGATGTCTGTAATTACCTATCGATTTCTGCTGGAATCCTGCTCAGCCACCGAACAGATGCCATGCATAAATCATTTTGTTCTATGATATCAACTTATTTATTCCCTTAAATCCTGCTTATAGAGCTCGTGATTCATAGTCCATATCACCACATTTGCCGGTGAGCAGTGGCAAGGAGGAGGGTTGGAGGAGGGGGCATGTCAGCAGTGCTTTATAAGTATGCCGGGAAGCATAGCTCAGGCTCAAATCAAAAATTAAGCTTCAGAAAAATAAATGCCTTGGGAATTCGCAACCGTGAACATTTGCTGATCCCTATCCTACTTTTGGAGCTGCTATTGTTTAACTTCCCAAAGTGCATATCTAAATATATATTCCGTTTTGGCCTTTGAGCTAGACAGGCACACACACGGGCTGAGTCTATGTCGCGCAGGTTGTGAAGTCTGGCTCCTGAGGATATCCGCCGTTGTCATGGTTACGGTGTGATGTGTAGCAGAGAATGGCAGGGAGGCAGTGTTGGGAATAACAGGTAGGAGAAGCCAGGTGGGGTGGGGGGCGGTGTTGCCTCCCACACACAAATGGACTACAAAGCAGCAGACAAGCCTTTTGTGGTCTGGCACATTTCTCCACATTGCTACACCGTAGCTGTCCAGAATCATAGATTAATCCTCCTCAGCTTAATCTGCAAGAAATTCGGAACACCAAACTCTCCATTGGAAGACTTTTTTTAAAAAAATTAAGCACATAAAACTGCACTTCAGAACTTCTTAAAACAGTATATGCAAATTTCGAACATAACACAGATTTAGAAACGCTGTTATTTAGGGGAGAACTTCAATCGACTTTGCATGTGTACAATAATGAAGATTTAAAAATGCATTAAGCAACAAAAGCAGGTATAAGAATGAGGAACGGAATAAGTGAAAATAAATTTTTCTTGTTTTGTAACAAATACACCAGCATGCCTTGGGATGGACTGGCATCCCATCCAGGGTGTTGTCTGCTGACATAGCGCCCAGTGCCTCCAGGGTAGCCTCCAGACTGCCGCTACTCTGACCAGAACAAATGGATAAGGATAATGGATGGATTCATACAATGCATCCATTAGCTGTGCTGTCTATAGGGCTGATTTACCACTGTGCCCTTTGTTTTAAGTCCCTTATAATTTATAATGCCAATTTGCAATATTTAAAACGAAGAATTCTAAAAATATTTTGAAACAAATTTTTGGATTCTCTATTTGTTATCCATAAAATCGACCTTTTTTGTGTGTGTGTTTACATGCTGTTATTAAAGGTATAAATAACGTATGCAGCAGTGTATTTTGTATTCTGTTGAGCATGTGCGGTTTTCAAGGTCCAGCGTGGGAGGCAGTCCAGTGCGGGCGAACACAGGGGAACCCTGCTGGACACAGAGCCTGAACCAAAGGCATTCAGCACAACCCAATATCACATAAAATCACTTGCCAACTGCACAGCCAGTCACCACCTCTTTTCCTCACCCAGCACCTAGCAAATAATATTAAGGAAAAATAAATAGAAGAACACCGTTACACCCACCAAGAGTGTCTGTCCTGCATCTCATCTCCCAGGGGATCCCATACCAGGTACATACTGTGTATGTATACTTCAAGTTAAAATAACATATTATAGCACACATACCTTTATTCGTGCAACCTACTTGTATCAATGACATCTTACAGCACTGTTTCATTAAGTGCTCCATTTCTCAAGAAAGCTAATGGAGGTATTAATGCACTGTATAGGTATACAGATGTTCTGTAGGAGTCTTTTTGAATGTTGTGGGTTACAGTGTCTTCAAAGAAATAGGTGCACAATAGAATGTTGTGTGGTAAATTGTGTGGGATTTAGTGCAACATCCTGCGAGCACCCAGATGATCCCAAATTACATATCGATCGACCGACAGTGCTGGTACCAGGTTTCCGAAGTAAGGTGTGTCGTGGACATTTTGCTGGCCAGTACACTACGCTATCTCCTGCGTTGGATGGAAACCTGGTCTTCAGAGCCGTGACAGTCCATTGCCCAAATCCAACAAACACCCATAACACACTGAAATGTAATTTATTTGGAGTTAGCCAATTTTTACGACATATAGTGCCAATAGCGCAATTTCCATTGTCTCATGAAACTAGAACATTTGACTTTAAAACCTCCCAAAAAAAATGTTATTCTGGTGATAAATCACACAGCTTACTATCATGAAATGAGAACCAGTGGACACAGCTTCCCTGGAATAATTTACTGTTTTTTTTTCCCACAGTAATACAGACCACTCATCCTGTTACAAGCAGGGAAGTCGAGCGAACGTTTTGACCTTTACATCCTACTCTTCAGCAGGTCCAAAACAGTGCTGTAGGCATCTTTGCGAAGCCAAATAATTACTGTGGAGGAATATATCCCCCTTCAAGTTTGGACTTTTAAGCAAATGTTTTGATGAGAAAGCTGAGCAGCCAGCCTCCTTCGGTCAGAAGACAACTGACAATTCCTGTTGGAGGGACGGGGGTTATGTGAACTGCTATTACAGTGTTCCAGTCTCTTAGGGCATTCGTTTGCTATTTCACAGATTGACAGCTTTATTTCAGATCACTGCTTTCCAATTGCAAGGTTGCACCACCTGCTTCTGACCTCAGTGACACAATGAAATAATACAGAGCCAGCAGCTCATGTGTCACGTGTTGTGTGTGACACAGATATAAGGATGAAAATAGAATCGACCGACCTGGGTGGAACAGTAAGGGGATCTGTGCTCTGATTTCTTTGCAATCTGTAATTGTAGACAGAAGTGCCCTCTTCCCATAAGTACACTTAGGAACCAAACTAACCTCCATCTGCTCTCTTTCATAGAGAGAACTTAGTCCTCTTCACTACATTTCTGTATTTCTTCAGCACATTCGGGGAAGAATTCAGAAAAGAATTGCACTTTGTAAGAGCAGCGAATCTTGCATTGATACCCAAGTACCCAGTGAAAAAAGTCATGTCCTGAAATTTACAATACAATTTTAGACAGCTTTCAAAAGCAGAGCCATATTTAAAATTTCAGTGATGCAAACATGTGGGTGGAGCCCTGCTTTGCTCTTAAATTTGATCAAGATGGAGATACTATGGAAACTTCCATTAGTTTGATTTATGGTCTCATTATGGTTCCCATAGCAACCAAATAAAAGTCCTACAGACTCAGGCATGAGTGAGTGCCATGAGTGAAGTTGCTCTCACATATGTGGTGTGGCACAGAGTACATACATATAAATGAGTATACAAAGCTCATCTTAGAGCTTAACACTTCTGCAGACTGTTCAGCACAAATAACTGCAAAATAAAACAGAGGGATGGACATTCTCCAGACATTGTAAAGAAGAATCAGCTTCATTGTTCATATATTTGTGTCCTCATTTTCCTTGTTGTGGTCTATTCTTCTGAAAATCCACTTTAAGGGTTCAGTGTAAGGGGAAGTATACAATACAGCATATTAGACCATTGCACTCTCAACACAGCAATTTAGAAAAACAATAAATGGAGAGCTTACAAATAGAGGTACTTTCTTTCTAACTGGATCTCTCTGGCATCGTGCTTTTATGTTGACTTCCATTCAGTTTTGCAAGGCTGATGCAATGGTATATGAGCCAATGAAGTCTGTCAGTTCCTGGCTTGTGTCTCCAGCGATTTCCCCAGTAGCCGTGGGTAAGCTTAGATGAAGAGAGTCCTGCCACGGCTGAACCCTCCCGCAACCCAAGGAGCAGTGAGACATGGCACCCGCAGAGACACCACTTTTTCACTTCCAGCCATGTAATAGTGGCCCATTTTGGCAAGAACAAAAATAAAGTTATTACATCCTCTCTCCAACCCTTCTTTTCCACCTAGTCATAAAGGGGGTGCATCCAGTGGGAATATATTCGCGGTAAAGTGGAATGTTTGTTTAGCCCACTCTAGCTTCGCCTGTCTTTCTAGGCAGCTGTGCCTTGGCCCAGTCATAATGGCACACCTCATTGATCTGAGTGTGACAAGAGTGTGCAGAAGGCCTCTGATCTTCCTGTTTTATTGCCTGCTTCTTTGAGGCCACTCATCACTGCACACTACACTCCACTGATCAATGCTATTCCATGCCATTGTCAACAGATTGTTCATTAATCCACCTCCATCAACACCATCCATCATCCTATCTGTCCATCCATCTCGGTGGCGACTTCTGTTAGGCAATCTTAGCAACGACATTGCATTCCTAAAGTGTTCGTTTTGACCACTTTTTCAGTCAAAGGTCTAATAAAATCCCCCAAGCTATTTGGCTCTAATCACAGCCATGTCTTTTCAGATCAAGAGGCAGCTTGTGAGAGTGTAGATCAGAGGTGGTTTTCAGGCCTTTTGTTTTGGAGCTAAATGTATAATAAAAATTCAGCTGTTTTAAAATAATGTGCTTAATAGTAAATGGACACCAAGTGAACTGAAACTAAATTCCCAGATTAATCCTGTTTTTGAACTTTAGGCACGCTCGAGTAGATCTGAAATGAAGTTATTCAGTTTAAGCCAATATTCATTCGTATTCTGCATATTTGTATCCGTTGTGGTTGACATTACTGATCTTATAGAAAATCAATCACAGCAGTAGCCAAATTGACAAAATGACCTTCTTGAGACGAAAGTAAGGTCATGCTGGCTGAAAGGATGGTGCAGCAGTTCTCTTGTGGATTAAAAATAATTGTAATCCCTTGCTTCAGCCCGTCTTTTATAGTTAAGGTTGACAACAGGTTCACCAGTTACCACATGTGGTGAACTGGCAAAGTGTGGTGAACGAGAGGTTCCATCAAACAATACGACTGTTAATGCTGCCATTAGGTGCTTATTTAAAACTTACTACAAAGGCATAGCACTGCAACGCAGTGTACCCCATGGATGGGGTATATAGTGGAATTTCTAGCCTGTCAAAAGGAAATGTATGTAGTGCCACATGGTCACCAGATCTGTGGAAAATTTCTGGTTTTGACGGTTGGTTCGAGTGGACAGACAGTCAGTGATTCCTTCAATAACTTTGATCAAGCTAAAAAACTGATGTGTAAGTTCTGGGCACAAACCTGGTTGAGGATCTCATCCTGAGTTCAGGTAGTCTGGCATCTTTAGTAGTAACTATAAAATAGAAACAATATATATGTATTTTTTGTTTATGGCAAGTTATTTGAAAGAATTAATTCTAATTTCATGTTGAACCATCAATTTATTTTGTCTTTCTTGTAATGTAGGGAATTCCTTGTTTTATGCAGCACACATCTGGGTCAAACTCTTGTAGCTCCCCAGAGTTCAAATAGCTATTATGCTAGTCTTTCCCTTCGTAAACCTAAGTATGGCACATTTACGTGACATCCACTAATGTTAAGGCAGAATTTGTGTGATAGCAGTACTTCATATAATTATTCATGGCTCTCTTGTAATGGGAATTTTAGAACATGGCAAACAACTGTTGTGCCAGATACCACAGGTACATGAAAGCCAAGTTGAAAGCCGACAAAGACGACTGCACTAACTGCTGTGATGTGTAACCCAGGGGTTCTGGGTTTGATGTTCAGCGGAGGCTGTGTTGACAACTGAGGTGTACAGCTGGGTGTTAGGTGTTGTGGCGTCAGCTTCAGGATAGCATAATTAGATCTCCTGAGAAGCTTTGATGTCATGACTTTGGTTCTATAGCTGCTGAGCTTGTTTTCTTAGTTCTAACTTTTTCTATTCATAAACTATCTCGGTAATTCCAAGACCAACAATATTTGATGTTTATTGTCAAAACATTAAACAGTCGTGCTGTTTTCACTGTCATTTTGTCAGTTCAGTTCTGTATAAATTTGACTGATTACTGGAATTCTATTTCTTAGACTTTTTACTGGGGAAAAAAAAAAACTTAAAAATGAATTGCAGCATACAACATATTTCGTGCCTTTTCGTTTTCCTGTGTGAATAGGAATGTCTTTGTAATTACGTCTAGTGCACCACGCAAATCCAATCTGCTTCCCTCTACGACTGCCACGCTCGGCCGCAGTCTCTGGTGGATGATTGATGGTTTTTCACATGATTTTGATGGACAGTTGCTGTTAATGAGAACAATAGACTGGACTTACCAGCTTTACAGACACTACAAAAGACAATTGCTGCCGACCCATCACGTTGTGTCACGTCAGCAGGACATGTGCTGTGAGCGCCAGGGCTCTCACCCCCTCACCCTCTCATGTGCGGCCCCGCATCTTGCACTTTTGCCACATTTTTTTTAGAAGGTAACTCTTGAGAAAGGCCAACTTATTCATGTACAAAAGATTAGATTCAAAACTGCTGACAGCGTTGAAGACTTTCGGGGACTGAGGTCAGTAATGGGCAGTGAGAATAGTCTAGACCCAATGGTGGGTCACTGGGGAAGTGAAAATGCATTGGAAATAAGGCTTTCCCAGTCATTTTGAAACGTTAGAAAGGGTAGTGTGTGTGTGTGTGTGTGTGCGCGCGCGCGTGCGTGCGTGTTGTGCATTTCAATTCACTTGTTTGTTCATTCATCCACTCATCCACTTTCTAATTTGTTTACCGAAAAAAAAAACAATGAATGTGTCTATAAAGATGAAGTTAGTGAAGATTAATGATATTATGTCAACCCACTAGTGCCACAAATTGTATGGAAGGAAAAGCAGTAAGGAAGCAAAGTAGTATCAAAGAGGAATGACATGTCATGTTCCAGTATTTCTGTGGGTGACACAGCATCCATTCTTTTCTAATTGCTTATCCAAACTGTGATCCAACGCCTATCTTAGAAAGGATTTTGGCCTTTACTTATATAATCCTATAGTAATAACAGCTTAGAGTGACTAATTTATTTGCACAGCTTATCTGCTGTTTGTGGGAGGACAAAGGAGCAACTTGAGGGAATCCATGCAAACACGGGGAGAACAAAAAAGCTCCTAACATACAGACTAATGTCAACCTTTTGAGGAGAGCAAGATTTATCGCTGAACCTTGAGCAGCATGTTGTTTTAGCATAGCTGTGCAACTCTACCTCACACAGAAGCAGAAAAAAACGGTTTCTGAATATTCACTAGATTTAGTTATTTATTTATTTTGTAGCTGAAGTCATCCACACAGGAAAAAGTGTACATTAATGATGTAAATGATATGAAACAGTTTCCAACAGAAACCTTGATCAATGGGGGAAAATGCTTTTCCTGAAGAGTAACTGGTGACCTCTGGATCCTGGACCAAATTACATTATTCCTCCTTTTCTAGTTGTTTATGTATAATGTCAGCACAGAAAATTCATGCCAGGCCAACCGATATAACAATGTACTAGTATTACCTACCAAAATGTAGTCATTTAGAAAAAATAATGTGAAACTAGAAAAAGCAATTAATATACAGGGTGCACAACTTTTTATATCCCTGCCAAACTGAATATACGCTGAACTGCATAATGTTCAATCCAAAAAAAGTCTGAGCAACCATAACAAGATGATTTATATAGACATGTTTGCATTCAAGGGTATCATTCTTCTTTTTCATTATCGACCGAGGAAAATTTGTATGTGAATTATGACCACCTTTCACTATGAAATAACTCCGGGCCAATGTGTTTAGCATCCAAGGAAATTATGACTGTACCATGAAATAATGTGGTGCGATACCTGTTTATTACAGCATGGGTTAGTAACATATATTACACACATTTGGTAGACATACTGTATACTGTATATACACTGAGTACTCCTCAGCTTACTAATACTTTTGGGACTGGAAGTCTGTTCATAACATGATTTAGCTTGAAGTGCCTTTTCCAAGCCACCACCAATATAAGCTGAATAATGTATGTTTTCCCCTTTTTAACAGGCCAGGTTCTGTAAGAAACCTGAGAAAACACTTTAAAAAGTATCATGTAACACATACTTACATCCATTATCAAAAACCACTTGTCCAAAGCAGGGTCATAATGGTCTGCTGTATCATGAAAGTATAGGGTGTTGGACAGGGAACCCCCAGACCTGACGTCACTACATTTGATCACTTTGCATGGACTTCAATGTAGATTAAACCAAATACTTATTTAAAATATCTGAAAATAATAACGTCATCTCCACAACCACCCATGCAATGTTGCTACCATCTCATTCAGTGGCTGTTGAATTTTCAAGGGTATTCAGTGCTCCCATAAGCCTGCCCAGTACTCATTAGCTTTATTTTATGTTTTTATTGCAAAATATATTCCCTACCAATAAAACCTTAAAACAGATGCCCCTCAATTTATTTATAGCTAAGGCTATGTAAAAATCTTGAATGTATCAAGAGGGAATAAAAACATTTATAAAACTTTTTTATTTTGATGTCTTTATGATCTTTGAGCTTCATTAAAACAAAAGCTAACTTAAAATGACTGAAAACAAAAAAGTATGTACTCTCCATAAACCCCATTTGAATGCCATTTGTTGACTGCTTCATTTCATAAACATGCGCAATGTATCATGTTCATCACTGAGAACCTCCAGCTGAGCTGAAAACGCAGAAATGAAAGCGGTCCCACACCAATACTGTGTTTCTACTCCGTCTTGCTTTTGCTGTGAACTCTGTGCAACAGAAAGAAATTTTATAAAAACAGAAAAGTGAAGAAAGTGCAATTCAAAATAATTAATAAATAAATAAATAAATAAATAAATAAATAAATAAATAAATAAATAAATATGCCCGTCCATGTTTGCATCTTCAACAAAATCACAGTGTTCAAAACAAGATACCAGTGTTTGTACATACTGCTTATTTCATTTAAAATTCAAGAGTTTCACAGAAATGGCAGTGATTTATAGAACATGAGATAGGTGGTATGTGTTTCATTATGAATGTTAAAGCAACCATGTCACACACGTTAGTGAGGTCGGAAGGTTATGCTTCCTTATGCCCTGTACAGGAATTCTGTTGCTTCCCAGTCTTGAGCTCAAGCTACTGAAAGATTATTTTGCACATGAGCCGTCTACTTCTAGCCTTTATTAAAATAGAGTAGTTATTTCTTGGCTTCCCCATTTCCCTGGTTGTTCTGTGAGTAATAGCTAATTTAATAACAGGTTGCGTTATTGTATTAAAGTTGAAGTCCTTTACTGGAACACCAAAATCCATTTATTCATCTCTTCTATAAGTACAGTTCCTATTGGGAAGGAAATGGTCAGGGGCGAATTAAGCTAAAATCAATGGGATTTTAATGGCGTGATTTAGTATAGCCCGGAAATTACATGTCTACTTTCCCATGAAGCCTGACATTCAGATTAACTCTAACTTCAAAACTGGAGCAAAAGAAGAGAGGTATTAGACTAAATATGGCTTTGAATTTCTTACTTTTGTTCTACTTCAGGATACAAGACCGCTCGGTTTCAAATCATAACCCACGTCCAAATGAACTGGACTGTACACTAATATACTACATAAACATTCCTTTTTAGTACCTTTGCTTGTTAGGGAAAACTTTCACACGTATGTAAATATGCCCTTAATTTTTTTTGGAAGGAAATAATGCATGCAATAGTAGAATAGCTTCAGAAGAGTTATCGTTGCTTTCATCCAAGCAGAATGAACCAAAACGTGTGGTGCCCTCACATCTCTAACAGTCTGGGACAGCTACACCACCAGCAGTGCGCTGTCAAGGAGACACAGCTCACAGAGACACATACATACACACACACACACACACACACACGCACACGCTCCTGACCCAGGATTCCACCTCTGCCCACCTCCAATGGGCTGCCCTATCAGGAAAACCCACACAGCAAACAAACATTGTGTAAACACCACCACAAGTCTAACAGAAACTGTCCTCTAAAAGCTGCATACAGCAGGAGAGCCTCAGCAATTCCAACTCCAAGCCATTAGTGAAAGGCCATATTAAAATGGCAGGTGAAACCAGCTTCATCATATCCTTAAAAATTCAATTTTGCCAGGTTTCCCTGGTGTTCTTGAAAGTTTAAGGAGGCAATCATGTGGTTAGGTGCAAACCCCTCGTGAAAGGTCTATAAAGGTGTCTGTACCTGGAGCCACAAAAGATCTCTCTCTTTGTCCACCTGCAAAATGTCATGCAAACTGACCTCTTTCAGGGGAAAAATGGATTTGGTCAAAGCAGTGCTGAGACAATAAAAGCCTTGGCTTTTCCTTCTAACCTGTCAGAAACCTGAATGCAGAGAAATACCCTGCACTGTTCTACCCTGCTGCTCTTTTGCCAAGAGGTCCAGTGCACCACAGACAGATTTGATCTTCAGCCTGCAGGCAGTGGAGGGGGGTAGGTAGAAATCGATTGCCCCTGGTCTTCTTTTTGTACACAGCCATAAACACAGACAATAACTGGACCTCGCTCTCACCTCCCAACAAACCCAAACTGCAGACTAAAGGGAGAAAAGGTGAAGGAGACACATGCTCTTCCAAGCCATATTAGAGCCACATCTTCTTTTCCTCTTCTGCATGGATCATTAATAATTTTTATGTCATTAACAGAAACCCCTATCAGCAAATAATAATAGTTAAAACATTAATCAAAATAAAAGCATTCAAAAAAATGAATCCCTCACTTAATAAAACACCACGGGAGGGGAGAGCAAAGATGCTCTATAAACAGAGCATTCCCATTATCAATTTGATAGTCGCTCACATTTTAA
This sequence comes from Arapaima gigas, assembly GCA_900497675.1. Taxonomy (NCBI): domain Eukaryota; kingdom Metazoa; phylum Chordata; class Actinopteri; order Osteoglossiformes; family Osteoglossidae; genus Arapaima; species Arapaima gigas. The sequence continues at coordinate 805,105 of UFQX01000069.1, forward strand.
AGCAGTAATGGGAGCAGGATTTCACAGTTATTGAATAATTGATCAGTATGGCTGGTTTGATGTTTACAGAGGTGTGCAGGATTGAAACATTCAAGGCTGCGTGAAGCGGTGAACTCAACTGAAAATCACCTACAAGCTAATGGGAAGGGGATGATTCACACATTCTGTTTAATGTGTGTGCTCTTAAAAGTGTCTCAGAATAAGGATGGTATTAGAATATCTCTGATATAGTTTTAATGGATTTGTAATAAAAAAAACTTCAAGCTGACTGCGTAGTAGTGTCAGTAAGGTCAGATGTACTACGTGCACAAAGCAATCGCAGAAGCTGTTGTTGAGCTTGAAACCAAGCAGCTAGGTCTGGGATGCTCTCATTCAGTGGCTGCTGAATTTTCAAGGCATCCAGCCAAGCTTAAGCATCTCTAAGTTGGAAATGCAGACATGGCACTGGTTCAGTTTTATCATCTCCCAAGACCCTTGGGCTCAACAAACCTGTAATCCTTATTGGCTCACTTACGGCAGCTTGATCTATCTCGCACTGCTCCATGTTCCACCCCCTCGCAACATGGGTCACTTTTCCAGATCATTTTCCTTTTTCTGGTAGTCGCCTTGTACAAAAACCTGCACTTATTACCTGTTCAGAAGAAAACGGTGCCATACCTGAACACTAAACAAAATAAATTTGCAGTAAGATAGAAGTCAAAGATGATCAAGGCCACATTATGGTTGAAAGCATTTTATTATATGTTTCACTACCTTAATTAAAAAGAAGATTTCAAAAATCACTGGGGGTGGATGGGATGGCAGACCTTGAAAAAAATATTAGTAAATTGTTCCCAGGTCTTTTAACTACTGAAATAGTGTCATCATGTATTACTTTGTTTACAATCACTCAACCATTTATTTTATTTATTTATTTATTTTGCTTTATTTTTTTCATACAAACAATTCTTATTTGTAACTCCAATAATTCAAAATTATTTATATATATATATATATATATATATATATATAATTATAATTATTTATTTATATTTATCTAATTTATTTATACTTTATATATATATATATATATATATATATGTATAGAGAGAGAGAGAGAGAGAGAGAGAGAGAGAGAGAGAGAGTGTTTTTCACACTGTCACGTATTTAGCAGATTGATCACAATACCGTATGTTTTTAATAAAATACTAATGATGTACATAACACATAAAATCTGGACCCTTTAAAGCTTGAGGAAAAAAATGAGATGCAGCCAAGAGGGACTATGTTACACAGGGAAGGAGTTTATATACTCACCAGATACTAGATGAATAAATCAAGCTTGTATTTCCATTTCCCCATCGTAATTCTTCTAGCCACCTGCTAGTTATTGCACCCAAGTTGTTCCTAGCAGGCAGGGAATTCACCGCTCCTGCAAATGTAGCCTTATTTAGCATAAACACGACTGACCTGTTATTACATGCAAACTGTTAGCCAGCAGTCCGTACAAAACTTCTAAAAGCAAAAAAGTTTTCCTCTGGTTACAAAGAACCTCTGAAACAATCTACTATTAGAGCAGTTTCCACCTAAATTAATACATCTTGTTCTGATCTAAAAATAACAATGTGGATTAATACTGTTAAAATAATCCCTCAGGTGGTCTACCACCACTTTCTTGTTCTACTCCTGTAAGTGCTACTGTTTTTGATAATGGCTTTTAAGCTATTTATCTATGGTGAATAAGTTAAATCAGAACGTGTTTTATGAAGGGTAATTAAACCTGTAAGGGGTGCAGATATAACACAGTTGAACATTACAGTAATTTGACTGTGGGTGCAAAAAAAGAAATGAAATTAATTTGGTATAATTATGTCTGTTACATCTATATTATATTTATCTATAATGAATACAAATCAAAAGGTTTCCAGACCACAGAAATATGAAACTGCATGTGAATTTTCTGAAAAATGTAATCAAACTCATTAATAGATGGTTGCTTTCTGTCATTTCATACCAGTTTTTTTGCCATCAGTCTTGCCAGTTTGTTGTTAAAATGTGCAAATGCTCAACACTGGGCCAGAATATTCCTGCACAAGCCACAAAAACTCAACACAAAAAAACAGCACAAATTTTATAAATGTAGTGAGTTTGTACTTTAACCAAATCGCCATTTTTCATACGACACCTTGAAACCTTTTTAACCACAACAGGAAACCCGAATGGGCCCGGCTGAAAAATGTATGGCAAGTTTTTGTTTTGGAATTTGACTCAACAGATGCTGTTACCACATCACCAGGCGGCAATTGTGAAAGACATGAATGAGGAAAGTCGCAAAGTGCTCGCCGTTCTGCAGTTTTTAAAAGATCAGATCCTTCCAGTGTGTCACTTCCTGTGCTTCTAATGGGAGGTGGAAATGGGGATCACTTTCTAGAGAAAATCTGCTTTTGTGTGTGTGTGTGTGTGTGTGTGTGTGTGTGTGTGTGTGTGTGTGTAAGGGGGCAGAGCATAAAACTGGTGGAATGCCTTCAACAGCAGGACTGTTAAATTCCTAGGGTCCCTTCTCAGAATTATCTTGCAAAATTGTGAGATGAAACCAAGGAGCTCAATGCCACAGTTAAAAAGCCTTTGTTGGAAGCACTTTTGTGCAAGGAAAAAAAAATCCTTTAAAAGAAGAAAATAATTTGCTAGCCCGAGTCCAAATTAAGGCATTATATATTCACCCAGGTATTATATAACTGCTGCGGTGAACTGGCATCCGATCAATCTGGAGAGCAGTTTCATAGCCTTGGTACCCACTGCTACTTGGGTAGGCACCGGACCACCATAACCCTGAGCAGGATTTATGATACTAGACAGATGGATGAATTATATCAAATTTTTTTGCTTTTAAGGCCCGAAAATCAAGATCCGGTAAGTGAGGAAACTCACTTCAGAGGAGTCCTGTTTTACACATGACTGAATTTGGAATCCATCTGCAAAAACCACAAGAAGCACAAAATGAATTGTGTGCAGCAGCAAGATGTCTAGGCTCTTTTCCCATCAGAAGGATCTTGGAGGCAAGTTTAGAATTCATCCGATATTTCAGAATTCTCGGCAAGACAGAAAATTGAGAACTGTTGTGTCTCTGGTGCAATGGTCGATGCCACTGCTTCAATGTGTGAAGACTGTTTTGTTTTTCAGATGGGACAGCAGCTGAAAAAGAATGCAGATCAAGCCTGAACATTGAAAAAAAATTGATAAATGCTACAGAAGTAGTGTTGAGCATCTAAGAAAGTTTTAATTATTTGCCCGCCTGTGGAGAAAATGCATTCTGTATAAAGGTTAAATTTCTAAAAATCCAATTTCTAGGCATACAGATTTGGTTGGGTGGTATTTCCATTTTTTTCAGTGTCAATGATATTTACACTATTTACAAAAATTGATTATGTTGGTAAGATGTGATGTTTATGGTTGGTTTTTAATCTATTATAAATGAAAATTCCTGCATTTCTGAAATTGTTGTATGATTATTTTATGTTACAATATGATGGGAACTGTAATCTCCCACTCATCTGATCCATGCATGAAATAATCACAGAAACACAAACGGAAAAATTAGACAGACATAAACAATTCTGAAACTGGTACTTATGACTTTAAAATATTTCCTTTTAAGGAATTTGCAGATGAACAGAAGGAAGTGAAAGGAAGAGAAAACTAGCGCAGCGACATCCAGTTCCATGTCTTCTTACCTGCAGTCATAATTATTATAACCACAGCTGAAAAATGATGATTTAGTACAATTGCTTTTGAAAAAGATTTTGTTGGTCTGCTCAATGTTTTTTTTAACCTTTTACCATATTTGATTTGAGTGTGTGAGATTATGATAAAGAAGTTAAAATCAAACATTAAATTGCTGCACTGAATTTAAATTTGTGCTATTTGTGAATTTTTCGCTGTTTTGTCAAAGGTCATTATGACAAAAAAAAACCCAGTGATTGTGAATAATCTGAATGTTCAGCCTAAAAGACAGAAGTATATAAACTATTCAACCCCCATGCAAACATAGTCAAGGATTTTTGCACTCTTAGTAAAATGGAAAATTCTCCTTTATTCTGCCTGGAGCCTTTTCTCTTTGTTACAGTACTTGTGTTTTGTTTGACAGAATGCTATGCAGAAAGGCTGGAGTTTTTCTTTTGTTTTTTTTATAATAGTGAGTCACAGTTGCAGAATACAAATTGTGCATTTACCTTATTTCACAGACTATGATATTATGGGCTCATCCTCAAGCTCAGCAAGTTGATAAGTGAGTATTTTCTAACGGACTAATAGTTCCCACATCAGTACCAGAAACAACAGACTAATATGTCTGTAAAGCATAATGATGATTTAAATCAATTATTAATTGATATCAATGTCATAGCTTTGGAATAGATGTAACATCTTAGTTAAGGGCTTTATTTTATTTTCAGAAATAATGCAATCAGAACTTTTATTACCACTTTGAAGTTTGGTACATTTTTAAAGACACCTGTCTGCCTGTGTTTGTTTGCATGTTTGCTTCACGAGTTAATAAACTGAAGATTTTATTGAATGTCTCTATTGTTCAAAGCGGTGCACTTTGCCCAGCAGCACAAACCTAAAAATGTCAAGTCATTTGCTTTTGATAAAGCCCCATTCACAAGAGACTCAAGGCAAGCATTTTCAAACATTTGAAATCAGGGAAAAGCCACAAAAACTCATCTATCTAAAACTGGTATCATCCATCTAAAAGTTCATAATTCTGGGTTGTTCAGCCAAGCCAGCAGACCCAGGAAAACCAGGAACCACAGAGCACATGAAAAAGAGGGATGGGCAGTAGACATCACTGTGGCTTAACTGAGGCATGGAAGTACATTTGGAGAAAAAATGGCTGCTGTGCTGAAAATGACATCTGATGTTAGTGATACTTTTCTACTTTTCCTTTCTCACTCACTGTCTTTTTTTACCTAGAATGCCCAGAAGGCCTGGGCAGCCACTGACACTTGGATCCGCAGAGTTTTATCTTTCTCTCTCACCTTCTGGTTGGGAGTTTTTTTTTTTGTTGTCCTCTTCTCAGTTGCCAGGTGGCTTAATTTATTGCTTCTTCAGCTACCACAGCTCCTATAATCATTAAATGTAGCTAACCTTTTATCTACAAGCGTACTTTACATCCGTTATATCTGTTTCTGCCAACTCCGTTGATCTTTTGTTCAGTACTCTGTGTCACTGGGTCAGAAGAGCACGGCATAAAAATAAGTTGAACTGAATAACTATGCTTTCTATTGTACATTTTACCACTTTTTCCGCATGCATCCTAGCACGTCTTTATAAATAAACGAAGGGTGATACTGTATGATTTTTTATGTAACACAAAACAGAGAAAAGTTCATTTTATATAACAGACACTCTAGATGCACATAAAATCAAATGCTGAATAGGACTAGAAAAAGCAGCCGTGAAGTATAGGGTTAAAACCTGTCAGTTGCTTCTGCTTAGGCATCACGTCCACGAGCTTCCTGCCTGTGGGTTTCAGCTCCGTCTCCTTTACCTTTGTTTTCATTCTGACTTCCCCCAGTGTAATTCCACCCCAACCCACACATTTATTTACAACTCACTCAACTCCCCCGGTGATACAGGCTCATACTCAAAGCAAGGGAGTGTGCTCGTGTGTGTTTGCGTATTTGCATTTCTGCATGTGTGGGCATCTGTTAGGTATGAGCGAGGAGGTGTTCTTTGTTCCGTGCGAGATGGAAGAGCAGCCAGTGGTTAAGTATGCTTTTAATCGCCCTCTCCCAGCTTGACAGTTGGCCAAGCACCTGTCAGTGGCTGATGTATTGATATCAGGATGAAGTTACAAGGTCACCATCATGATTTGCAGTGTTTAGAGAACACAGAGGGATGGGGGTGCTGCACGATGCTTTAAAGGTCTTCATCACTGTCTTCTTCGAGAAACTCTAACATAATAACAACCCAAAAACTCGTGAAACATATTCATACATGCAGTAGTCAGTGTTGCTGTAAAGATTAAACGGAAGTTTTATTCCACCGTAAGTTACTTTACAAATGAATAGACGACATTATAGGTACACTGAAGTACTGCACTGGATATTTCACAGTAATAAATTTCTCACCACGGACTGGATGGGACCTTCCTGTTACGTTCTCTAAATTTCAACAAATTTCTGACACTATAAAGCAAAAATATAAAAATTTATAATGCTGTATACTGCTAAATGGATGGATACTCCACATAGTATAGAAAATCTGTCCTGATTTCTGGAACATTATATAGCCTTTAGGGAGCAGCTTGACAGTCGGGTGGTTTAGTGCAGGCGCCCCTGACTTGGCAGCGGAGTACAGTGTTTTTATCATACCTGCAGTACACAATATAGCACTCAGCCGAACAATTTATTCTCAAAGGTAAACCGTTTTTGCTGCATCTGCCATTAACCAGCAGTATTCACAAAGCTGCTGTGCTTCTCATTATTATTTTACTTAATAATGTTTCTATTTTTCATTGTTATTCTTGTTATTCTATCTTCATTACTTATCGATTGTTTATTATTCATTTTGCACCGTGTTATGTGTCTTAGGTTAGGTGTTCAGTTTCTGTAAATTCTTCATAAAAAGCTTTTTTAAATAAATTTTCAGCCCTTTGAAACAACACTGCTGTGATCCCGCAGCCAATTTTGAGAGGCAAAGGACAAGGTTCTAGGACACCTTGGATGGAATGCAAGTCCACTGCAGGCCTCTCTCTCTCTCACACACACACACACACACACACACACACACACACACACACACACACACACACACACATCTGGTGTCACCTACATGGACACATGGTCAAAGGGAGAACTTATGCAACGTATTTATACACTAGGGAAACAACACTTACATTTTTGAATAACAATAAAGTACTGTTCTTGAGAGTATTGCTGCTTCTTTTGTGAACAGATACAGTGCAGTATCTGAGTCGAGTGTTTCAGTGTGAACTGAAATTTCCATCCTTGTCAATGTCTGCAGCATAACAGCAGCAGGCAGAAGGAGATGGGAGGTGTAAAGTGATACAGAGCCGAGCCAACAGAGCAGCTGGCTGGAGCAGTCTGAAAAAAGTCCTTCCAGTGCCATGCTACCTCATACTTGTCACCTTTTGTCCTCGTCCATGTCTTGGACATATTTTCTAACAGCAGCTTTGTCAAGAGACCATATTTAATTTTCTGGCTCCGGTTCTTTCTTCATAGGAAACAGACACACTCTTCTCACCATAAGTTCTGGAAACACCTCTGCGCAGTAATGTGCAATTAATGAATACTGAAATACTACATTCACAGAGGAAGAAGAGGGAGAACTTCCTTCCAAGGTCAAACAATCAAAAGAAGACTGTTTTCTAACCCCCAGCGTAGACCTGGATGACAGCGATTAAACTTAAGAAGGCCAACAAGAAGTTCTACCCATGTAGGTGGATTTATTCTATAAACAGCTGCCTTGACTAAATAATTAATTCTTTTCTGGCCATCATTTATGTTTATATAAAAGGCTTAACTCACTCACATTTAGCTTTATCAGTCACCTCTAGTGGGAATTTAGTTGTCTGTATAAACAACTATAGCAAACATGAATGGAGCCACTCCAAGACTAAGTCTCAGAAAATGTTTTCAGACCCTGTCACTTGACAGATTTAAAGTTCTTTCCTAGTTGTTCCTTCCCCTGAATTTTAGCTCCTTCTGTAGTCCCTCCCCTTTACTTAGCATTTATGAGTTCCTTTAAAAATCTTCAAAGCATCTATTTGTCAAAAGAGTGATCATGAAAAAAAAGTATAATAATTTAATTAATGGTAGAAAACCATTCAAATAACACTCCAGTTTGCAGTTTTATAGTCTGTTTACACTGAGTTGCAGCAGGTGTGGCTGTTTGCAAAGCTCAACTTTTGAAGAATTTAGGAATAAAGAGTATGAGCTGTGAGTGGAAAACTTGCATTGGCCACCGCAAGAAGTAAAACTGGACACTTTTGGCTCAGTAGATGGTTCTTTAGTACCCCAGTAAAACAGATGAAAGGGAAATCTCTGCCAGGTAAATCTTCAGTAGCTGAATGTCTACCTGGATGTCAGCTGAGTTCTTGCCCTGACACCGCGGCACAGGTCTGCAGGGCTACAGCAGTGAATAGTGATAACCGGTTATCTTTGCAAAGCCCTTACAAAAGAAGCCCATTTGGTTTTGTTGGGGGCAAAATCTGGACCTCTTCTTTCAAATCATTCTTACACATCAAGAGCTACTGCATTTAACTATTATTTCTAATGAACAATGAAATATCTGAGTACACTGTGGGCTTTTTAAAAGGAATGTTCCTGTAACATTTATGCCACAAACAGAAGCTTTGCTTCAGTATATAGAATGGTGGTGGTAATGCAAGACAGGTTTTCTTGAATTTCTTGAGGTCCATTGGGGTTTGGCTGGATACCTGCAGGTTGCCAGTTACCTTCAGTGAGAAACACACCATTTCTCTAATCATCACACACTTTCCCACATCCCTGTTGTAAACTGCAAAGTGTGTGAAATGATCACCGACTGCTGGGTGTGTGAATTGAGGACAGCACGTCTTTGATGTTTCCTTTCAGATACAGGTGGATGGAAGGGTGGGAGGATGTTGTCGGACATACGACAGCACTGGCAACTAAATTGGGCAGAAAATATGAAAAATGAGGAAGGACTTCTGCAGAACCAGGATCTTACATTTTCTACCACCGTGTTCCCAAGCTGTCAACCAAGGTAAAGAAAAAACTGGATCAGCGGTTTGCACCTTCTGATTTTCCTACTTTGACCTGGCTGACCATGTGCGTTAAGGTTCTTTTTTTGTTGACACCGGTATTTGTTAACTACAGATTATGTCTTACTGTGCCTCAAAGAAGAGTTTGGCAGTCGTCCTTAGAACCTTTACAAAACCTTTATAAAAACAGGAATTTGTACCGTGCAGCAAATAGGTCTATTACAGAAAAAATATTTTCAAGATATAAATATAAATAAACATAAATACATTTTAAAAATCCATAAAGCCGTGCCTCGATTTACACAGGATTGCTTAACGTGTTTCTGCTGAAACACAGTTTGGTTGTTAAGATCATGACTTGATTTATGTGCCAACCTGCTTGATACAACAAACAAAAAATTCCAACATCACAATTTCATCCAAACGTGAAAAACATAAAGTGCACATAAATTCCCTGGTGCTGTCCTGTAGGTGTGTGTGCCTGTGATCAGGACCCCACCCTGTGCGTGCACGTGTGTGCATGTGTGCCGTGCACTATTCCCCTAAGCTGCACATCCTACCAGGTGTTTTACTGTGTTTTTGTGATATTTAGGAAGGTTGATTCAGAGGTTTTTGGAAAGGCTAGAAAGGACCTGGAACTACTGTTATTTTTTCCATCAGAAAAAAATGGAAATAGCCGTCTCGATTTATGCGTTTTTGCACAACGCAGCCTTTTTAGAAACCAATTAGACCCGTAAACTGAGGGATGACTACTGAGAAATGCGTGCAGTTGAATAAAATGCAATGCTGTTTTCATAATAAGTTTCTTAGTAAATGTACAAATGTATCACAATTTTCTGCAACCTTTTACTGACCTCAGCAGCCCTGCAGTACAGTGAAATGTCCATCCATGGTTCAGTGCTAAAATGAAAGCACAGCAACCATAAAATGTTCTTTGGTGCTAATAGAGTATAAATGAAGCCATGTGATGCTGTACCGAGGGGATGCTGTGCGCTCACTAGTCTCAACATGTCATAAAACCGTTTGTCAGCGTGTAAAATTTAAAGGATACAACTCAACCTGTTACATTATGGGAACAAAAAAAAAACGTTGATGGGTTGTCTTGTTTTTGGTCGATGCTTATTTAATGTAAATTCTGCACACGTACTTCACGGCAGCCGCGGACAGTGAAAAACAAATTTAAAGGCTTCACTCCTGCAACACTTGACTGTTGGCAAAGAATATTTTGACGCTAGAATAATTTTTCATGAGGATACTGAGCAAAGTTACCTATAACTTCAATTTTTCCCTTAAATGAGATGCACCATTACAGGCTGCTGTTATCGTGATATAATTAATTACATCCTATTCATATTATATTCATAACACATTTATATTTTACCACCAAGTCTAGCAGAGCTTCCGGGCCAAAGGACACAAATGCAAAATTGATATATTTCATAATACAATAAGCCATATTACTTTGATACATGGGTGGTAACTGTTACTGATACGCTGCTGACTCATTAATTAAATTAACTTTATTTTGTTAATTACCACACGCTGCTAATGAATAAATTCATCTGGCTCCCACAACTGGAAAAGCGACATTAGTTCTACGCCATTAGAGACGATGGCGATCACCAAATCCTGCCCAATTCTCCGCACAGTGGTGCCCTACAAACGCATCAGCAACATGGCAAGGCGCTCTTCTGTTGCCACATTAGAAGTGGATACGCCTCAGTCCCGTCGGGACTGGTCATCCAATGCCGGAGAAGCTTCTGGAACACATTGATTGGGCAAGGCGGGATGTGATTTCTGGGTGCCCAGAGGAAACAATTTATCTCCAGCAGGGAGCGATTAGCTTAAAATATTTCTCCGTGAACAAAGCAGAAGAGAGTTAGACTGCACGCGGAGTGAGCAAACTGGAGAAGGGGCAGGAGAAAGGGGGTATGGAGGTTAACCTGTCCGCCATGTGGTCCTACCTGATGGGTTAATTATTTCTTCTAGATTTATACCTGGTCATGTGGCAGGGTGACCATTGCCAGGAGTGACAAGGAGAAGGTCAGGTGATAAATGAGACGTGAGAAGCAAGGACAGGATCTAGAGACATTCTGTGCTGCATGTATCTGGACTAAGGTCAAAAGAACAGGAGCAATGAATATGGCACCCAAGTGCAGTTCTCCAGAATATTCTTTTCCCTGTTTGCGGATGTTATTTACTGCAAACATGTCCTGGAGCAGAAGCCTCCTTGGCATTTTCCCACTCGACAGCAATGGCTCGGCGTTGGATTGAATGTCTGTCAGAGGGGTAGCTCTTTCAAGCAGTAATCCAAGTGACTTCAAACAAGGATACAAAAAAAACCACAAGCAGGATCACTGCAGAAATGCAATCATTTGTATCAGATGTGCGATCTGTCGGTTACTGAATAATACGCGCAGGTGTATCGTTTTTTAAAAGGAAAGGATGAAATGTGTAGAACTATCAGTTCGCTGTAACTTTTAGTCTTAAAGTTCAGTTTGAAAAATGCTTGTGATGTTGGCAACATCTCACTCAAAGTGTTTCTGCCTTTTTAAAATTTACTTGTTAATTACTATTTATAAATACAGTCAACAGTAATAGAAACGGTTCTGTTTTGTGTTTTAAGTGTGTTTAATTTGTTTTAATTCTATTCCTACTTCTTTTTATTTTCTGTGTTTCATTGTAGAAAATAAGAGCACTATTAATTTTTTTTTTACTTATATCTAACCCAGTAAGACATGGGGAATGTACTCAAAAACGTTAAATGTCACACTGCATAAACAATATTAACGTACTTGAATGGTTTCATTATGAAAAAATGTAAATGTCATTAATGCACCTGGGAAACAATATCGTTTTTCCACACTAGTGGAAAGGCAGGACGGGACTTGAAATCTCTTACAAAACAAACAGCAGACTAAACATGAGTGAAAAAGCAGAAGCGATTATTACGTTGTGCTCTTTAAACCTGGATCTTCTTGAGGTCTGGGTTGGACAACGGATGCTGCTGTGAAAGCAGCACACTGGCGTATTACTGCACCACACGAGATAACTGCAGTGTGCAACAAAGCGGAGGGTCCTCTCCTGCACCGCCTGCTTATCGGACTCCTTCTCCTCTCCAGAACAGCAGCAATCAGTCTGAGGACCCGCAGCTCCGGCCACTTGGGACACTTTCCCATGCTGACCTGCTCTATGGCGGCAGGGGACCGACCACCGCTGACAGGCATCTCAAAGGCAGCAGTCGCTAGACATGTGGTGGGGACCAGTCCTGGTGCACCTGCTTCTTCTTTCATCCATCACCAAGACATTTTTAACATTCTCTACCTTTAATTTAGCACAGAATTTAAGCAACTTTGTATTTTCCATCTCTTCTTCCTTTCCTTTCAGTTGATGCAAAAGATACTTTGCAAGCTGAAACTTTGCCCAGTCTATTGCACATTTTTAACTTGCTATGTGTCAAGTTGTTGACTTTTGTTTGCTTATAGCTTTTTGGAAACATACCAGAAATCTCGATTATTAAAAAATCAGCCCCAATTGTTTCAAGTGCCTTCATTGTCTTTATTTAATATTCTTCCATTTCTTTGTTGAACTTTTAATTTTGACTGTGACCACTGACCAGGTCTACACAAACTGTATCCAAGGAACTATAACTTGTTCAAATACAGGAGGTAAATATTACACGGAATGATGAATGGGGCTTGTTTCCCTCAGCCCTGGGGCTTAAAGTCTGGCCTTTAAGATAACTAATGATGGAATAACTACAGCAAGCAGGTGAGCTGCTTGAAAATATAATAAGTCCTGGGGCTACATACACATACCAAATGTTGAGTAAAATTTTCGTAAATAATATTAGGCACTGGTATAAACCTATAGTGGCCTGTAATTGGCCTTATACTTTTGAAGTATTGGTTTAATTCAGTTTATGGTCAAAGAGAACCCATCTCACTGGGGTGACATGGAGCACTGAACAAAAATCTGGGAAACGTTACAGTGACCAAAGCAATGGCACAACATAGATTTCCGATTTCTAAGGTGACAGATATAGTAAACTACTTGGACACACGATGGTGGCAACTGAGGAGTGGAAAAAAAAAAAAAAAAAAAAACTTCCAGCTGCAGGGAAATGGAGAAAAATAAATCTCTGTGGGTCCAAATATCAATGGCACCTCTCTTGGGTGTCCTACTGTGATTACAGGGATATAAGTGGATACATCTAATATTAAAGACCAGTGTGTCTGTCAAGGCAGCGCTAAACTGAGGACTCAGGTCCATAGTTACCACACACACACACACACACACACACACACACACACACATACACACACAAACACACACACACAGAGTTTCATCCATTCGTTTAATAATTAATTAATTCATTCATTATTCTTAACTATTTTACCCTGGTCAGGGTCTTCAGTGTATCCAGGAATCACCTGGCAATGGGCTCTGAAACCGCACCCCTGCATGAGAAACCAGGCCATCACAGGATGGCTACACACTTACAGTAAATGAAAATACTGTGTTGCAATAGAAGAATATTGTAAGGTTCAGCTTCTGAAACTTCTAAAAATTAGAACAACTATTGGAAAATGTTGATTTACTGTAGTATTATTTATATAATTATGTCTTCTCATACTGAAAAAATGTATAATTTGTAGCAATGTAGACGACCTATGAATTGATGATGAAATGTATGGGAAATTAAGCTATCACATAAAATATGCAATGCATAGAGCTCTTGCGGTGATATTTAATCTTTCAGGAAAGTGCGCTCAAATTCTCTCATGCTGACTGTACATCACCATTTATTGACTTCCTTTGGTCCATTTTTATAAATGCTTACTTACTTAGTGTCATTCTGAGCAAAAGTGAAACGTTTTGGTGCTATGCTTTTCCATTCATGATGACATTGCCTCAGTTTGAAAACATATACTGACATTCTTATCAAATCAAGAAAAAATATGAAAAATTTTTCTGTTCATACATCTGGGGCTGTTGTTCCCATGTTAAAGGTTGTAGGTGGCTTTAATATTTAGAACTTCTCCTTGTTACACCAGTGAGTCCTTTATATATTTCTCTTGTTTCCTAGGTCTGGGGCAGCATAACATAACATAACATGTATAATGTAATAATATAATGTGATTTTGCTCATATACCTACAGAAGCGCAAGAAAAAGTTACAGAAAGAAAGTCCCACCTTCCCTGCATTAAACATTTTCTCCAAACTTGTGTGGTGCTGTTGGTTAACTCCAGGTACAAGCAGGACCCATTTTCACATCATTTTACCAATTTGCAGAAAAGAATCACAATCTCTTCTTTGTTCATTGATAACATTGCACTCGGAGCACATAAACAGGTGGTGAGTTGTTATTCTGCGCTCCAGTCAATACTTTCCCTTTTTTTTTGCCTTGATGGATTTCTGTTTCACGGCCTCTTGACATCTCCTCGGTTCACTATATGGAGAAGCAATCAATCTCAGAGAAACAAAACTGAGAACCTAAAGGCAAAGTGTCTGTCATAAAAGGGGGGCTCACCTCAGTGTTTTTAATGGGAAAAAACCCTCATAGACCCTCGATTCATATTACATGTACAGCAAACTTCTGTGCTTTATTTACTGAGGTCTTTATGTTACAAATACCTGAAGGTCCTATAGATGCCTCACTGTGTTATATACATTGAAGTGAAGCAAAACCATAAGGACAGGAGTTTACCCTACATTTCAGTTTATTTAAATTCATTCGGGTAAACCTCAGCAAAATTTCTTTTTCAAGTTAAAAAGCGTGTTTCATGTTAAAAGGTTTATGAAATTGATTTATAAATATTGATTGCTAATATTCACCATTAAACAGAGGTCCATTCAGGTCAGTAAAAAGCCGCTGTAGCAGCTGGGAAACTCGTGGAACAGCCTATAATATAATGCAAACAGAAAATAAGCAAACTTTGATAGAGGCGGGAAACACTACAATGACCCGCAAAGACTACAAATGTTGTTTATACCTGAATTCTCAGGGACTCGGTACACTTAAAGGACATCTTTTCGAGCCTTTTGGCTACATTCTGTTAGGAGCTGCAGTCGGTTAAATGCTTGGGAAAGCCACTTAATGCATAGTAATGTGACTGGAAATGTTTAACACATTGTGACGCTTGTAAAGAAGCGGGCAATTGAAACCAGCGAAGGGAGATATGCAAATTAAGCATCTGGTATTCATCTGGGAATGAGAATACTACGATGTGTAACAATTGCATACAATTGATAGTCTTTTAACCTGATTGCCAATTTTAGTTTGTATGTAATAAAATGAACATATGGTTGATGTTACAGCCGCAAATTTCCCATCATTTAGAGACCTGAAGAATTCACAAGCAGTATGTTACATGTTTCATAAAAGTACCAGCAGAAACTTTAAGTTCTCACTGACAACCTCGTCCATATTTGAATGAGACAAAGTGGATAAAATTTTGCTGTACGTTCCTGGGAGCTGGGAGGACGTTGGCTGGGGTTCTGCTCAAACTTGTTAACCAAGTGCCACATGAAGAAAGAAAAATCAACGTTTCATTGTTGTACATTAAAGCAATTGATGCACTGAAATTATTAGAGACCTTGCCCACCCTGAAAGTATTTAAAAATAACAAATACGTTACCAACTTTGTCTGTTTCATCAGGATTAATTTGGTTCACTTTGATTTTTGATGCACAACCCATTTTACTGTACTTTTAAGTACGATACTGAAATGGTGCACTGAATCAAGATTTCAGTGTTAGTGCAAGATTTATACCTCTCTGTCTCCAATTCTTTGACTAATAAGAACTTTATTGCTTGTTGTTCAACACATTCTATTGTTTGTAATTCCCTGTAATGATGACCCCCCCCCACCTTTTACAATTGAACAGAAAATTAAACAATGAGAATAAATGAGGATGAATGTTTATGACAGTGACGAGTTAATGAGAATTAAACAATTTATGAAAAGAATAATACCTTGACTGCCAGGTCCTGACACCAGCAATAAGAGGCCTCACTTAGAGCTGCTGGGTAGCTGCTAAGGATGTGGTCTGATTTTCCTCTCTTCCATCACAAAAACAATGCAGGAGAATAAACTTCTCTTCAGCTAAAAACGTTAGATGGAGTGGGCAGTGAATTGTAAACTGCCTGAATTAACTTAATGTGGTGCGGCTCTGCTCTCCCACAGTCCTTGTTCCCACTTAGTCCACAATCCCAGCTGCATCCCTACCCATCCATTCTTCTTCCTCTTCTGCATGCACTCAAGCTAGTAATACTCAAGTTAACATTTGCGACTTAAGAACCTTTCCTGCTTGGAAATTAACTGCTATTCCACACCTAGACAAAGGCAATTTTGATTTATGCATCCAGAATAAACTGGATTTGCAAGACACCATATTATGCCGCGCAGGTTCTGCGGCTGGAGCAAGGGAGGCAGAGATGGCGGCTGCAGGAGACGCATCTTTAGTGTATTATAAATGAACCTCCTGGCCTTAACGTATGTAATATCTATATCCACACTGAAAATTCGACCGTGCAATGATTAATTTAAACCCTTTTTTAAGAAATTGAAGTGTTGATTCCTATTTTGTCGTTTGAAATTTTTTTTGGAAATTGACTAAATTATTTTCTGACATTAAAACAGTTTTCCAATCTCTGCTTAGTCAAATCACACAAATTATCTTAATTGCATTATTAAAACAATTAGTCACAGCTGATTCAGATATGGGGGGTTGAAGACTTATGTACTCAGTTATTTTTCTGTTTTACATTTGTAAATAATTCAGCATTTATTTGTAGAAATGTTTTTAATCCCTTTATTCTCTTTCTCTGATAATTAGTGCTAGAAAAGCACAAATAAATCCA
This sequence comes from Arapaima gigas, assembly GCA_900497675.1. NCBI lineage: Eukaryota > Metazoa > Chordata > Actinopteri > Osteoglossiformes > Osteoglossidae > Arapaima > Arapaima gigas. The sequence goes on from UFQX01000069.1 coordinate 821,719, forward strand.
CTAAGAATGAATATTGTAAAACCATGAAACATGCAAAAAAATCCAAGGAGGTGAATCTTTTTATAGGTAGTGTATATTATGTACAAAGGATATTGTTAAGCAGTATATGTTTAAAAATATTATGTACACATATGTATATAAATATGTATATGGTCTTAAATCCTGCTATTAGTTGACTATGACTGTAAAATCATGTTGGAGCAATAGATGCCTAGGACTGTATATAGATAACAGTGCATTGAATATAATTCATTAAAGTATTCAGCTTAGAATGAACTTATTTTCATGTTAATTTTCAGCATTTGAAATACTTATGATATCCACTTTTATTTAGCTTTTCTTTCACACATAAAAATCAAAGCAGGCAAACAAGCCCTATAGCTAATATATTTATGATACTCTTACTGCTGCCTAAAGCATGCAGTCTATCAAGGTTGTTATATGACAGTGAACTATTTTACACTCAAAATAAAACAAAACTCAGGCAAAAATTAAAAAAAACAACACTGACAGTGATAAAGAACACAGGTGCAAAGTACAGAAACCAAACAACAGTATGTGCCGTTGCAAGAAGGGTTATATGGGGTAATGTGGGATAAAGATGAATGGCATATATATTTTTAAAAAATTTTAGCCCTGTTAATACTCACATTCTCCCACTGGGTACCAGCTGAAGCCCAGTAATAACTGGCCGGGTTTGCCGTTCTTTTCAATGTAGGTCTACTGTGCCTTAAGATAGACTTGGCTACAAATCTGCCCACAGATTTTTTTTTTCCACCCCTGTCATCATATCCCTGTCTCCCACACCTTCCCCTCACCTGTGCTCTGGTGTTTCTTATCCTGAGGGATGGATGGAGTTAACAGCAGTTATGTACCTCCTTTGCTTGCCTTCTGCAGTTCACCTCTGGACTAAAATCTTTAGACCTCAGATCTATCACCCCAGAGTCTGTGCTGGTAAGCTTAGAGACAGATTACCAAAAACTGGTATAAATAACATTATATAACATTTTGCTGTAAGTGCACTTTGTAATTTGTATCTAAATTACATTCTCCTCTTGAATATCATAATACTCTGCATGTTGCACTAAAAACAACATCTGCCAAAAAAATAAACGATTATAATTAGCATAATATTCATTCACTGTAACATTATGGTCTCTTTTCTTGTGCTATAACTTTGCAGTCCATTGACGTAAAAGAAAGATACTGACCATGACTTTTCATACTGTGCATCCAATTCCTCTCCTTGTGCACAATGCAGGAGGTGAAGATAAGGAATATGATGATTAAGCTGAACTCTTTCCTGCCTGATGGAACAGAAATACACATATACACAAATAGGGGAAGGAATCTGCATCTGTGGCACGTGTTTTTTCTTTTCTTGCATTTGCAGAGACAAAATTAAATATCCCTATTTCAAATGACTGTGATTTCCTGGATTTAGAAAGCTGCTCATCTGCATACAGTAAATACGATTAGGAATGGCTGCCCATTGAGGGAGCCAGAACTGTGAAAAGGAGAGAGAAAGAGAGACAAGAAGGGTGCACGATAGCCATGCAGGTCCATAAATCTGCCACTCATTCCCTCGGATAGATCCTGTGTACATGTGTACCTTCATTCAAGTCTGCTGAAGAATGGAATGTTCAACAGAACACTGAATATAAAAAGGATAAGCCTTAATCAATACTAAAAGTAGACTGTGGATCCAATAATGGAAACAATTAAGCATCCAGGAATCTACATATGTAAATAGGTATTGAAGTATGGGGTGTTTTCATGATCCCGAACAAAATGAGATTATGTACCATGGGAATTTAAGACTGCATTTAAATGGCTTATTGGCATATATAGCTCTATATCTCCAAAGCTCAATCTTCATCCATCTGTCTGTCCATCTGTCTGTCCATCTGTCCGCCTGTTTGCTTACTTGTTTGTTCTTTACGCATGGCTTTGTTTCATAAACCACAGACTTGAAATTTGGTACACAGGTGCTTCTCACTCTAACTGAGGTTTTTACACAGTCAGACACACTTTATTTGATGCACGCACACACGCACACACACACACACACACACACACACACACACACACACACACAAATGGCATTACACCCATTAAAGTTTGTCTCCAGGCAGTTCCCTGCTGATTTGTCAAGACAAAGACAAACAGGCTACTTTACACAGACACACACAGACACAGCAAACTGGTGGCAGGGTATTATACAACACATACACAGCTACGGGCACTTTAACATAAGATTAACATAAGTGTAGGAAAGTTTTGTGATATATTATGCTATTGTTTTTCTCCTTTCCACCTTTCCGCTTGACTACAATTGACATGTCAACTTCTGCAGGTTCTGCCTGTCCAAAACCGTAGTTGTCCTGAATTCAACCAGTTTACATGAGTTCAGTCATATTAATGTGTTATTACTTTTTACCTTTCTACTTTTTGATCAAGGCAGCACCAGGTAGCTCATCTAGCATTCACATAAACATCCATCATTTTCCCACGTAAACAACGCTTCAGCTCTGCTTCAGTTGTGACTGATTTTATAACTTAGCTGACTCATTTCCACAGATCTGACAGGTTCTGCAACTGGTAGCAGCAGGAATGAAGGCAGCTCCTTTGGACAAAGACAAAAGCGGGGAGGTCTTGAAAAGCAGAAGTTTAGTACATAAAGCTCAAGCTAGCAGCTTCCCAGTGAGGGTTTATGGCTCCTCCTTAAGGTCAGCAGGAGAGAGTAGAAGCAAACCAGGCCCAGCTGGTATACTCAGTATTAAGGCTTCATTAGCATTGTATCTCTCCACTTAGCGTGAGAGGCTTCGGGCTGTTTCTTTAATCACAGTATGGTCCTCCTCACCATGTTCGCTGCATTTACTACCCTGACTTCATTACCCTTCAAGCTGACAAAAGGGGCTAATTTTGCACTGCCTTGATTGCATGGACACTCCAATATCTGACTCTTGGGGTATAATTGGTGATGCATAAGGCTTAAGGAGCAGATGCATCAGGGAAAAGGTTTGATCTTAAGTGGGTGTTTGTGTGTTTGAAAGGATGTAACGCCGATGTGTGGAGAGTGTAGAATCAGCAAGGCTCAGCCAAAGTGGATGGTCCACATGAATTTTGCAGACAACAGAAGTCTCCACTGGTGAGAACCTTCATTAGACGTCGGACTAAACATCTCTGTTCTACTGCTGTGGTTGACTCTTAGTTACTTTGCATTCCTTAAAAGGGCAGCCACATAAAATGACCTTCAAGGGCATCTCTGATTAGTGTTGCACTTGCAAGTAGCAGACCTCCATGGTATCTACAATAATACTTTTGTAAAGCACTTTAAGGTGAGCAGTAAACTCTAAAAACTGAATTTTAGTCTAACTGAGGGCTTAGCACTGCTTCCATATCATCAAAGACTGCAGAGGAACTCTCCAACTCTTAATAGAGGATGATGAAAATTACTGATATATCGCTTGTTAAACAGTTTTTTTTCAGAACCTAATCATATTTCAGTAATCTTTTTTGACCACCAGGGATTGCGTCATAATTTCTTTCAAAAACCAAGTTTTTCAGAGTGCAGCAGTCAACAAAATGCACCGTTCTCATCAGGAACGATGCCTGCGCTGTAAATATGATCAAGAGCTTGTGGTATATTTGACAATTCCTCAAAATGGCATCTTGCTTTTATCCTAATTTTGATGAGTTCGCGAGAGGGCCAGCAGTCAGTCCCGTTGCGTGACCAGCATAACCAGCATAATTTACTGTGATACCAGCTAGTTACCTGGCATTGGCTGGGTCAAAAAGTGTAGTGGTGGAAAGGTAAAAAGTAATAACGCCTTATATAATCATCAAACTGTTGTACTGTTAAAGTGGTTGCATTTAGTACGTAAGTACTGTTAGTGGTGTCAGCCGGGGGGATGCCACAGAGAATGACGCAGCAGTAATAATCCAGCAGGAGGGGGGATATATATGTAACAAAACTTTATTATCCTTCCATTAATAATGTCTGCAGCGTCATATGTGTGTGTCACGTATAATTTCTTATTATCTTGTACATTTTCATTTACCCACATATAACAGCTCCTGAGGCAGAACATGTGGATGGTGCTGACAGCATAAATTATTCACTGCAGTGTTCAGCCGCTGTAGTGACGAGGACACAGTCATTACAGTTAATGTACCACCGAAATGTATTACCTTTCAATTTGTATGCGACTGAGAAAATCTGTCTGCGTGACATACATCAGCAGGTATATGTGTGCAGAGCGTGGAAAATCCTTTGGCGTGACGTACATTAGCACACGTGTACGTGTGAATATTGACATGCAAACAGTGATAACAAAATTTACATCAACAAATGATCCTATGCATGTGAGATTGTGTGTGTGTGTGTGTGTGTGTGTGTGTGTGTGTGTGTGTGTGTGTGTGAAGTGAGAAAATTCATCAGTGTCATGTACTTCACGCATAAAGTTATTACGTGCCGTATCTGACATCACTACCCTCTTCTCTAAACTTTGCCGGTGACTGAATTTAAAATTTTCAAAACAGTGAGTAACCTTTCTGGAGTTTAATAAACTTGATTCTGTAAAAGCCTCACTTAGGGTGAAAAGTACCTTTGTGGCAAATTTCAAGTCTGTGGCTTGAAAAGCGAAGCTGTGCATGAAGAACAAACAAACAGATTAACACACAGACAGAGACGGAGTTTTATAGATGTAGAGATGAATCAGGTGACTCCATACACTTATGCCCACTCCAGAGCCATACTAACCCAAATCTAACTCTCCAGTAGAGAAACACCTGGTCAGTCCACAATAATTCTAATAAGAATCAGCAGAGAAGGAGATAGAAAATGAGCGACTGTGAAGGGGAGCATAAATTATTCAGGAGTAACAGGATTATGATGAAAGATCATCAGGCAGCTCAGTGCAGTGGCTTCCTTTGTTCCATATCCATTTATATCACTTTCCAAAAGGGTGGGCAAGGAGCAGCCCCTCAGGTTTTATTAATGTGTGATTAAAAATTAATTAATGTTGAATAATAGGCACACCAGCACCAGCATCTTATCGATGTCACGCCAGTTAGGCTTCTAACATTTTTGTTTATGGTGCATTTAAAACAGCCGACTGCGTGTAGCCATTATTGGTCGGAAGGATGTAACCGAGTACTTTTGTTATTCTATTCTTGTACTTGAAGATAAATTTCCTCATGTGGTTCAACTAGTTACAAGTGTAGGTGTTCTGACTGTAAACTAAGACCAATTTAACTGACCACATTACATCCAAAGCAGCTTGTACAGCCGGGCATTTTATAGTAAGATGTTACTCAAGGGTGTTACAGTCAGAGCAGGGAGGAGTTTTGAATCTACAAGTTTTCAGGTAATAAGTCTTAATAACGTAATAACTGCAAGACTATAGATCATCATTTGTTGACTAGTCTGTATTTCAGACAACAATGTACTGTAATGCTGGTAATACAGTTCAAGCTCATACCCATGACTAAACTCATGCTTCACAATTTGTTTTATGCCCATTTATAATGCAGTTTTGAAAAAGCAACTTACTTACCTAATTTATGATTTCTGATGCCAGTGTTTGCATTATACTGCATTTCCCCATTACATTTAAATGTATGACAAGTCCAACTGGCAGCTGTAAATCTGTTATCTCTGTTAGGTACTTCTGCCTGACTCCAAAGGTATAAAATATGTTAATTTGTACAGGGGAGGAAAAAAAAGGTGAATGTAACTTTTTGTATTTAAACAAGTTCCCTAATAAAGATATGACATTTACTGCAGTTTAAAACACGTCTTACATTTGAAAAATGTGTCTCTGTGTGTGAATAAATGTTTTAGTAATCCTTGTCCAAGTTTCCGCAAGGAAGCGGCGAAGTTGCGGTGCATCATCTTGAGGAAAAGAACTATTTAAGGAGACGTATGGAAAGAAGATGGAAAGAAGACTACGTGTTCGTTGGTTGCTCAGAAACAGATGCATTCGGGTGAAATGTACATGCATCGATTTAGATTTGTGTGCTTTTCAGGAGGACGTAGGCTGTTTTGGCATCGGTGCTCCCATAAAGCAATAAACTGCCTGTAATCTCCAAAAGGGAAAAAAAAAAAAAAAAGATTCTGAATTCCTTCCAAAACAGAGTGCTATAGACAGCCAGGCTCCAAGGGATAACTTTGAAGACATGCTTCATTTTAATAAAGCATACTAAATATTTCTAAGGAAGTGAATCCCATTACGTTCCCAACATCAACTTCTTTTGTATGTTTAGAGAATGTGTAAACTATAAGCTTTGTGAAATGATTCGAAGTGTACATGCAGATGCATAAAAGGGAAGTTTAAAAGCATTCTGATGCTGGGGGAAAGACAAAATGCGAATCAAAATCTGTTCCTAAAATAAAAATGACAGGGCGCAAACAACCCGGGAGATGAAACTTAAGAAGTTCAGAAGCTAGCGCCCACACGCAGACGCACCCACACAATGAAGATATCAAACAGCAGCGCGAAGGAATGGAGGGATAATTAGACACACAGCAAACCGTCTTTCACAGCTGACTGAGTCCTGATCAAACAGCCACCTTGACAAGTGGCCTAGTTTACTCGTAAACTCCGTGTTGCAAGATGTTAAACTTTCCAAATCGATTGGATTTTTTTTTTTTGATACGGTGGCAGTCAAACCCCAGGGGGCTGGGAGGGGGGGTGTTCAGGAATCTTCTGCACTGTTGCAACTGAGCACGTAGAAAAGACAAAATCCAATATACCTTAAAAGGGACTCAACTTGTGAGCCGCAGAAGCAGGCCGGGACTCACTTTTCAACCGCATCCAGCTGGACCTCCGTCAGGATAGATAACAAGATTATCTGTTTTCCAAGTCCCACCCCCCAACCTTCTGCAGAGATGCTGTCTACAGAAGAGAGTGACGATTACTGCGAACGATCACGAGTTCTGGCTAAGCCCCGTCCGGAGCAGCCGAAGGCCGAGGATGGAGGACTAACTGTTCCTGCCTTTCAGAGAACCTCGGGACTTTGCATGCTGCGTGCGACGCAATTTTGTCCAGCAATTATGGGAACTGCGGGCAGCCCTCGCTGGCTATTATGACCACAGGCAAAAAAAGCCAGAGGATCCCTCCTGTGGCCGGGCCACATTCACCAAAAAGTGGCCTTTGTTTGGCCAGGCGCCGAGTGGCCGAGGCAGCAGGTGCACTCCGAGGCCTCCTTTCGCGTAATTACACGTTACCAATAATTGCTACTTCAGCTGTGCATGCAGTCAATTCAGCAGTTTTAGACGTCTAGTATGCAAAGAAGCCTCCAGCAGACAACCGGGTTAAAAATAAAACAACCCAAATGGTGTAATTCAGCAATGACAATACAGCAGCAATAATATGAACAACCCTCATCAAAGCACTTTAGGGAAAAAGGGCAATAAAATACACTGCAAACTGAGTGGCTGGATGATGGTATTGAGGTGTGCAGCAGAAGGAAGATGTTCTCACACGTTTTTTTCTTATTAGACAATGTAAATTACACAAATAACAGGTGATCCAGGTCTCCTTAAGTGACCCAGACTGTAACAGCGTCCTGCTAAGTGACTCCGAGCAGATGTGGCTGCACCTCTGAGCTGCTTCCTCTGCTGATCATTATTACCGCGGTACATTGCTTGATGAAGTGCAACTTTTCTTTCCCCTTTTCTAGATTTAAGTTATGCGCCGCAGTGCTGCACAGAGCGTGTTGTCTATTGATGTAGTTTGTGTGCTGCTTCTCCTGCTCTTGTGGCTTCTGCTAGTGGGAATGTAGCAGGTGCCTTTTCCTTAGAAGATGGTTTTCGAGCTTGAAACTTGTCACGTGGAGCAAACCGCTCAGTAGTGTGCGAGTTTCCCATTATTCATGGAAGGATCTATCAGGATGGCATTGCAGAACACATGCAAGGCTTTTTTTTCATAATACCAAAATAAACATACCGAATATAAACAAGGACAAGGAAGAGCAAGCGTGGTAGAGGTGAGAAATCGCGTCTGCCTTGAACCGTCAAGCTGTGAATAGCAGAGTTTCTTACTTTTTTTTTGCACAGGGGCTGGTGAAAACCATAACACTTTGAACAGTTCTGTTTTCCTTGCATTTATATTCCGAACTGCGCCTCGCTTTGCCACCTGTGTGCAGCAGTGAATTCTCTGCAGGGGTGAAGGACCAAGAGCGCCAGACGACTGGATGTAAGAACTAAACAAGCGAACTGGCGGTGCAGTGCAGCCGCTGGACTCGGGGGTTTGGTGACTGGGAAGACGGACAGACGACAGCAGGTTTGTGGAGGGCGCTGTGGCTGAACAGCGTGGAAAGAATCACCCAGCTGTGGGAAACAAATTTCCAGCTTCCTGGCCTGAAATCGACATTCACCGCACGTAGACCACGATCCAGCTTCAACAGTGTCACAAAAACAGCACATTTAGTTGTTCATAATCATCACACTTGACTATTTCAAAAAACAAAATCAACGTGCGCAAAAATAGTGCACTGTTCGTTTATTAAAATAAAATGTATTCTCTCAATACATACAAATGTATATTGAAATACACGTTCTCTAGACAGAGGAGAACGATGATGTGATATATTATTTTATTTTTCTGTCTCTAAAATGCAGCCACGTCTTGCAGTGAAGCCTCAGTAGTCCAGTGGCAAAGGGACTGGCCTCTTAAACCAGGGACTGTGGGCTCGGGGCCCATTTTGGGATAAACAACTGATTGCCTGTGGGGTCTGTCATTGTCACCTGTTCCCCTCAAAAACAATCACTTACGTGTCTGTAAATATCGGTTTATTTATCTATACATGGCATATTTAATTTAGTACACACCAAGTGTCCTGTGTTGTCCTGCATTGTCATGTTTAGTGTACTGTGCACCCCGGGCAAGGAGAAACTACGTTTCATTCTCTCTTGTACATCTGTATAAATCCAGGATGACAATAAAGTGAACATTGAACCTTCATGCTATAAAATGGACAGAAGGTTGATTCATTTTATTCTCCCAGAGCTCAACTGATTAATTAAAGCCAACATTTGGGTGGAAAATGAAAACACCTGGCTTTTACAGGTGCTAATAAGTGCCCGATTAGGCCATTTTCCAGACAACAGCTAATTTCTGGGCCTTCAGTGCTGGTTTTGCAGGTATGCCGTGACTTATGATGTTACTCAAGCACTTAAATGTTTGAAGGGGTAAATTATTAGCATCCGCAGAGGTTTTTAGTTGTTTAGGAGGCCTACACAAACTGTGGCCTGTTGTAATCTGAACTGATGGATACAGAGAAGAACATGGGGAAATCAAGTTACAGGTGTGACTAAATGTCGCTAAATGTTCAGTTTCAGAAGGAAAAAAAACGAAGTAAAAAAGAATAATTTAAATGTTAAAAAATGCAGCCTGATGACCAAGTCATACAGGTAGAACCTAGAATATTTTCATGTCACAAAATGAAAAGCCAGCTCAACCACAAGATGAGGATGAAGAGTGAGGTCTCCAAAAGTATTTTGGTAATTGTACGTGTTTGTTTCTGAACAGGACTGTGAGGGATAAAACAGTGATCCAAAGAACTACATGCACCAGACAACATAAATGCCACAAATAAAAATTTATTTCCAACCATGCCTCCATTTTCTTTCAGCTAAGCAACATATTGTTACTGACTGTTTGTTTTGATTCTCTAACAGCTGGGAGGCTCTGGGTGGCTCACGGACAGAAAAAGCTAAGGCCAGAGGGGCTGTTTATTTGAACCAAATTCTAATGCAGTGATGTTGTGATGCAGGAAGGAATCGTATGTGTATAAAAGCCAGTTCTTCTAGCTAAATGTTTGTACACAATATATACTCACAGTGTATCCATACTTCCTGACACCTGAAGATAACACCTGAGAAACAGCTTCTTACTAGATAAAACTGTGGGAAGAAAGACGTGAGACAGGCTGTGAATAGCCAGATATAGTGTAATATTGACCAGAGCTTTGAAAAACTGAATTATTTCAGCAGCATTATGTAGATTTATATAGGCTGTAACAGCAGTAATGTAAACATGGCTTAAAAATTGCAAATCCATAAGATGGCTTTCTGCTCATATCTGGTTAATCTTTCCATTTTTCCACTGACTAGGCTGCTGCTGCCTGACATGTATTTGAATATGTGAACCTTCTGGAAAATCAAAAATTATTGTTTGAAAATTCCTAGCATGTTGAAAAGTATTCAAATAACATGTTTATTCTCAGAAATAAAAAAAGCTATGACATAACACAGCTAATACATTTTTTTGTTCCACAGTCATCTAAATCCTGGATTATTCCGTATATCCTCTTAACGCTCTTATTTCATTGTCTAATGATCACATGCATATGTAATAAACATAATACAATAATTAATAGCTAAAAAAATCCCAAATTTTGAATTGAACCTTGGGGATTATGAGTTAAAAAGACATTTCCACAACAGCTAAGTCAAAATCCAACTCTGTGCAATAGACTGTATTGAGTGATATATTTGTTTGTTTTTACAAAAAGCAGAAACTTGAAAATGAGGCATTTATCTATAAATGTATATATTAAATCGATCTGTTTTGAATTGTATTGGTGCTTATCATTTGCTACTATGGTATTTTCAAATTAGTGGAATAAGAAGACAACATTGTGAAACAAATAGAAATATGCTTGGAAACAAAAACCAACTAAATTGGAGAAAGGCAATTGTAGAATAATCAAAAGGCAGACAAAAACCTAATAGGAAATACAGCAATTAAATTCTAAAAATGGAACGAGGAATAAGAAAATTGCGTGTTGGGGGGGTCATAATGGAAACACACAGAATTAATTTCCCACTGTTTCCATGACAGCCAGTAAATTCTCCCCAGTTCCAAGTGAGGAAACCAAATTGAAGAAGAAAGGAAAAACAAAGATGAAAATACAGTCCTGAAACAGATTAATATTAAAACAGAGAAACTGACTGGGAACAGTAATGTGTGCAGGCAGATGGTGGCATTTGCTCGTCGCATTTCATAACACAAAGCCATCTCAGTTTGCTGGGGTCACTTTTGCTCCCATCGACGGGAGCGTTTGCGACAGAGACGAAAGCTGCTCAGAAACACTTCCTGGAGGGCAGATCCAGTCATCTGTTCCTTGCCACAGAGCCTTTAGTCAACTTGGTTGGAACAAGACAGAGAAAAACATTTAACTCTGCTGCAACCTAACAGATGTCGCCCATCACTTTCTGCAGCGAAGCCCATTATACAACTGGTGATGTTTGCTCCATCCATCCCTATCTTCTCATTGACACTGTATTCTTAAACACCAAATCCAGTTTACAGCAACCCGATGAGTCACTGGTGAGTGCAGGCCTCCGCAATGTACATTTCAAACCATTTTGACCCTTTTTTTGAATTTCATTTATTTATTTACTATTAATTTGGATTGATAGCAAAACAGCAGCTGTATAGCTGCACACTGAAAACATGGACAATGTCACTGCACACAAGAAAATACTTTTGCAAAACCTTTACAATCTGTATCTACTGTATAGGCAGTAGCTGTTGATGTGAGGAGTGTCTGACTTCTTTTCACAGAGCACATCTCTTCTGAACGTCACAAACATCTGTCAAATACCAAAGCTACAGGTTTAGCTTTAGAGCGACACTTTTTTTTAGTGTCTACCTCGGTTATTATTACCACTCAAATAATAAATAGACTAAGCTGAACCCCAAACGGCATAATCAGTATCTTCAGTGTTTAAACATTGACCTGGTGTCCTTATTTTGGCTGTTTTTTTGTGGTACACACAAATCGACCTGGCAACCCCATTAAATGCTTAACTGATGCGATCACAGGGTTGTTTTCCACCCACAAGCCGGAGCAGAGTGCTCTCTGTCTGCACTCTGTTTACCATCTGCGCTCAGCCACAAAGACCCCTGGCTGTCCCCAGTGACTGAGCAACACCCCCAGTGGACATCGGGTGTCTGGCCTCTCCTCCCCTCCCCTGCTGTACTGGATGAGCTGTGTGTCCCTTTATCTCCTGAATCACAGATTAACGTTATAAAATGACATTCACTTTATGCAGCTTGAAACAGGTGAGCAAAAACAACCTGACATTAAAACAATGTGTTGTTTGAGGTGTTAATTACTGTTCAGTAAAATAAATATCCTTAATCATTATGCATATTCATTTCTGGCTTGGAAAAAAAAATGTATGAAATTTGTTTAAGCATACTGCATTTTTGAAGCTATGAAAAATTGAAAGAAACACTGTGCTTCTAGGAGGATGTATGACTTTAAAACATTAAGACAGAAGCCCAGTAGACAACTGCAGTCGGTTCCTGCATAAAATCACTTGTAAAAATATTACAGAGGCAAGTATTAAAAAGGCTGTTTGGTGGATTGCATTGAAATTCTTCTCCCATCAGACACCGACTTGCTGACAGTAATATTACAGGTGTGATGGGAGGGAGTGAATTAATGCTGGAAAACTTTCTTCCACCAGCCAAAAATTGCATTAAGGAGATGGTTAAAGTTTGTGAATTAGTATGGTTACAAATTAATCCTGCTTATTTAACTGAAAGTGCAAGATTGGGCTTAAATACTTTGAAAATGCAATTGGGAGGGTTTAAATATACAGAAATATGGCCAAAGTCTTAATTTTTTACTAGCCATTTGTTATGATTTTTACCGTACAGTAAAAGAAGAAAACCAGGTATTAATTCTGGGGTTTAGTAAAAAAATTAACATGCGATTATTCCTTTGAGAGAACCACTTCATCACGACGCCCTCGGCTTTGATGAGTTAACACGAAACAGCTGATTCATCATTAGTTATTATAATACACGCTGTGTGGTTAACAGAAAGACAAAAAAGATGCTGATTTGTAACTGACAGACAGTCAGTAAGGGCTTATGCTGCAGAACATCTCTGGTCAAGCACAGCCCTTCAATCGGAATAAGAGCGGTGTCTAAATGAGCAAAATGCAAATGGTAATCAGTTAAAGATAGTTCTGATTTCACTGGTCAGAAGTGTCTCACTTAAGGACAGAATTAGTATAAAAGTTCACGCAAAGAAAGTTCTGATGGTATGAGTAATAGTGAAAATAGGGCATTAGAGAAGGTAAGAGGCACAGAACGTTTTCGATGTTGTTCCGTAAAAATGTTGGGGTGTTTTGTTTTTTTTTTTTTGCAAATTCTCTAAAGTGTCTGCAGTTTTATTTTTGAAACTCGGGGTGAAACCGTTGTCTGCTTTATTAAGCACAACAGATTTCATGATGAAGGCTGGAACAAAAGCTTTCGCACTGTGTGGCCTGCAGGAATGATAGCTCAATGCTATAAACCATACATAATAATTAAATGAGCACAAAGCATACAGCATTACTTCACATCAATTTATTTCAAATTATCACTTATTATTTGTAATTAAAGCCACTTTTCCCATAAGGTAAAATGACATTCTTTAAAAAAACGAAACTAATCATGGGAGATCATATATAAGAAAATATGTGGAAACTAAATTTAACACACTTTAGTATTATCATGTATTACATTGTTAAACATATCCACTAATTATATACAAAAAATACTTTTAAATACCTATTCTTTAAAGCAGCAGGAATTCAGCTTTTTTCCTACTAATTTCTTGCAACAGTGATACAAAAATGAATAACAATATGCTGTTTTTATGATAAGAAGTCTGTAGAAGGTGGCACAACTTTTCTCAGCTGGCCTCTTTCTGGTTTGTTTTGTGCAGATAAACTGACATTTGAGGGACGCATATACATGTATATAAACGTATATCTTTGGAAGAGGTTGGCAACCCATGTGAGCTTTACTATTGCAGTGAACATGTTCCAAACAACACTCCTCCACAATTAATTGTAGACCCTTTCTTCTTCTAGTCCCACAAATGTTTGAAACTGTCTTAGAAACCTGAGGTTGGAACAAATCCTGGAGATGCCAAAAATATACAATCCTTACTCCTGAAATAGTGCTAAATTTAAAGGGCATAGACAAAGATGTAACACTTTCTCCAAAAGTCAATTTTGCACTTTAAAGTACTGCAATCGGTACCGAGGATGGAGTATATCTAAAATCAAATCATTCCTGGTCCTTGAGAGATGTGATTGCAGGAAAATGAACAGAGATGCGGAATCCGAGCCGTTCCAAATCCACGGAGATCAGAACTCTTCAATCCACTCAAGAGCAAATACGATCGCAAGCAGCCAGATCAAATACACTGACAAATTACTCGTCCATTTGCACAGGGCCACTCCAGTCTCAGAGATAAATACCCCTGAATCAAGCTTCTGAACCTTTTGATCACTGGATCCATGAGGACTTTTAAAAGGAATTCCCAACTGCAAGGTGATAAAAGGCAAGACAGAGAATCTAAAATAGTGAAAAATGGCAGGGTTCCAAGTTAGAACCTGAGAAGGTTGTAATCCTGCAACACCCAACACAGATTTAGAGATTCCACAAAAAAAAAAAAATATGTGCAGATTCAGAGTTAGCATTGACAGTCACTGAATTAGATTCTTTTACTATGGCTCTAGCTGCTCATGTAGACCTAAAATTATGCAATAAGTATAAATATAATCCTAGCAGACCAACAAAAAATTGACATGCAACCTCATCACAGCCAAGTTTTGGGGTTTCTGCTTGTAACAGCAGGGAGACACTGCTGGCTGAGCCTCAAGTACGTCTCTGCTGCCAGAAATTAGCTGCAGGCGACTGGAGTTGTGATGACCTGGGAGAGAGAAAGCAGTGATCCCGGTGCGGCAGTTAAAAAAACGGGTTGGAGATTTGGTCAAAGAAGCAGCAGTTTGGTATGCAAACCATTATGTGGGATCAGAATCTCCAGGCAGAGTGGAACAGAGGAGACAGGATGCCCAAAATGAACAAAGTAGGGGGTAGGCGGCAAGGCAGAAACTGAAAGGGCCAAAACAAAAAAGCCACAGAGTAGAAGGAACTCCAGTAGGCGAAGAACAGAAGGAACTTGCCTCATGTGCTTCATGGATGAATGGCAAAATGGAGAAAAAAAGGAGTGCACACCTTACCAGCTGTGCTAATGGTGTTGTCACCTGGAGCCCAGTTTGACACCAGGACACTGTGATGCATTTAGCTACAGCACTTGGTGACAAAATTAATTCTATAATTGTAACAGAAATATCCATGAGCAAATCCACAAATGAAACACTACTAAGCAATGAAAATACCACACTGAGTAGAGTAGTAACAATACGAAAGGTGCACAGAGGTTAAAATGACTGAAATAATTAGTTGGCCAATACTATCTTCTGGAAACACCTGGTTGCTCAAGCTTTTGATCTACAAGCAATGGAAATTCATACGTAGAATACCGGTCAGATGTACTGTCTGAAGGGATGAGTTTTCAGCCTGTGCTGGAAGATAACCAGTGACTGCATGATTGCACATTGTTGGGATAAAATGTTTTGAGGGAAATATGCAGGAATTACAACCCTCAGCTCTGCAGTCTCAGCACAGGGTAGCAGAAAATGGAGACGTGCTTTGACGTTTAACAGGAGGGCTTCCCGAAATGAGCTATTAAATGGAAGGTCTAAGTCAGGAGATCCTGAAGATTTTTCATTTGCTGAGAAATGATTCTGAATTGTGGGCATTATTTTCTCAGAACAAAGAAAACGGGGACACAGGTTAGGACATAAAAAAGAATATTAGAACTATTAGAACAATACGCCGTTCTTGACCCATCACCTTTCCTCAAACTTAACCTTCGGCTGTTGTTTTCCAGATCTTTGAAACAGACTTTGTTCCTCACACTTTTGACCACAGTGAAGTGTAGATACTGTATGTATGCTCTGCTCGACAAAGCAATTTATCACAGGTAAGTTCTCAATGGCTGTTTATCAGGAAAGTACACCACGAAACCAAGCGGCTTAAGTATTCTATTCTAGATTATACCAGTCATATGCTGCATAAGCTGACCTTCCATTTATCTCCAATATAAATATTAAAAATTTTCTCTTTTTTTCATCCAGTAGGAATTTTAGGCCTTGTTTGATGTGCCGCTTACCTGCTGTGCTACCATGCTGCTCACAGAAAAAACTATACATATGAAAACACTAACAAGCACAGCTTGTACCGCACAACAAAAATTTAATAGATCACATTCATAGAGTATATATAACCATTTGCTATTTGTCAGTAACTAGATATAGTGTCATATATGACTTTAGTCTCTTTTGTTCACTGACTGCAGCATCACAGCACATTAATAAATAGGAAAAGGGTTAAAAAAAAAAGGCAATGCCACGTCTTGATTGTTACCCGGAAGCTCAGAAGCTCTCTTAAACACATGTTAAACTAATTTTAGCTTAAACTCCAATTCCACAAACAACTTTATTTTATATCTGCAGCAGTTTACATCAATTTTATTAAATTCCATGTGGCAAAATATACAAATTATGGACTGTGTAGTTGCTTTCAAAATGAATGGTATAACAATCATGTCCATCCTTGGAGGATTACCAAATAACACACCTGCCAGTTTGATAAATGTTACGCCCAAACGTCAGGTTTGACATTTTTTAATTAAATACATTTAAAACCTTTTTCTACTGAGGATTCCTGTTACAGAGCTAATGTTTGCACAGTTAATTGGTATTACTGCCTGCTGTTTGGTATGGTTTTTAAAATAATCTGCTAGAGAAACATAACTAACAGCTACAGTTTAAAAAAATTTTTTTTATTACTGTGTGGATAAACAGTATAAAATTATTCTTTTGGATATAAACACATGTGGTAGAGAAGATGATAAATACAAACTGACAAGAATGACTGACTTGATTCTTGTATTCTTGGGACACTTAGTCTTGCACAGGTTTGTAAAAATTCATGCCAGGTATGTTAAAAACAGAGATTCTCCCTCAAACTACACACACACACACACACACACACATATTTTTTTCCCACGAGTGGCACGTTTTATTTCAGCTAATAAATTTAATCTGACATATGATTGCATTGATGTTTTTAAAATTGATGCCACCCAGTTTGCAATTTTAAAATAATTAATTTTACCTCTATTCTACTTAAATCTTTCATTACGCTTTTAACAGAATAAGCAGAATGGTAAAATCAATATCCAATAAAAACAGATCATTATTCTACAAATATAATAATGATACTGTAGTGTGTTTAGCACTGCAGTGCTGTTTTTTTGGGATGTATATAGATCATGTAAGAGTATTCATTACATTCCTTTCTTAGTTGCTCTTTGGCTCATCTGACTTATTATGAGCCTTCCATGGGAAAGGGATATTTCAGCATTGGTGAACTATTAAAATTAGAGTTAATGTAATAACATTTTCGCAGTCCAAGTAAACAGGGTATGATTCTAGTGATGGACTAAAGGACCTCCAAGGCCTGTAACACCTCGAGTCTTCTGTCCGCGCAACCTGGTGAAACCTAAACTGCACGCCCAGCCGTTTCACTGTGGAAAAATTAGAGGTAAAAACCAGTGAAAACAATGCAAACTTGAGACCATCAGGTAGTGCGCAGAGGTCAGCTCTATAATAAGGGATTGTCACAACAAGAATTTACAAACAATTCCTCTTGGACTAAAACCAACAGTTTGCATCAAGAGATTAAGAAATGGGTAATTCTCATTCTCCTCGGCAAACTCACCTATACCCTTTTTCGGCTGAATTAACGGCTCGACAGACGGTTCCTCAAAGCCCGGGGAACGCTAAGCATACAAAACATACCCATTGCAAAATTGGGCCTGCTGAGTTATTTTGAAGATACTCATATTTTCCTTTCTGTACAACAGTGGATTGACACGGGCCCTCACTTCTGCCTGGGGTCAATGTCCCTACTCCATCACTACTCTCAGTGCTCTGAACTTAGTACCCCTGTATCGGCAATGCTGTCGATCCGAGGTGCAGATTGTAAAGATGGCGCCGCTCTGCCTTTAAAAACAACCATCGGTGTTGCACTACTTTACTAGCAGCTTTGTGCTGACATGACACACTCCTGGTACAAACAGTTAACTAACCAGTTATCTAGTCCTGTTATCATCTGTCTCTATCCTCAACATGGATTTATATTCACCAGACACTGTCGCTGTAAAGTCTGATTTTCCAGCAAATGATAACATTATCACTTGGCTAATTTCTCAGGCTCTGTCAACATACTTTCCACCAGTACAAACAGGTCAGACCTGTATTATTGCTCAGCTTTACGGGTGGTCTTGGTTATTTGTGTTGTTTGAGCTGGTGGGTGGAGATTCCAAGGCAAGGGGCAGTATGAGCTGTGATAGACAGGTCTGCACTGCCCGCCCCTGCCAAGCCAAATAAATGATGACCAGCTCCTACTATTTGGATGTGTTAACATAGAGAAACATACCGTATCAGCAGCTGGTCTGAGAAACTTAAACACCAGAGAGAGATGCAAGGATTCGTAGATGCTGGCTTCTGTGTAATGTTTAATATTAGAGGTTTTGGTTGTTTGTTTTAGCAAAAAGCCATCCTGCTTTATAGCCTGAAGGGGGCCGTGTCCCTGTTTTTCCTGGAAAAGAGCCTTTCTGCTCAGGATACCTGCCGTCATTTTGCCTCTGTCCTGCACGTGTGGCCACCTACACCCTGCAATTGGCTACACAAGCCCGAGGGAAACGAAAAACTAAATGTTTTTAATGTGGTCTTCTATCCCAGTTCACTCAAATGTCGACTGTCTAGCTGCCCCCCCACCGGGTACAGACAGCACCCCCCCCCCCCAAAAAAAACCTCTTCCAATATGTTCCCACTGTCTACTTGTCTATACTATTGGCTGCCACGGTGCTGTTGGTGAGTAATGCTTTATTGGTTTAAAATGTTTCACTTTTTCCATTAGCTGAGGTTTTCATTGCCTAAATGGATTGCTACATTCTCATTTTTCACAATAGTTTGAATCCCTATCCTTACAACCTTAATTAACCATCAAACCATTTATTGCTTTTATGGACGCAACTCAGCTAGAACTGCATGAATACAGTGTTCAGTATTTTACTTAGTATTCTAATGAAATATCCAATTAAGATAATAGTGCAGAAAGCTGCTTTGGACTAGTAATATGCGTTATGTATAATAACGTATTTTTTTAACATAAGATGGCACATCATAACATAATTTTCCTTGGGATACAACACAACATTGTATAATTTGGAATGATATTAGAGCAGTATAATCACTCTTAACAAACCACTGCATCTGCATAGTTTACAAGATATGCATTTTGCATGTTATTTTTAAAAAATTTAATCGGTGTAGACAAGGAGAAAACAAAAAAATGGATGTAATCAAATTAATGAAGACATACGGCATTTTAGTATTGTTAGTTTAAAGAAAACAGACAGGCATTAGAAGTCTGTTAATTTATTTTTGAGTCTGAACTTGCCATACGTGACATTGTAACTACATCTCCAAACACATTGTAATATTAATAACAAAAAGCACCATGACCTTAAACTTTCTACAAGACTTATTCAGCTTTGCTGTAAACATAGGAAAATGATTTTATTTTGAAAAATCGGCGATATTTCCTTTACACTCATCTCTCTCTCGCTGATTTTCATTAACCACTTAACCCCGGTTAGCGCCATCGAGGTCTAAGGCCTATCCGAGTGTCAATAGACAGACAAGCTAGACAGGATGGAATACAACCTGGATGGGATGCCAGTCCACTGCAGGGTGGCAACATTCACACATACACTTGCAGTCACGCACTATGGACAATTTACAGTTGTCAGTGTATCTGATCTGCATGTGTTTGGACTATGGCAGGAACCAGAGAGAGTTGGATTTAAACCTACGGCCAAACAGTCCCTCCGCAAGTCTCAACACTAATCATTTTAAATATTTCCACTGTTCTTCTGTAATTGTTAGCAGTTCTTTTTAAAACATTAAGTTGTTTTTATTGGTAAAGAACACTGGAGCTTTTGTCTCAAATTTGTGTGGATCTGGACTGTTTCTTATTGTGTTTATCAAATTTTTGAGGGTAAATTTCATAAACAATCTCACCAGTGTTTCTTGGAATGTACTGCATGTGGAGAATTTAGCCTCATTTGTTCTCAGGGTTACACAACTGCAAGTAGTCAATATATTGCTCAGCATTAAGTGTGAAACAAAAACATGAGGGAGCAACTGGGAACTGTAGTCTCCTGCAGCATCAGATATGCAAGGTGGGCCGTCCAGGTCGAAACCGTCTGCTTTCAAACACTGGCAGCACCTGTTTGGATTTTCTTTATGGTAATGGCATGTTATTTAGGAGCTGCAAGTGTTTCTGTCAGGAGATAGGATCAGTCAGGCTGATAGTGTGATTTATAGGCCCACTGCGCATTTACTTCAAAACAGGGCGGTGAGGAAAAGCGATTAAGTCAAACCAGTGCTTTTCCATCAGTGCACATCCCCTTACACAGTGTGCACACTGTACCATTCCTACCTCCAGCCATTAACTCAGACACAACCGTGGCGTTTTCAATTTCAGCCGTAACTCGAAACAAAAACAAAGATTTAAAAAAAAAAAAAAAGAGAGGAAAGAAAAGAAATGGCGATGTCAATTATAACATCGAGGGAATCCAAACAGAGATGGATGGCAGGAGGACTGTGCTGGGGGATTCGGAGAGAGAGACGGTAAGATAAGAATCGTTCTGGGTGCCTCCGGCTCTGACTGAGCTGAGGGCAGCACCATCCCAGACCCCCACAGCCGGCTGTGCTCCTTGATTTATTATCCTGTCGCCGCCTTATCTGCATATCCATGACACTCGCCCTACCTACACTAATGACCCCGCGTCCTCCAATTAGTAGCCCAGGCACACCGTCTCTGCCCCCAGGGCTGCTCCCTCTGGGATGGGCCACCGCTGCCCCCATAAATCCACAGGGCACAGGGCCCACCAGCTAATGGCACAGTAATTAGGAAACACATGGCACTGACCTGCACAGATATTCCTGCAGAAAAGAACAGGGCACATGAATAGCTGCTCAAACCTGCTCTAGTCGCAGATGTATCATGCCGGAGAAGCCGCCACCAGTCAAAGTTCTCCGTGAGTCATACAGACGTACAACTATTTCGTTAAACGGGACAAAAGCATCGGAAACAAGTTGCGCTGTTTCCTTTGGAACCCCGTGTTGATCTCAAATACACCATGTTAGCGACACACTAATAGACTATTAAACACCCTTTTCATCGTAAACCATATCTCTAATTACGAACGTGATTCCGAGACATCTGGCACCTGATCATACATTAAAGGTAAACTGGATCAAAAGAAGTTTTGATGTAATAACTGACTAGTAATGAGTGGCCCATGGACACTCATTCTCCTAATCTTGTATAATGATCTCTTGAACTACTATGATTTTAGCTTTCTGAAACCTTGGGACTATTCCAAGTGAAGCAGCTTCAATTAAGGAGCCACTCAAAGGAAATGTGAATTGAGTGCATCAGACCAGGCTGGGCGTAATTGCATACAGTGCGAACATTCCTATTTATTTCCTCATACCCTTCAACATTTCTGTTTACAAGTGGGGGGGGGGGGTGAATTTCTGAGAACAGTCAGCAGCTGGAACTGTATGAATCACGAGACGGAGGTGAAACGGCGATACACAGCAAACAGTAACCTTCGAATAAGTGCTGTTGATGTGGCTGCTTCTGTGGTTCTCATCTTTTCCTCATAATGTTCCTTTTGTTGAGCCCCGCGATTATGTCAGGTCACCGCTTTTGTCAAACTGTTCCTCCTATTGTCCATCAGTCCGCTCAGCCAGGCAAACAGGAATATGTTTGATTTACTCAAGTAAGTTGAATTGGACAAAGATAACAGCCAAATAATAATGGGGCATCCAGGGGCAGTTTCATAGCCTAGTGCTTCTGGAATACACTGTGTTCTGATGTGACCGTACTCATGATCAGCGGCTAATGAAAACTGGTGGTGGAATAATAATAATAACAATAATAATAATAATAATAATAATAACAATAAATGTACACGTTTTTTCTTTCCTTATTCTCCCAGGCTTTCAAAATTTGTATAAGAAAGAGTTTTTTTTTTTTTTTTTTTTTACAGTTAGCACTCCAATTAAATACTTTGCATTTTGACACAACAACAAGTCCTCACTGAAATACCTTTGCCCTCTGACTAGCATCCCTGCCTGCCATTCCTCCCAGAAATGTTTACAATAAGTAGCGCAGCATTGGTACTGAGGCAGCTTCCGTCTAATTCATAGCAGAGTCTTTCTTGCTGAGAATGCGGTTTAAGCTCCATGCTGCTTACAACCAAAGAGCTCCACAGAGATCTATTGATGGTGATTAACAGAAACCATTAGCCAATTGTGTATATATCACCTGCAGTAATTTAAACCTTTTATTTGCCAAATCAAATGAAGAGGGCATATTTTCTCGGGCCTCCTGTCAGTCAGCGCACATGGTGTGGGTCTCACAAGGTGCCAAATGCACGATGAGCTGAAGTGGTTTAAATCAGGGCCGTAAATCTGAGTTCTGCACTGAATCCAGTTTTAAATGACATGCAAAACTGTAGGCCAACCAGTACTATGTTGATTAGTGGCATCATAAAATCATTCGTAATATTCATGGACATCTTACAGTGAGCAGGAATAGCTGCTGCCTCCCAGCCCCTGGGCATGGGTTTCAGCCCAGCTCAGTCTGTATAGAGCTTTCATGTTCTACTGTTCTGCACGGGTTTCCTCCCACTGTCCAAAGACATCCATCTGAGGTTAGCTGGACATGCTGATATTCCCCATCCATCTCTTCCAGTTTGGGGGATTGATATGGGGCTGGCAATGCCACCAGTAACAAGACATGGTTAATTGAAGAGTATAAGAAAGACAAACCAGACAGATCAACTAGGGGGTACAGGCTTGTAAGTCAATCTTGGGGGATGCCAAAGTTCTTCTAGGACTTTAGTACCTTGCAGCAGGCTAGGACAAGTAAAAAAATAAGAATTTTATGAGTATTTCAGTATGGAATAGCTATGAACATTATGTTACTAGTACAAGCTACAGCCTCTACCCCAAATGTAACCTTCATGTAACGTGTCTTCTGAGCTTCAATCGTGCTCCTAAACCCCAAGATGTGTTGTGGTGCTAACATAAGACTAAAGATCACTATTTCCCATCATTAACCAGTACGAACCTGAACAAGGGAGAGAATGCACCCAGTAAGAGCGCATGAAGAGAGGGTGAAAGCGGCATGCTAAATCAAAGATTTAATTCTGTCTCTTCCCACACAGTGCAGCTCATGTCTAACAAATCCAATTAGCACACGCTCCCACTACTCCGCACCGTGCCAGGCATCTGCCAACAGCCCCTAAATCTGGACCAACTCCTTGGGAATTTGTCAAAGTGCACAGGAGAAATGGGTGTTGCCCCACTGAAAAAGCAACCTGCCCTGTGCGTGGTTCATTTCATCACCTGAGCTCAAAGTGTGGCGTGGGTAGCGAGGTTTGTCAGTGTCGATTCAGAAACCAAGCTGAGAAGACAGAAATCATGGGAAATGAGCGGCGGAGCAGGTGTCGGGATCAGAAATGATGCCGATCTCCAGTTCATCCCGCCTCATAAAGTCGGTCACGATGTTTAGCCTTCTGGAGTGTGAAGTTGTGATTTTTTTTTTTTTTTTTGTAAAGCAGCGGGCATATTTGGCGTCGAATGAAAGCAACTATAATGGGTGAAGCTGGGCTACGATGCAAATTGCACCGCAGCCCATCTACTAGTGAGTGACCCAAGCTGAGGGTAAATGTGAAGCGTGTGTTAGATGGTAGCCCAGTGTCAGAGGTCTGGCAAAGCAGACGCTGGAAGGCCTCGCAGATGAGAATAACAGTGGCGTGCCCAAGCCATGGAGCGCGAGCTCGCCTCACTTACCCCACAATCTATTGTTTGCAAAAAAACGAGCAAATCACTTTCTGCAGCTTCGGAATTCACCCAATTTATTTCCAGCCTAACAGGCTTCACTTAATGAGCTGGAGCTAAGCGTCTCCTCCGTTCCGCCAGTGATTGCCGACCACACCAATTACTCTCCTTCCCTCCTCCTCTTCCTTCTGTCTCCCTCTCTTCATCTCCATGCCTGACTTGGACACTCAGTGCCTCTGCTAGTTATGAAAAGTTTCAGAGCAGCTTTTTCAACTGGACAGGGGTTCTAAAGGGGTCAGCATATATGGAACAGCAAATGTATTTTTTTTTCCTTTTTTTTCCCCAACTTTGCCAACTTATTTATAGTGAGAATATGTGTGCAAGAAAAGAAAATAGTATGTCTTATATTCTACATTGTGTTTACCACCCATGTAATCATCTGAATGGCCATTCTAACAAAACACGAAGCCATAGCTTAAAATCTGGAGGTTATAATTACATAATTTACAGTGTTATAGTGTAAATCTCGATATCCTCGACAGCACTGAAAGCAGCCGGTGAAAATTAAAGGCTTAAACCGGAAATTTTCAGGCTGACCCAGATGGCTAAGGAGTAAAAGAGAGGACTGAAGCAAAACAGTTACTGAGACGTGTTTAAAGTTTTAGTAACTTTCAGTGAATTAAAGCTTGGCATATAGATTCCATTTGATTCAGGAAAAGTTAAGCGTAAAGCCTTCTGTGCATATTGAGAGCAGCGAGAACAGTGGAAAATTATTGCAGAATCTCCTTGGTCAGTCTAGTTTATAAAGATGAAGCTTAAATTCGTGGAAAGCCATTTTAAAAGAAAGAATGACAAAGTGCACACAGATATCCGAAGAATACCGCTTGTTAGTACCAAGGACAGTAAAAACGAGATGTGTAAAAGTAGGAAGAAACAAATATAACTGGTACACTACTTCTACACAGAAGACAGAGTCTGACTTAGGATCGATCCATGTGGTCCTGGTGTCATCAGTGTATGTTAAAGCAAGGATGTTGTCTTCTGGTTGTCTAAGATGGATTGAGCGAACACATCTGTTCTGAAAATGGGTAGCCTGAAACTCCTGGATGCTCAATCACTAAGAAAAGCAGGTACAAACAAACAAACAAACAAACAAACAGTAAAAGATTATGAAAGAAACTGCAGGCCAGAGGGCAGACACTGGGATGCTTGGACATATGTTATTCTGTAATTGAACGATTCTGTAGGTCTTACTTGTAACGGTTTATGATGGTGATGGTTATGATGAATAAATGTGGCAGAAGCAGTGTAGATTTAGACAATTTTGTAGACAATTATGTGAAAGGTACCCAAAAGCTTGGATGTAAGGTTACAATTTTATGGAACTATGCTGAATGATGCAGAAGTAGACACTTCCTTTCAAATAAGCTCCCCTACCAAAGGACTGAAGGCCAGCTGCTGCTGCTGTCTTTAATATGAGCTGTTTTATGTGACTGTGTGAAACGTAAATGGTTTTTAAAATATACTTTTCTGTAGCCTTGGAAAGAGAATCACTGCAGTAAGACGGTAGTTGAAACTACCACAATTCAGGTCAATATGCCACATCCCATTGCAGTGTTTATGTTAATGTTTTCAACACAGTTTTGTTCACATACAGGCTGTTAAACTGTTAAATTGTTCAAAACCTCCTTGTTTTACATAAAAATATCCGGGATTTTTCTTTTATTGAAAAATATATGTGTTTTAAAAGAAAAAACAAACGCAATGTAATCACTTTGACAGGAAGTGCTATCAGACTGTATTCCAGCTAAAACCACTTAATCAGAATAGCATAATGCATTTTCTGTTTATTTCAAATTAGACCATTGGAAATCCACATATTTTGAAGGGAGAGCAGTTTGTTAAGCTCATTTTGCAATTAGCACAGCCATTTACATTTTAATGAGTAAGCCATTAAGCTCAGCATAAAGACACAGCAACTTATAGCAGAGTGTAAATCTTGTCATTGTGGGTTTGCTCGGCCCAACTTAGCCAGTCCTTATATTTACATTTTTCGAACCCCAAACTCTTCAGCAATCATTTCTCACTGTCATTTATTTTAATATATTTACTATTAATGTTATAGTCACATTGTGTATACAGTGACGTGGACACGTAAATTGTTGGTAACAAAGTTGCATCAACTGGGTGAGCAGGATGAGCTAACTAATTGAAATTCCACTTAGTGGAAAAGGATTCATGCATAAGAATGTGTGTTACTTAGAAAAGGAAATAAGTGAAAAATGAATGGATTTCTTAAAGAAATAGAGAGCAGAGAAGACTGTCTTTTGTACCTAGACTCACTGTCTCCAAGGAGGGGAATGAGCAAGGTAACGGAGTCAAGGCAGCAACCTCACAGTGAACCGTTTTGGAGCCGTTGCAGGACCAGGAACGGCCACCTGCAGCTTTTGCAGGGCGTTTACGTGCAGGGGACGGCTGCCGGGACGCAATCCTCTATACAGGAGTCAGTTTAGACCCAAAGTGAAGGCTTGTTAAAAGCAATCAGAGGAGAAGGCTGCAATTAGGTGGCACACAAAAGCTACGAGAACTTCATCAGTTGCAATGACGCAGCTGTACAATCATTAAGGCGAGTGATCGGAAATGTATGCAAAAGAGAGAGCACGACGAAAGAAAAACACGCCGGCTTCTTGCGGCTCCGGACAAGGGACGGCGACGTGGAGGCCGATCCGGGAGGACGACGCGGCGGAGGCCTCGCGTCTCTCTCTGCACCACTTCATCTATTTGCAGAGAATGATGGCGGCGCTGTGAGACAGGCAGCCATCTGACTGAAAAGCCTCACTGCTACCCCTCATTAATCAAATGTGTAAAACACTGTCGAACGGCACGATCCTGTTAAACTGTTACAAGGGAATGGCTGAGTCGAATCCCATTTAAACACGATAATGGATGTGGAAAAGGAAGGAGGGATAAATACACAAATGCAGCAACAGTGGTAGCTCACGATAAACATCTGAGCCCTTTTTGCTCAATCAAAGTGATGAACGGACATTTAGCGGTGGAGAAAAAAAACGGAGGACCATTATTTCATAACACCATTACTACTATTTGTACAGTACTACTGTGGCTGATGCCTGCGTGAAAAGAGGCTTACACAACTAACATGTTCTGCACTTTTTTCATAGCCATTTTTACAGCTGGGAGGACTGAAACAGTTCAGATGACATAGCAGAGCCCTTCCCGAGTCTATAAGCCGCAACGTTTTGGGTATGAACCCTGGGATTATACAGCACACTACCTCCTCTTTGCCATAGCTGAACTCCCACGTAAATCATGGAAAAATTCATGTGATGCTGACTAAACTTCAGAACCCTTTGGAGGCTATTGGTCTGTCACCTAAGATTTATATGTTCAGCAAGTTTTGATAAACTGCACTCATTGCTGCAGGTAGGATGTGCTCACAATTTGTTGCACTTTTTTTTTGGAAGTCCAATTTAAGCACATAATTTAATCCATGTCACGGTTAATTAAAGAGTATTGACATTTTACATACATTGGATATAAAGCCTCACGCTGCTCCTCGAATTAAATCTCTTTGATTGATTTTGCCGGACACAGCAGACCAGAGGAAAGAGAAAGTGCATCGCACGCTGGAAGTAAAATCCTGAGGCCACCACACCTCACACCTCGTGTCTTTCTCTACCCTTGTAGGCCACAGGACTAAGCAAACGGAAATTCACATTGCCATTAGTATTGCATTAATGGATTTCCGCAACTGCTTTCTGCGCCTTTCTATTAAAGCATGAAATACTGTTGAGATGTTTTAAACGTGCCGGTCCTGCAATCATTATTCCTGCCTGCATCATTCAATTAGAAGTCAAAACCATCAGTTTCCCCACCAATACACCACCGGGTGTGTGAAAACACATAAATAATTACAAATAGGCTACTTAAAATAAGATATGTGCTCATTTCCCCTTTTGATTTGTATGATCATGAGGGTGCATGACTGAGTCTGACTTTTTAAACGTGGATAGAGTGGGCAGGCTGATGGAGAAGGAAGAGGTCAATCCCATTCCCATTTCCAACCCGCAGTGCACCTCAGCTCAATCACCATCACTCTTGTTCCCTAAAGGAGAGAAACCACGGGTTGTGGAAAATCAATGCGAGGCCTGTTGAGATAGTAGAGAACCAAACAGTGGCTGTAAACGTGCTGATTGTCCTCCATTCCCACTACTGGGCTTCCCCAGCCAGTCATTGGTGCTGATGTCCCAGTGCCCTGTTCATGAACCCATGCGGATGACACACACTGACACAGTGGCTGTGGTGTGCTGACAGCAAGTAGCCCGACAGGTGCTATGATGCATCGTGGTACTCCTCAGACGTTTCTGGGCCTCAGAAATAAATAATGGATCTGTGTAAAGGGAGCAAAGTTTCCTGCCACAGAAGACATATGATTCATGCCAGTGTATGAATGTGTGTAATTCTGCTGCACAAAATCGTGGCCTAGGTATGGAAAACAAAGCTAAATCAATGCCGGAGTGCGCAACTTTCTTACAGTTTGAACAAAGCACATAATTTCCCAAAAGAATCACTAAGTATCCTCAACAGTACACGTTTCACACGTGTACTAACATGTTTCGATTCAGCACGACGGAGCAGCATTCAGAAGTTCAAATTATAAATGAACTGTAAATTATTCAGCGAGTTCATACACATTTTTTAAGAACACCTGAGTAGCTTTAGAGAACAGTACATTCTTCTGAGACATAAAACTCATCTTCATTAAACTTAATAAAAAAATGCTATAAATAATATACAAATAATATAAACTTAAACAATAAAATGGTTTAACAGAACACTTCCACATGTTTGAAATTTGCAGTTTATGTACCCATATTCAAAAGCTGAAAACATTTATGTATCATATCCTGCCCTCTAAGTATATATCTGCATAGAACTTATACATTTCTTGTATCAGAAGACAATAATAATCTTACAATACAATACTCTTGTACCACATTATTAAAAAGTTAATCCAAAATGTGACGAGGAACTATTAGAGCATTGAATTTTGGCTTTATCCTTGAGTTTGTGCTCCACCGTGAGCATCGATTGGACGTTCCTCCGAAAAGGGCGACAGTTCAAGACATCAGTTGCTGCTTCTACATCTCGTACCCTGAGAACCAGGCAGCTGGACTTTACGTTCCCATGACAACCTTCACTTCTATTTCCATAGAAACCAGAACCCCTCCTAATACAAGAATAGGAAGCAGACAGCATTCCTCTGCAAATTCCTCTGTAATGCCATTTACACCACAGAACACAGTGCAAAATTAGCTTTGCCCAAATTAACATTACCAGAAACTGATGGGAAGTAATTATAAAAATATGGAACACAATGGTTTTAGTCTATCATCCATGCTTTCCTTAATGATGAACATTGCTTCATAAAGGGGGGAGCTGATGAAATTTCCCACATTAAAAATGTCTTTGAATGCATTCGACATAATATTAAATACCAAATACTACTTAAGTTACCAAAACACTCATTTTCAGTTCCCAGGGTAACAAACACTGGGAGCACTTTTTTTAACCTTTTCCCTGTTGATTAATAATATTATATAGGAGTAAGTAAAGTAAACTATTATGTTAGCAGATATATATATATATATAGTTTTACGTAGCCTATTTGTAATTTTTTTTGTAATTAATATTGTAATTATTGTATGTATTTTCACACATCCAGTGGTGTATTGCTGGGGAACTGAATGGTGCAGGCAGGAGTAATGAGTGCAGGACAGGTATGTTTAAAAAATCTTGACTGTGTGTGTGCGTGTTACAGATATATTCTACATTTAAAAAGCTACAATAAGTATGCCCCAAGGGAAAAAAAAAACTTAATTCCACAGGTGCTCATGTAACCCAAGAAGTGAGCAGCAACGCCGGTGCCTTGGCTTGGAAAGAATGGCAGTAATGAAATGGTAAATGGCTCTAATGAAATCCCCCCGTTGCATAGAATTGTAATTAACTCCTGCAGTCAATCATGGCTCTTAATGCACAGCAAAGTTCAATCAGCCAAAATCTCTTTAGCTATGAGATTAAAACAAGAGAAATCAACTGCTTGCTGTTCTGCAGAGGCTGCCAGCAGTCGCTCAGGAATCTCTCTCCCTTCTGTTGTTAGTTTGCAATGGGCACACAAACTTATTTCATTATTGCTGCTGTAAATCTGAAGCTCAACTCTTTTTAGCACTAAAACCCTTTTTCCAAATAGAGGCCACTGGTGTTTAGTCAAATTAATCAATTTGCATGTGGCTCTGTGTCACTCTCAACCATCCGCCCTCAAGTGTGTTATTAACTTTAACATGTTATTAAATCACCATTTACGCACAGTGATTAAGCTGACAGAGCACCAAAACATTAGCCATTTCTAAACAAATGTATGTATATAACTATATATATATATATATATATATATATATATATATATATATATATATATAAATCTTAAGTTCCATTAAATGGGAACTGGTTGCTAAACACTAAACGAAATATTATCTAAACGATGTAAATGAACGCTTACATTCCAGGGACGTATGGGCACAGAGTCAGATGGAGGTTAGTTAAAACATCACCGATGCACAGTATTCACCTGCCTCGATGCCCCTAAAGCCTTTCTTAGGTCAGAAGTTGAAAAGAAATCCAATTAAAAAGTGAGAAGTATTATTAACTGTCCACCCAGCACACCCTAACACACAGTCTCGTAAGGAAGAGAATTATACTGTAATGTACTTCAAATATAGAAATATAATTTTATACTTCTTGGAGAGGGGAATTGTGCAGCTGTTTAATGCATTTAAAAGCATAATTTTCTCAAAATTTCATAGATAGATTTTGAAACTTAATGAATTATATGGCATGTGTTATCTTTAACCACCTCACTGAAACTTCTTATAAAGAAGCATATAATAGCCATATAGATTTTAAAACAGGCTTCTGCCTACCGAAATCCCACAGGGACCTACCCCCTTAACAAGGTAACTTTCAGTTTAGTCCTCATTTGGTCACATTTCTCATAGAACTCTGCTGTTTAGCTATTTTGTTCTGCAGATTTAGTCTCAAATCTTAAGTAAACAAACACAGGTTATTAATTTCAGAGAGCAAAAAAGAAGGAAAAAAACGGAAATGCTCTGTCTTCAGAGTTCACTGATATATGGTGCGCACTGCTACCCAGAGTCAGTGTGTAGGATAAGATGAGAGAGACAAGCTTTGGCAAATCGACGTCTAATGTAAGTAAGTATAGAGCCCATCTAGAGTTATAGCGCCAGTCCTTTCTGTGTCGGATGTTAAAGTGCCAGATAAGAGATAGGAAACATCCTAAACTACATTAGTCTGCTTCAGTTTCATCTTCATATGCTCTCAGGTTTCCTCATTTCAAAGAAATATGATGTTGGTCGGATTTGAAGGGAGCTTGTGCAGACCTGTTTATTACCTTCCGCATTGCGAGGCGGGGGGGGGGGGATCAATAGCAGTGTTCATGTAGCGTCATTTATCTTTAATAGTGTGAACTCTCTTTAAACCCTCACACACACAGTAGTGCCGCTTGGAGTCGAAACCCAAAGGCACACAGATGAGGTGAAACCACGACCGAGGAGCTTTTGAAAGCCTCAAATGAAGACGCCTATAAAAGATAGAGATGCAGTGTGACATCAGATGCAAAGTAGTAATAAATGTGCATTTCATGCTGTGTTTATTTTTGTATGCTGGCATTAACCTTGACAATTATGTTGTGCTGTTTACCATCACCGGTGCCTAGAAGAATCTGGGGGAAAATATAGATAGGGAGACAGAGGGAGGGGAAAGCTTGGTGCAGCATCTGCAGATGACGCGAATAGGGATACAAACTTGGTGGATATCACAGGTTGCCTCATTTACATTTACATTTATTTGTCTAGCAAATGCTTTTCTCTAAAGCAATGTACAATTCAGAGTAAACAAAAGTGTATTTTGTCAACAAACGGAGCAATAAAGATACCGACACACAATTCTCAAAGTACAATCACTTAGACCAACATGGCGTTTAGTGCAAAGTCATCATTTAGTCATCATTCCCCACACCGGAGCCCATCCTATCTGCACCTGATGGCTCTGTACGTCTCGTTTTACAAAACTCAATACAACTTTCCCACATCTTGTACCAGACCTGACCACCTGCCTCTGTGTAAATACATGCTTAGCCCAACAGAACATATCTCATATGGTCCTCAAAGGAAAACTGCTATTGTTTATCATAATTATTCACAATGATAAATCATTTTGTTCCAGGGCAAAGGCTGAACACAGAGCAGTCAACGGAGACAGTGGTGCCTGCGAGTGATGCAGGTACCCACAAGGCCGGCCGGGAGCGGACAGGCAGTAGGTGTGGTGTGTAGGACCCCTGGGCAGTGGCTGTGCAAACACAGAACACGTGGGCCCTGAACCTCTGCCAGCTCTCTGTCAACCTCCCCACCTGCTACCTAATGGCCTTATTAGGGCAATAGCAGCAGGCTCACGCCGTGGAGCAGCAGGGCAGGCGGCGCCACCTCCGCGCGCTGACGGATTGAGCCACCGCTATCTGACGGGCTGTCAGTCAGGCTAAGAGCCTCCCTTTGATTGTGTAGCCGGAGCGCTTTGTAAGCATTGTGCCCAGTGGATTTATTTGTGTACCCACAGCATCCCCCAAGCTTACTTAAGGTTCACACTTTCACGCCATGATTTTCTTCAATTAATTCAGGTCTGACTAAATGTAATAAACGAATATTTACCACCCAGAAAAAAAGGAATAAACCATCTGCAATACACTATAAATGACGGCTAATAATTGCTAATAAATTTCATCTCTGTCTATCAAACTAATTTACTGTAAAGAGACTGTATAACATCAGTTGGATTTTTTTTTTTTAAAAGCATGCATTTTTTAGTAAATGTGTAACATCAGTTGGCCTTGAAACCTCTCATTGCAGAATTACTGTCATGGGCAAATTATTTTTTGCCACCACCTCACTTTTTTTTTAAACCACATTTAGTCAGTATAAATTATGTAATACAATACAAATTCATAGTTTGTCTGTCCCTTTCTGTTTCATATGCAGAGGATACACTGTGCCCAGAAAATGAAAATATCACCAAGAACACTCCAAACTGGATCTGTTACTCAATCACTTGTGTAGAGAAACAGGACTGAATGCCAATCGCCATGGAAAGGACTGCATTGCAGGTTTCCTGAGACACTTGTATCACACCCGTGACAATTAAAATGTCTGACCACCAACCCCAGTAACCCTAAAACAAACAGCCATGAGGCAAGATGAAAGTCTCCGAGGTCCCTCTGTTTATGGAAGGCAGCATTAACTGCGGCTGTGGGCATCGACGTCGGTGACACTGATTAATGTCTAAGAGTTCCCTGCCACCGTGGCCCTGATGATAAGGTCCCCGTGGAAGATAAATCAGCCTTCGGCACCCGGACAGATCTGCCAGTGCTTGACAGCTGTCAAAGACCAATGAGACGGAAGCCCCACAGTGCTCACCCACAAATCTAATGGTCCAAACAAATACAAATACTTCCACACACAGACGTACAGAGAAACGCAAGAAACCGCACACCTGACCGTACGTCAGGAATCAGTCACCGTTCATTATCAAACACCCATATACAGCTGCTACGAAAGGGAGCTCGAAACAAAGCTCCTCGGGTTCTAACAGCCAACTATGCTCACAAATCTGTTAAGTTCACGTAGGGTAAATCTATGGAAATTCTTCGGCGACACATTGCGTGTATGGACTGATTCATCTTGAAATGTTTGAGAAGAACACCTGCTGTGTGCTGAGTGCTAATACCTGTGTCTTCTTTTGGGACAGCATTGTGAACCAACTCTGGATTTATTCCTGGC
Source organism: Arapaima gigas (assembly GCA_900497675.1). Taxonomy (NCBI): domain Eukaryota; kingdom Metazoa; phylum Chordata; class Actinopteri; order Osteoglossiformes; family Osteoglossidae; genus Arapaima; species Arapaima gigas. The sequence continues at coordinate 855,508 of UFQX01000069.1, forward strand.
TCCCGCTGCACAGCCACTGATCAAGGTGCTTAGCCTGAAATGCTCTACAAAGACACACCCTGCTACATAACTGGCTAAATGGCTTGGCATACAGATATAACGTTATAAGTCGCCCTGCTTGCTAAATGAAGGTTAATGATAATAAATCCTAAGCAGCTGCCCTGACTATGCAGGAGACCACAGGATGATCCATGAAGAGTGAACCAGTGCAAAGTGCTGATCATGAGGACACCAGTGTCAGTTAAACCCATTTCAGAGACTGGAGCCAACAACGTGGTCTTACGCTGCTCAGACTTCACGTTCTCCCTGTGCTCTAGTATAAAGAGGACACAGCCACGTGAGACTGCTCATCCAGCCCCTCTCGACGGCTCTGTAGCAAACCCTCACAAAATGAATGTTTTCCACAGTAGTCTCATATTGCATTAATACCACACGCTTAAATTTTTTTTAAAAATGGCTTGTTTTCAGGACCGAACCAACTTTCAAGCTATCTTATCTACACAGAGATTTGGAGGGAAATACTTTCTGAAGCACCGGCCACATTAGAGACATGGAGAGTTTTTCCAGACAGACCTAGCATCCTTGATTTATTTACCTTTGCGAGGTTCTGAAGGCATTATTCCATTGACACACAAAGCACACTCAATATGGGAATTACATAAGGCAAACGCGGAGCAGATGTGTCACCTTTGTTGATTTAAATCAAAAACTGTACCATTATAAAATGTCTCTGTTCATATCATGCATGAACAGCTGCTGGGAGAAGACAAATCCCCAGGTGAAAAAATATCTGTCTGACAAGTTTAGCTGCACCAGTGCTGTAACACAGAAGGCCCCCTCCCGCGTCCTCAGGCTGCTTGTACCAATTTAATGCTCTTTTGCCCTCATGAGGGAATAGAGAGTCACCCCCCTCCACAATTCCACACATTAAACGTGGAGACAGGTAATGAAATCACTCATTTGAAAGGTGATTTTGACTCATATGTTGGGATTATGGAGTCAATTTTAAAATATTACTGTGAGAACAAGGTTTGAGTGCTCGGATAAAATTTACCTTTAGCATTTTTTGTGCATGTGAGTCGGTTCAAATAATTTTACTGAAGATGTTTGCTTATGTTACAAATAGCCTTTATTCTGCTTTTTTGCAGCACCTTCTCATATCGTGTACGATGTAACGTCTATGTGCAATATGTAATATTTATGTCTCAAGGTGAACCTGAGAGTGAAACTGTTTTACCGAGTAGCCTCATAACTTCCAGTTAAGGTCTATCTTAATAATGTCAGTCCGACTTGACTATGTTTGGATTGTTAGTAGCTTAATTTAAACCGGACAAAAGATTAAAAACATCTCCCCCATTCATTCCAGGGCTATATTATTTTTATCTTCATTTTATTATTTTTTTGGTTAGACATAGCAAGGAGGCCACATGACCTGTGCATCTAATGGATTTAGGTATTAATTCACATGAACCAATTATGATCGACTGCCCAACTCTTTCTTTCCTTTCAAAGGCAATTTAAACCAATACACCGCCCTAAAACTTTTCCTCTAGCCATTTCCATGCGCTCCAGCAGAACTCCTTTAGTCTGCACGAAGCTTCACTCTCAGAAGGTCTGCATGTCTCACCTGATACGATTTCTGATTACTTCAAGGAGCTTTTAACATGTGTTGAAACCAGAGAGGGCTGGTTATTAAAGCAGACCCCCCACTTGAGTCAGTATTACCTGCCCATCTGCTTATGTGACTCCCTGCTGCTCCTTGACAGATGTTACGACCCCAGATACCCTCGAGGCACCCAGAAATTCTAATCAGGTCTCAGACTCATCAGCAACCCACCTCACAGTGCTTCTAATCACACTGGTGTAACAAACCCATCATGATCATAATAGCACCTTGATTTCTACCTGCTCAACACATTTTCACTTGCTGCAATATATTTAAAACCACAGAAGCAACAGAAATATTTACATATTGTACTCTATTGTTCTGAAATGTTCCTTGCAACTTTGTTGCAAAATTACGAATATGTCTAAAGTGAAATGATTCGCTGAATTATTGACTATGGACTGAGGATCTGGGAGTATGAGCACACACTTCAAAGGTGTCTGTATGTTGAAATTAATTTTCAATTTAGGCTTAAAAGTCTGTGCAGCAGGAAACAGCATTAAGATGAATTCGAATCTGTGATGGTAACTGATAGATAATTTTCTAAAGTGTGTTTCTCAGTTCAAGCAATTTCATTTTTCAGAGGAGAACAGTACAGGCATTTCTCTTTAAAAAAATCACTTCATTTATTTATCTGTAACCAATGGTAAGTACATTTATACATTTATCTACATTTAGTGGAATACATATATACCACACTTGGATGTTCTCTCCATATTTGAATGAATGAATTTCTTCCCACAGTCCAACAGCACGTTTTAGGTCTGTTGATAATTCTAAATTTCTCACTCTTAAGGAGTATTTGCCATCCAATGGACTAGAGTTCTGTTCCAGAGGATTCCCTGACTAGCCTAGAGCCCTGTGGTTCTGGAATAGACTCTAGAGCACCGTGATCCAGGACTGGACTAGCAGTTATAGATGATCAATGGATGGAACAGATCAAAGGATATAGTATGATAAATACAGACCCATGACAAGATTTAACAAATTTAAAATTAGATGTCCTTCCAACCAGTCACCCATAAGAGCAGTATACTGTACAAACTAACAATACTACTGTGAAATGTAAACTCAGAAATGGAGAAAGGTGTCAAAAGCCATGAAACAGAACTGATCAGGTGACTATCTGAGTAACTAGGCAGTTATGAATATTCATGGAAGATGTCAATATCTTGCAAGCACAGATTATTCATAGGTGACCAGGAGAGAAAATATGAAGGACCAGAGGTGGGGGGTAGGAATTAATCCTGACTAACACTCCCGTTTTAAAAATGAGCTACAAACCAGATGCAGCTCAATGCCAGGGCCACTATAGTTAACCGGGATCCGAATTAGGGAAGAAATGAGATTAATGGCCTGAAAGAAACTGATTACCCTCAACAAATGGGCTCGGTTTCCTCTAGTAATGCTCTGAGGATCCCCCATTGTGTGAGCCATGCTTTAAAAGCATGGCCTGAGGTTGAGCTTTCTCCCCACTGCCTTCATCATTTGGAAAATCCTTCTCCTTTACCCCTCAACCTTGCTCAACCAAGGTGCCACCTTCCTGCAAAGATTATCAATTTAGTCCACAAATTAGTCCACAATCCCACAGCAAATTTACACAGCCTTATTTGTTTTGGTGCACAATGTAAATATAAATTAGTCATAAAATTGCTTTGTACTTTGGGGGTATGGTGCGACGAGTCACCATCTGCAGGATATAAATTAGCGGGATTCATTTAAGGCAGATTTTCCCCATTTGAAACTGCTGAAGTCGACACGATGGGGAGCGGGGAGGAACTTATTAGGCCGTTTTATTTGGGCCGCTCCAATTTTGCTCGCTGGGAAGAATTAGAGTTCCCTTTTCTGGCACCTGTCCGCGGGCCGCTGGCTGCAGTGTGAAACCCCCAACCCCCCTACCCCCACACAGCCGGGACTACAGAGCTACCCGTTAACTACCGAACTTGTCAGAGATCAGCAGTCAGAAGATGCTCCTGCTAGTGGATTCCCCCCGCTGTCCACTGACGGCTCAACGGCGTGGGCTTTCAAGATCTGTTCCTACTATTTTTATTTACTATTTTTGTCATCTAGCAAATTTTCATCCAAATAAAATTCATTTATCCAGATTAAAAGAATCTTCTACTAGAATCAACTATTTCTAGAACTAACTATTTACAACATTATTCCCGGGACTTAAAACCGGCAACCTTCTGGTTAAATCTATGTGTCCTGAGTCATTACCCAACCACCTGGCTTTTCTCAACTCTAGTATTCAAGGAATTGTCATCTTGCAGTACCAATGAGCACGGTTCTTAACTCTGAAGTGTTACAGTAAAAACTACCCAGCTGTGTAAACTGGTAAATCGTGGTAAGCATATTAGTATACAAACAAACTTTGTAAGTGGCTTTGGAAAAAGGTGTCCACTAATCGAATAAACATAAAGTTGAGTCCATGTTCAGGCTGGGGGCGGGAGGGGCTCCGTCTGTCTCCTCAATATATAAAACGACACCTACAAATCTGCTCAAGCACAATGCCAGAAAGTTCTACCTCTGATCTGTGCAATTAGTATCCTCTTTACCAAATCTGTTTTACTGAACTGTAAATAAATGCAGGTAACAGTCACTGGAAACTTTTTTTTTTTGCAAATGAACAGCGAAAATTTGTACATCTGCATGGCAAAAATAAAAATGATGCAATACTTTTTTAGAATTTTTGAAACTCAAGTGCTCAGGTGTTCAAAAGCAGTTATTATGCAGAACTTAACATGCACATGAAGCAACAACACAAAACACTGCATCTACTGTGTATGCTGTTATTAACTATATCACCTTGGGAATTATTACAAAATAAGACAGATCATCTTTAACACCAACTTTTACTGCTCTCTTTTTGGTGTGGTGTTTGATTCATTCATACCATGTATTGAAACATTCGTTCAGAAAGATTACCTATATTTTGGAAAAGATACATAAATGACATATTGGAATTAACAATAGATTTAACCCTTTTGCAATATAATAATGTACACATTCAAGGGGTGATCAAAAATACCAATAATTTTTTTCCCCAAGTTTTGAAAAAGAGGTAAAATTCTTAAATTTATTTTATGCATTTTTTTTCAATCAACTCTCATACATGTACGGTTGTTGGCATTAACATATTAGTTGCAAATAAAGAGAAAGTAGAGTTTACTAGCAAATTCTGACTCCCACTTCATGGAAAAAACTTCTATCATACATGTCATTATTCAGCTCTGTTAAAAGCTCCCCAGTGTCTTTCTAATTTACCTTCCAAGCCAAAGTACTTCACTAAAACTGATCGGCTTCCTCAAAAATCGATCAATGATCGGTTTCATGAGCACCGTAAATGACCACCTCGGTCACCGGGACCCAGTAAACTTTAATCCTTTGATAGCCATGGCAATGCCACACGGACCAGACAGGGCACTCAACACCCTGCTCGTGGGTCTCACGCTAAACCCAAAGTGACAGATATGCCAATGTGCTGACTGTTCCATTTATAGTTGGACACTTCCAATAAATATTTGCCTGACCTGACACCGTGAGTAATAACGCAGGGCATCCAGCCTGACAAATTATACAGGCCGGAAATTTCAAAGCGCAAACTCGCTCACTCATGCACGTACCCTGCACAGTTAAATGCATCAGACTAATCCCCCACGAAACAGCCCACGCTCCCCAAAGTGCCATTAACCTCCACATCCACAGCCACTGGGTAAAGATAAGTATAGAGAACAGGCCGACGCATTTCTCCAACACTGTAAATCTGGAGGGGACGAGAGCATCACTGCGTCCTTTTTGTTTCCCTTCCATTCCCACTGACCTCTAACTGTCTGACATAGTCCCGGCTGTAAACTCCTCCAAACACTGGCTCCCTTCATCCACAGTTATGCCCACGGTTTATTTCATCACCCTTTGTTTCAGCTCATTGGAGCTATTAATAAAGTGATAAATTAAACATACTTACTGCAATAGCACAAACTGTTTCTATTAATTATTTTCCGTTTCCAGTCTGTATACTGTTGCGTGTTACATAACTGATGAAACATTATAAATGATGAAGCCACATGTCTTTGTGGGATTATGTATCGTCACAGTGAAATGGTGAATCTTTACATTCACAGACTTCTCCAAAAAAAGGGACAGGACAGAATTTGATAACTTCCAGGTTGAGGTTCCAGTTTCTTGCCTGCTTTGAAGCCCCACTCCTGCTGTAGGATCTTTGATCAAGGTTCTTACCATAAATTGATTTAAAAAAAAAAAACATCCTTGTTGTATAAAACTGTAGGTCATTTCAAAGTGATGTAAAGGGATTTATTTAACACTGTAAATTGTTTTTAAATTGAAGTTTAGGGCAATGCAAATTACAGCTGAAGATGACAGTGACTTGCTTCTTCTGAATGGTATTAGGGGGAAGCACCGGAGGTCAATTTTCTAGGTTCCCTCAAAGACTTTGGTGAGGGACTCTGAGGTGGCAAACTCAGTGTTACCACAACTATGCAGACAGTTCAGCACCATCAGGGCCAGATTCAAGTCTCTCTGCTCTTCACTTGTCAAAATTTCTTTTTTATCACAGAGTTGGGTACTGGGAACCGTTAAAGCAGAGTAAGGCAGCGACCGAAACAACATTGAATTACACTGTGGCTGAGCCCTTATCTGATCCACTAGGCTGACTTTAGCCAGCATTGCGTGGACTTGGGTTCGCCTACCTGGGCAGCTTAAATAGCGTGACCAAAATAATGGTGATATCATGGGGCTGGTATTGGGTCCTTGTCGCCAGGCCCAGGAGTACAGATCAGTCACGCCAGAACACTGATAATGAGCTGAGGCTGACAGATGTGCACCGCTGGGGGCCGTTTTACCTGGAGCACTGACCCGTGGCGCAGCCGGCCGCACACATCCCGACTACGGGCAGCCCCATAGTCGGCCGTTGCTGAAGTGGACTCGGTGCAGTCCAAGCAAATCCTCTTTAAAGCACACACTTTGGCTGTCTTGGTGGTCACTCAGAATATTTGGCATTCAATATTTATTACCCTGGAGTGCTGGATGGTTGACTCCAGAAAGCAAATACTCAAACACAGCGTACGTCCGTCACTGAATCACAGTAACACTGCAAGGTGAAATGGGCAACGTTTCATCATGACTTAAGTGACATCATGACATTATAAACACTAGCAGCTACTGAATATTGTTTTAATTTTCTGTTAAGACTCAGCAGGGTTAGGTAAGATATGGGACACACAGTTATGAGGTGGCAGAAGGAAAAGATCACTGCATAATGTGATTGCACGCCGGACGGCTCCACGCTCACATTTCAGCGCGGTGACGGAAAGTGCTCCCCTGGTCTTTGTCATGGTCTTCATTTGTGCCGACACGCTGTCACTTCTCAACCTGCCGCTTCATCTGTCACAGGCTCTGCATAGCGCAACACACAATTACCTTTTACAAATGGCTCTTGGCGCACTAAAATAACCTTCTTCGTTATTTCTATTAATAATTCATGAGTTTTATTTTCTTACATTCCTCTCTGGGAAAACCTTGTAATAATCCTTTGTGGTGTTTTCTTTTCACAAAGCTCAGAGAGGCCAATGACACCGCGTGGCTCTGTCACTGCACAATAATCACATGGTAGCGCTCACATGCACACCCTCACGCTAAACAATTAAACACAATAAAAATTCCAAAAGGCTTTGCACACCTGAACAGTACCCAAAAAATGCATGCAAACGATTCTGATCAAAGCCCACCGGTATAATTGGAAAAAATGGTAAAATGGCTTTTCATACATATTTACATATAAGCTGTACCATGTAGAACATGCTCCAAGATGTTACAAAATATGATTAAAGCTGTTGTTTGGATAGCAGCTATTCTGGCATCAACAATAGATTCTAGCTCTTTTTTTTAAAATATTGAAATAAATGTTTTTTGACATTCTCTATGCATAAACGCCTCTTTACTGTACAGAATATTTTTGCCACCTCGCATTACAACTGCATCCTCTCAGCTCTGCATTGTGCAGGATGTACATTTGAATAATTGAACGTGTGCACTGCGTGGAATGTAAAAGACAGCTAGCGAAGAGCTGCTCACCTTCTACCAAACCATCACTTCAATCCTGGGGTCAAAGCGCCTGATTATAGACCACTATTTCAGAACTCCCCTATTCAGGGTTTATTCCTGCGCTGCCCTCCCTGTAGCATCTCTTTGCAAACTACTGACCTCTTCAGCAATGAGACACTAAAGGCCTCACGTCAACTGGTCTTTGTTCAGCTGACTAGTGAAGTTGCCCCCCTAAACTCCCTGTACTCAAAGAGCATAAATATAAGTCAGTGTTCTGACAGTCTGGGCTTGGGGGTTCTTGGCCTAGCTGTGTTGAGGGATGGCAGCTGAAACCCCTAGACAAACTGCCCCGAGACGCAGATGCTGACATATCCGATTGCAAGCACCTGCTGATAATGTAGGGTTTGCGTTGCGCGTTAAGACACCGCACCATTCAAAATGGAGTAGAGCTCCAGACAAAACATAGCTCAGCAGATATCAGTCACAACACATCAGTTCAACACATCACTATACACCCTCCAGGTTGAATGAGGGGAACACTGTCAGCCAGAAACAACTAAAATGTACTTTTGTTCTCTGAAAAACTTTGAGCAAAGTGTGAGATGGTAAAATGTAGGTTACCAGTTTTAGTCATTAAATACCATTTGCTGTGACTGATACAAACAGGTAAACAGCAATTCTAAACAAGTGTTTCCCGGTTACACTTTGTGCACACTGTGACAAAATGTCATACAGCCCATATTTGTTTTTTTTTTTTGACTACGTGAGGGAGGTGTCTGGATATGGCAAAAGTCCAGAGAATGGAAAATAAAATTTAAGCATATTTTTCACTGACACTTTTCAGTACTGCACTATGTACTACAGTAACACTTTTATAACTTAATGTAATGTGTAACGAACATGTAATGTGCCTAATAAAATGGAACAGAGTCAGCGCTGTAACTGAAATATACAATCATTGAACGATATGCAAAAAGCAGTGAATAAGGTGACACCGATACGGCTCAGTCAGAATGGTGGGGGGCGCTACCTGAAACGGGTAGCAGTGGAGACAGATGATTCCTTCTTGAGACACAGCAATGAAATTTTATGCATTAATGAAGTTATTTTCTCTATATTCTTTTTTCTTTATATAACATTGTTTATATTTATATTTTCCTTATGCCTTAATATAAGAGGATTTCAACATTATTAGTTTTTTTTATTAATATATTTTTGCACTCGGCTGTAAAGTCCAAAATCCTTAAAACGAGGTTCGCTAAATCTAGGATGGATTGTACATCAGAGTAACTGCTCCTACCTTTTTTTTCATTGTTAGAACCATGTTGATGTTCCACTCATGCACAGCTGAAGAGATACGTGAAGGTTAACCGAGGTCTACAGCTTAACGCTGGCACCAGATGCTTGGTGAGAAACTTTGTGGAAATGAACAAACAGGACAAAAGGTGGGTTTAAGGGTTCTCCAAGTTATTTCATAATATCCAAGAAACCTGACAAATCAAACAGAATAATTAAAACCCAAGGTGACATTGTGTGACATTTTATGCTGTTTTTATTGGGAGAAGTGAAAAAAGAAAGGACACTGCAGTTACTCGGGAACTGGTCACTAAATATTGCTCATAACCATGTGCACAGTAACCATGACACTTCACAGTTTGCTAAAAATACTCTTTTACAAAACAGTCAATTGCCACCATCAGTGTGGCTGGTGAGCTCACAAGTGACTTTTCGAATGGTCAGCAGAGAGGACATGGAAACCTTCTGTGGGCACAGAGGCTGAGTGGTGCCGACGCTCATTTGAAAGCAGTATGTTCTCACCAGCCTACTAACCAGATCTGGCAAAATACAGCATCAGTTTTGGCCAACTGTCTAATTTATAAACACAAGTGATCAAAACTGTCAGCCAGTAAACGTTATTTCAAGTAAGTTATTTTACTTGAGTCAGACTCATACTTACTGGACATAGTGGTCTGCATCATCACCCTGTCCTGAGAGATGCCTTGGAAAGCAGACAGACAGTGAACTGTTGAGCAGGCATTCTCCTCCACCCTTAGGGCAGCACTGACCTTCTCCATCACCCTGCCTATAGCAACTGAGGTTAACTTGCCCGCACAGCATGCATTGGCAGCCCAATAACTCCCCCCACTGACTTATTCTGGGAATGCCTGTATTTTTCCCCCTCAGTGTTTTTCTACCTCAATTTGATCAGATATGGACATAAATTAAGACTGCTTTGCCCTTCCTGTGTTTCAGGGAAAACAAAAACAAAATTTACAGATTTTATTAACCGATGGAGGCAGAATATAAATAAGAGGTGACACCAATCATCTCAGCTGAGCTAAAGTGTTAAAAGACAGGGTAAACCACAGCGGCTACTAAGAAACTTGCTCAGGTTTCTTTGCTGGAACAGCTGCAAAGTCCAGTCATTTGTCATCCTGCAGGTGCGTTCACTTCCTTCTTGAGACCATTGAAAATGCCATTTAACAATCACAACTTTTCACAGTTAAATTAATTCCTCAAATCTTTCATCATTCCTAATCTCCCAAATTAGTTTCTTTAAATCATTCTGTATAAACTCCTCCCCCAGCCCCCAACCCCCAACCCCCAAAACAAACTTAAAAAAAAAACAAAAAAAAAAACATTATTTAGTGGACAAAACCAAAGATGCCTTCCCATCTCTGCTGTTCTCCTATAGATCTTCTGGAGGGACTTCTGAGTCCACAGCCAAAAAAGTGAAAAGCTCATATTGACAGTATGGATTCCACATAAAGCAGTATGACGGTTTTTGTTGACTGGCAGGAGCCTTGCAGGGAGTACACACTATAGTCATGTGCTCCGGTGCTGAATCCATTCTGGCAATATTAAGTCTGCCAGTCAGTAGGCGGGAGAGGTAATGCTGCCAGAGTCCTCTCGAACCCCATCTGAGTCTCAGGTACGTCGTGCCTTTTGTCTCTTGGCCTGCCGTTTGGCTTCATCAAGGGCGGCGCTCTCCCCACCAGTTTGGGCGAGGCCCCGAACCCCCTGCACTTGGCTCAGCAGCTGCAGCAACAGTGGGATTACCTGGTGGGGTGGGATTACTCATCATTCACATATTCATCATGAGCAATCCACACACGCACTGCACAACTGACAGAGACCTTGAAATGAGAAACGTGTTAAACTTAAAGGTTATGCATGCTATTGAAAACTACATCTCAGATATAAAATGCACTACTAAGCACTAGCTCAATGATATATGGATGAAACAAAATTGAGGCACATAGTAAAGCTGTACTTTGGTATCAGTAAAGACCGTACCTTCTCATGGTTATACACAGCAAGAAGGAGGAGCAGTGTGAGGGGCAGAGCGATGTAGGAGCCCTGAGCAACATCTTGGTCAGGCATTTTGCGCTGGGAAAGATAATGAGCAACACAGGTCACTGAAGAGGAGACCTAGAGGGCTTAAACCTACCCCCTACAGCTCTATTGAGGAACTTCAAATCTAATATGAATTTCAAAACTGCACACAAAGACGTATGAGCCTTGTGAGGAACTATTTGTAAAAAACCTGGTCACAACTCACAGTACATTAGAACCTTGAAGCCAGACTTTCATAAAGTAAGAAGTGTCTTTAGTGTTCTCTCCATTGTCATTGTTACTATCCTGTGTTCTAATATCAAATACAAAGAAGAAAAATGAGTGTTAGGAATTTTGGAATCCACTTGCATTCAGCGGCATCAATGGAGAAACATTATTAATGGAAGGAGACATAAATGCAACCATAATCAGACCATCCTACCAAACCAAGCAACAAGTGACCAATAGTATACTACATTACTCTGAGAACCAAGGAGCTTTTTGTTAGCGGGAGAGAGAGGTGGGGGGGGGACTTTGCAGAGAACATCAATCCCTTCTGCTCTTAAAACATGTGGCCTCTTTGACAGAGTGGCAACACAGAGAGCACTTCAGAGACCAACCAAGATTAAGTCCTGCATGAAGGACATGATGGACAGAAACAAGTACTCAGAATACCCTTTATAACCGCTTGTCCAGGGCAGGGTTGCAGTGATCTGGAGCCTATACTGTAAGCATAAGAGCAAGGTGTGCGCTACAGAAACCACACGCTGTTTCTCTGGCACACTCTGTGAGATGGTGAATCTCTCACACACACACTGACACAGACCCCAGGCAATTTAGAGTGTCCAATGACCCTGAAACCCATGTTTTTGGACAAATAAAGCATGGGGAGCAAACCCTGCGAACATGGAGAGAACATATAAAACATCATCAGATTCTGCACTGTCCCATTGTCCGTCACAGAAAATCAGAACTGAAAACTGCTCTCCATTAACACTCCATCTCACTCTGCAAATTTAATTACTTCCGAGTGGGACAAAGAAAGCTGTCCTTCTATTCTCAGTTTAGAAAATTGCAAATGGCCAATGAAATATTAAAGAACAGTAGTCTCCCCTTATCTGCAGGGGGTATGTTCCAAGACCACCAGCAGATGCCTGAAACCGCAGATAGTTACCAAACCCTATATATACACACTATGTTTTTTCCTATACATACATACTTAAGATAAAGTTTAACTTTTAAATTAGGCACAATAAGAGACTAATAATAATAACTAATAATAAAACAGAATTATAAAAAATATACTGTAATAAAAGTTATGTGAATGTTGTCTGTCTTAGTTTGATACCACGATGGCTACTAATTGACTAACAGCCGGGTAGCGTATACAGCGTGGATACGCTGGACAAAGGGATGACTGACGTCCTGGGCGGGACGGCACAAGATTTCACCACGCTACTTAGAACGGCACGCAATTTAAAACTTGTGAATTGTTTTTTCCAGGAATTTTCCATTTAATATTTTCGGGCCGTGGTTGACCGTGGGTAACTGAAATCGCGGAAAGCGAAACCGCGGATAAGGGGGGACCACCATACTTAAAAGACGTGAGAAATGTGCATTTACGACAGTAAGGTGAGAAATGGTTAAATATGACAGTACTCACAACAGGATTAAAGGTCAACGTCACATGCTTGTGGTACCCAGTGGAAGTGAAGGAGACCTGGGGCAGTGTGTACTCATACTGAGCACTAGACAATGTGCTGTACAGCATTAGTACATAATTCTGCAAAATAAGAAAAAAAGCAGGGTATCATTAAGAGAAATGAACCTGGGGAAAGTTTATTACAACCTATTAAAAAATAAGTCTATTTAATAAAGATATTCATAAACATAGTTGGCTGATTATTTTGAGAAAGGCAATTTAAAAACTACAGGCAAAAGCAGAATGTGATTGCTAATGTCACTTAAAAGTAATGTTTGCACCGAGTCAACAAAAACACAGCTATTACACTGACACATCTTTAAGCAACCAGCCTTTTCAGTCCAATGTCAAACCTGGAACCCAGTCAGAAACTGAAAGCACAAAGTGTCACAGCCCATGCAGAAATGAGAGTGATATTTCTGAGAGCTGTTAGCAAAGCTGTCAAAACTTTAGATCTGCTCACTCTTTACTTTTACAAATTACTCGCCCACTCGAGTATGCACTTCAGCCTCTAGAATTAAATATGCAGAAGATGTACAAGTATGTAACCAAAAGTCCTCTAATTAAGTCTAATTAACTATAATTATTTCTCTATTAAAATCATAACTGGATGCAGTATCCAGACTGTTCAAACAACTCTGCACACTTTTTTAAAACAAAAAAACCACCAAAAATGCATATTGCAAATAAAGAAGAAATTGTGTAGCTTTGTACCCTGCTGACTTTTGTAATACAACCTTATATTAGTCTTCAGCCTTCTCGATATATTTATACTACAGTATATAATGGCATAGGTGGCTAAAGCAAACAGTAACGTTCAGTGAGAAATTACTGGATAAAGTAATACACTTGTGTCACTGCATAAAAGAAAGGGATTTGGGTTTTCTGTGAGCTACACGTACCTCTCCATCTCTTGGCAGAGGGCGAAAATGGAAGAACAGTGATTGTCCCAGGGAAACAGTTTGAATAGGATTGTCCAAATTGTCACTCTTGCAAAGTTTCACCTATGATTTGAGGAAAGGAGTCAGTTTATTAAGTTATGCAAAACAATATAAACATATCAATCAAGGCATCCTATGGTATTCGGAAAGCCGATTGGTCCCTGACCAACTGGCCCAACAGGGCAAAGGAGAGTGAAACATTCACCTTCACTCAGTCACCCTATTTTAATTTAAATATATTCAAGTTGTAAACAAGAAGTAATAAGGAAAGGATTCAAACTGAATTACTGCTCACACTCTGCAAAGCAAAATTTCTTACGTGATGCAAGCAGAAGGAAACCAGCAGGTGATAAAGCATAGCTTATAGCCCAGCTGTTGAGCAGACGGATGGCAGAGGGGCCAATGCTGCTCAGTTCTGTTACTGTTCCTATGAAGGGAAATGAAAAGTGCACAGTTCTTACTGAAAGAGTGGGGAGGTGTTCAGGGGAGGTGATGATGTTGCCACTCAGGTCAAACTGATTGATCTGCCTGAAGGCAATGATGTTCACACCTTCAATGTCACTGCTTCCAACCTGTGCATGCACATAGAAAACAGACATACTCTGTTAGCTACACAATTATTCACCCGAACCACTTGACTTCAAACTACTAAAGCACTAATCTTTCAGTCTACAGTGAAAGAGATACAGATGGATTAGACGAAACTGGGCAGCTTTACCTCAACATTTGCACAGTATACAGAATTACGTGTTTTACTATAGACATGCTATGTCTTATACAAAGCAAATCCTGCATTCTATGACTGTGCACACTGAGTTTGCACACGACCATTTATATATATACTATTCTGCTACCCAATAAATTGCTTTGAATGACAGTGCATGAAAAAATATATGAATATAAACTTTTCACAGTACCCCACCATTCTTACCTCTATGGATCTATGTTGGGGTAGTGCTCTCTCAATATGGTCATTTCCTTCAGCTTTCAGCTGAATCAGATACTTGCACCCCGGCTACAATAATAGGGAAGTGATGACAAAGACACAAAGGTAAGGCAAATTGGCCTGGATACAGCACATTACTTTACATTCCCCCATTATTGTCTGCTGTATTATTAAAATTGGAATTGAATTTTAAGTCCTTTCAGTGTTAAAAAAAGCTGTTCTCAATATTATCGAAGAATGTTCTACAAGGTGTCTTTCTGTTCTACAAAAGACTTTCTGATAACTAAGGCCCTACAAGGGTCCTGAAGAGGCCATCTTTAGTTTATACAACTTGTTTCTGGTGGTGTCTCTTCACCTGTCAGTGATAATTCAGACACTTGTCTGACTAAGATATGTTGGATTTCTGATGTGCTGATGAGCATTCTGGCTCCAGAGGTTAAGGCTCTTTGAGTAAACTGACAAGTGCAATCTGTACCACGCCTTTTGAGAGAGACAGGCCAGCAGGTCAATACCCGCAGCTCACCAGCAGGCCCCGCAGTCTGAAGCGGCCTTCCTCATCTGTGACAGTGTCCTCGCTGTACAGGTTGCACTCCCCCTGGCCCACAGCCTCCACTGACACGCCTTGCTCTGCGTCTCCACTCAGAGACTGGACTGCACCATAGCAACTGTGGAGAAAGGTGGTAGAGAATCCATAATAATACTGTGCCTTCCATATCTTCAACTGCTGCTTTGGAAGGCAAGAAAAAAGTTTTTCCTCAAGCAGCCCCTGTACGCAAGTGTTCACGATTTTGCTTGTATTTCTGTGTAATTTGTACATGAATGAAGGTATACTTGTACCTCAAGTTAGGAATACAACTGAGACCTGACGTCTGTTCATAACTTAAAACTGTCCCAAGTCCATCCATAACATTACAACCTATAAAATCTTAACACAGCTTAATCATTAAATATACTCACTGTATAGATTCTGTTCAAATCATCATATTGTGCTATAATCATTGTAAAACACAAAGATTATTTATTATTGATTATTTATTCTAATTTAATCAACATTTCATCCTATGCAGGATCTTGATGTTTCGCTACACTGGAAAAATTGGATGTGATAAAGCACTGTGGGGCAGGATGCCACTTTACTATCTTTTCTCAACATGATGCATCAGTGAAGTCTATTTTTAAATTATTTTAAAATTTCAGAATAAGAATACTCCATGGCCATAGCCTCTTTTTCATTGTGTTTTGTTCTGCTTTATACACATACAAGAGAGTGAGGTGTTACTTCACATCTTCCTTCTGCATTTCAGATGGCACAGGAGCAGAAAAAAGAAAATGAGTTGGACGAAGTTTAAAAAAAAGTATTTCATCTTAAAATCCTAACTATAAATTACTGACCACAAAGAAAGGACTAATTTACATTAACATGTTTGTTAGGATCTCTTTACTTAGCTGTAAAACAGTGCAATAATAGACACGTTCCACTATTTAGTAACTGCATAGCTTCATAAAAGTCTTGAATGTTGTGATAATAAATAAAAATACACTAACTGAAACTCATCTATGACGTTTCCCCCATTTATATTATGACTGCATTCTCCTACTGACTAACAGAAGCAATGCAGGTCACTTTTCACTCTGCAACAGAGAAATGTTAGAAAATAGAAAGCTGAAAAAATGAAATTAAAAATAAACTAGGAAATGTCACATCACCAAAAATTTGCAACTCTAACTTTACACTTAGAAATATATTTATAATCCTCAGAAGAAGAGGATCTGTCAAAAAGGATAAAACATACCTGTATGCAGTTTTGAATCCAGTGATGGCAATTTTCAGCGTCTGGCCTTCCTCCACTTCGATCATCTGGGAGGCAGGCTCAAAGCGAAACTCCTTCATCATGGGCTTAAAGTAATACTGGCCAGGACTCTGCATGAAGAAAATTTTTGTTTATTATCTATCAGCAAGTGAATCTTTCATTTGCTGATAAATAATAAACAAAACAGAACTGCTTTTATGATGAGAGAGATGAAAAGGATGACAGGAGCCCAAATATGACTCAAAAACTGCTCCCGAGACATGACTAATGACTACGGAGAGATGTCTTCGTGACAGCATACCAGGTTGTTGAAAGTGAGGAGACCGGTGTCCTGTGTGAGGAGATTAGAGCGGAACTGACCACCGCTGAGGGACAGCAGAACCCCTGAGAGAGGCTGACCGTCCTCTGACTTGATCTGTACAACGTACAGCAGAGAAACACAGTTCAGTGCAGCTAACACAACATGAAAGTACTGATTTAGCACCAGGGTGCAAAGAGGGAATAAAGAACCTAAGTGACAGAGAACTTAACTGAAAAGTACATGCAAACAGGAATAGCTTTGGAACCCACTAACCCCAAGGAAAATGCATGTATTTGTCTTTGTTCCACCTGCACTCTCAAAAAGAGTATGTTCTTTATTCATTTACCTCAAAAGTCACTCCTGCTAGGGCAAATGCCTTAAAGTCACCCTGGGTGCCATCCACTGATGTCAGAACAAAGCCCTCTTTACTGGCACTGATGTCATACTCCAGATTGCTATGCAGGGGCCCCACACTGGTTTAAACATAAGAAAGTAACATATTGAAAAAAACAACACGTTGTCACTCAAGTGTTGTATTTCACCAAGTTTCATGAAGTGCACTAAATGGAATAAACACTCAAACTGCTCTTAATGCAGAACTTGTTACTGCTCAGTTTTTTGGAGAAACATGATGAATGGATGTTGGCCATGGAAGACAGGGGATCGTTGTGAGGATGGATGAGGCTCCAGTACCTGTAGGCTCCCCTCTCATTAGTGAGGACAGTAATGAGTGGAGTAGAGGCTCCTCTCTCACTGATGGATATCTCTACACCATCTAGCTCAGGAAACACCTGTCCCTTCAGGAAGAGCCCAGCTCTCCCGGTGATGTCCACCAGCCGGCCTGGGCAGCCTTCTGTCAGTACAAACAAATACAGCAACGTAAAATCAGTCAGAAAAAGATAGCACATTATTTCTTAGCTAATGTCACATGACAGATGGACGCTTGCCTCCAGTGATGGTGGCCTCCACTTCAGGAGGGTAGAACAATAGCTCTTTGGATGATGGAGTCACTGTGATCTTTTCCCCAGCTCTATGACAAAACAAAGTCAGTGATGCAGTGATACTTTGCCCTGTATATTCGGTTATTATACACATGACACAAATGACCAACACTCAGACCCACATATAAACTTCTTCTGCAGATAGTGAAAGACAGGTCAAAATGTTCCTTCCCATCTTGTAGATAAAATGCAGAAAAAAAATTATCTACTGGTGTTTAGATGTGTAATAGTTTCAATGCTTTCAGGCTACAATGACTTGAAAAAGCTCAGGAACAGAATGTCAACAGACATCTGCAGCTGCGGAACTAATAAAGTACTTTCACCTGTAATATATCTCTACCTTAATGCTAAATGGGATCTTTTTATAGACACAGTTGTGGTACATTTTAGCTCTCCCTCCCCTTGTCGTGACCCATTTCACCTAGCCCAGTATGAGAACTCGTAGTGAAAAGGCCCATGCAGCTCTTCTGCTTTCTCCTGTACAGGCGGGCTCTCCTTGCCATCTTCTTCACCACGGCGTTCCCTTTCCTGCCGGCGGAGCTCTATCTCTTGCAGTTGCTGCTCCTGCCGTTGCTCCTGCAGGGATCTCAGGGGTCCCAGTACCAGGGCCGGTTCACTTTCAATAGAGGACCTGGGATCCAGAAAAAATGCCCTTAGAATCAGCAATACATCCAGCACAAGAGGCAAAATAAAGTTTTCTGCTTTTGAAACGAGTCCAGTTCCAGGCTTAAACCCACTTAAAATTAATCAGCCGCTATGTTTCTCTGATCATGGCTAACAATTCATTTACGATCAGTTACCAACAATAAACATAGCTCATGAAATTTTACACAGTGAACCTATAAATGTTTGAAATGTCCAAAATCTTTTTAATGACCCCAAATATAATGTAAAATAAATGTGTTGGTCTCCTTGCACAACTCTAAATGAGTTGTAAATTCTCTAAATTTAAACTCTAAATTAAACATACAATAACAGAAAACTGAATATTGTCACAAAATAATCAATGCATATTTCAATATGTTAAATAAACAAGCAATTTATACCGTTTTTTAAATAATTTCTTATTATGCATTGTCTCTGTTCATCACTAGTTGTATTGCATCTACTCCAAAACTCAAGTGAACAAATACTAATTGGCTGTCTATTGAACAGTATATATTTTTCCTATTTTGGAATGATAATTTTACACAGTTTTAGGCAGCTCCTCCACATACACCAGTTTGACCTTGAGCCTACACTCTGAAAGCACGAATCTGTCACAGCTGTCAAAGTCGCAGCTTGTTTAAAAATGGGAAAATGTGACAATGGGGTGAAGAGGCTTCACATGCTGCTGCTTGTGTGGCACTGCAGAATGCTACTGTATTCCTATCATTTCTACTGTACATATGCCTTAAATTAAAGGTCTGCTCTCATTTCCCTATTTGCATCACTATAAATAAATGATGACATGCCGTATGGGAAATGTTGCCGTTCCAATTAACATTTTGGTGCTGTAACTCACTTAAATGTAGTTTATATTTCATTAGGAGGGGAAATAAAAACATTGCAACAGAGAACTTTTACTACTCAACAGGGTGCACGCAGATGGCACAACGTCTCATTTCCTTTTGCTGTACCATAAGAGCTCCCACAGGGGAAACATGTCCTTCAAATACAATACATGATTACCCCAGAATAAAGAGCAGCATAATCAAATTGTGGACCAAACAGTAGTATAAACTTGCATTTGAGAGAATGTGTATTTATTATAATTAACATTCACGCAAATGGAGCTAAATTAAAATAGTCTGTTTCCATGAGTCAAGGAGAAACATTTCACATTTAGGTAAGCAGCAGAACTAGCAAGTGGCATGGGGGGGAGTAACTGTCCAAAAGAGGAATCATCTACTTTAGTGTTGACTAACTGGACTAATTTCATTTTAATTTTAAATTTAAATTTTAGTAAATAAATGGCTGCTAACCTTTATCTATATAAACAATATCTAAGTAACTGACTACTGGTATGTCTGCTAAAAATTGAATATTAGTACTGTATTTTTTTGAAATACACTTAAATTTATATAAAGGGGCCCCAGGCAAGAGAATTGTTACAAGGAGTTGACAGAGTCATTATAAAGTCCTTGTGAGTTTGAAAATCACTTCTTGCATTCAACAAAAACTATACGTAAAACAGTACAGTAAGGCAATGTATTGATTTTTTTTAATAAAAATTCAAAGACATTTGCTTTTTATTATTCTACATATTCTGCCTTATGCTGTACTAAATACCTTCAACATAAGTGAAAGTAAATTGTGTAAAGGGTAAGTAAATTGTGTGAGAAAAACTCTCAGTACAACACAGGAACTGGATGAAGAAGTTTACAAGATCTGTTAATAATAAATCATTAAACTGGAAAACCGGGTGGAAGCGGGGAGATTGCTGAAACTTCGAAGCTGTATCATGCTTTGCGTCTGCACTAAAGGTGAATATGCTGAAACTTAACCCTGAGATTAAATTTGATAAAATTTGGAATAAATTACTTTGCTGAAGTATGTCACACACTGTTTTATCTCTTCTAAAACATAAGTTATTAATATTTTAATCTGCATAAGGACAATCCAGTACACCCTTTATTAGTATGAGGGTTTTTATTCAGTACTACAGCATTTCTGGTCATTATGCAGTTAGCATACTTCACAATTGGTCATTTGATTTGTATATGCCATTACTGCTTGTATCAAATGTTTTGAGATAGAAATACACATTTCATGTCTCAAATCAAAACTTTTTAGCATCTAAATGGTGCCAGTCTGGATAATTTATATGTAAATCTAGTGTATAAAGCACTACATTGTCCAGGAGCCAGCAACAACTAGTAAAAATAAATCTGCAATCAAATAAAAGATCAAATGAAGATCATCTGTCATTAAACATTTGTTATCATTGATACACAATGTCTCTAATGGCACAGTGCCCATGTGATAGGCACAGACATGGAATTTATTTCCATATATCGGAAATATCCATGAGGCGAATTATCAAAATGTCTCCTAATATGGTTAAAAATGCAAACATAATTGGGAGAAGGCACGATGACAGAGAGACAAAGTGAAAAGAAAAAAACAACATTAAAAGATAAGTTTGAAGTCATATTTTTGTCCATGAAGTGACTATTTTGTTCTGTAATTCAGTCCCCTCAAACTGGGAGGGGATTCGCCTACCAGGGTTAATTTCTCTAAATGAATCTTGTTATGAGGGACAAGTATATTTGTGGAAGCTCTCATTTCTAACTGAATATGACCTGGCAATAAAACATTTATTTAAGAACTTGATTCTGATGCAGAGAAGGGCTTGCATTCTTTTGTTATGCATCTTGGAAACCTGTCCTTCCCCTGGTGTGAGATATCTGAACATTCCCACCCGATACACTCACTTGATGGTGACAGTGACATCCATGATCTTGTCAGTGGTGATGAGACCAGTCATATGGTGTCTGACTGCTGTCAAAGTGAGGATGCTGGGGGCAGACCTGAAAGTGACAGAATGCAGTCAAGAGCTGCAACCCATCAGGCCTCTACATTGACTGCGCCCACATTGGGCACCTGAGCAATAACTTACAGGTAAGTCAGCACAAACTTGTACCTTCATCTTTCACACAGGTACAGTCATTTCAGTACTGTAATTCAGTTTACACTAAACAAGTAAAATAAGAGGTATTAAAGAACTTCACTTACGTATCATAGGTATAATAATCCTGCTCAAACTGGTGGCAAGAACGTGGTGTAACTTTGTACACACCTAGGAAAAAGTATCATTAAGAAAAACAGAACACATCAGCAGTCTGGAGATGAACACAAGGTTTAAGGTGATTAATGGGGCTATTGTCAGGTTTCATACCTGGTTTGGACAGACAGAAGCGGTTGACTCCTTTTGACAAGTTGTACACTCCCACGTTCTCAGGTTTGCTGCCATCCTGGAAAAACTCCTACAAAAAACAAAGCCAAAAAACTTAGATTCACCTTGGGAGTAACTTATGATGAATTGAGGGATATTCAGTTTACTGACCAGGGTGATAGCATGTGAGAGGGAGCAGCGTAGCATGTAGCCTGTCTGCCTGAACTCCACGCCGAGCACATCTGCGTCTTGAACCTCCACCTCTACAGACTTATGCTTCCAGCACCACTCTTCATGAGAGATGCTCGCTGGCAGAAAGAGAGCGAGGAGGTTGCCAAAGTGCACTACCACAAATCCCTACCTGATTAGAACTGTTCATCTGACACAGAACACTGATGACAAGAATGTTGTTGAATTCTGAGGAAGGAGGAGTTACCTAACACTGTACTCGCTAGAAAGCAAAGGGCTCACTTACCTGATATGTACAACTTTAAATAAACACAATATCGCTTTTGAAGTACATTGTACAGTAATGCTTTGGACACTATATTAGTTATGTAGCCTAGAGCTCACCTTTGTATTTGCCAGGCAGAACATTGTCAAATGAGAAGGTGAGAGACTCCCCGCGTCCAGAAAGCTGCACATTGCGCCTTTCCCCCTGTCGGGTCACAGGCTGCAGGGTCACTGTCAGATCCCCACAAGATGCTGATAGGCACACAGAAAGGAAAAGGGCTTACAGTCAGCTGATGGACTGATGAAACCTTATGTGTCATGTAGGCTTACAAAAATGGCCTACACTGTTCAGCTAGCCCAGGCTTACCCAGGCAGGAAACCGTGCCAGAGACAGATGCCATGAACTGGGTGAAAAGCAGGTCAGACAAGGGCTGGTCAACAAGGGAGACCTCAAGGGCTTGAGGTTGCAGGGCAAGGCCAGCTTTCACTTCTGCCTCAGGAAGAGAGACCTGCACAACAAAAGATAATGGAAAATGTTTCATTTTTCAATACAATGACAGCATTTGCAATTCTAAAATTGAGAAGTTGTACCTTTACCTGCATACTGTAGTCTCCTGGTTTGGCCTGGAAACAGAATGCCCCCTGCTGGTCAGATTCAGCCGTGCGACTGGCAGCCTTATCCTGCCCCTGTGGGGTGAGTGTCACACGATACCTGCCCTGCTTCAAACCTTCAGGCAGCCGGGTGACAGAGATCCGTCCACATACACTGAACCTGCACACAGGGAGAAAACAGTAGAACTTTCAGCCACACTACTCTGAGTTTAAACAAGGAGGCTGCCCAAGAAATGTACAAATTTCATGGCGTTTGAAGAGTATCACACACTCACCCAGCAGTGATGATGTCCGGCAACTGAGGCGTATTGGGGGCAATTTTGACAGTGATGGGATCAAAGAACATGAGGTCCTTGCTTGTGCGGATAGTGTATGTTCCGGCTGTCATGTTTTCCAAACGAAAAGAGCCATCTTCTTTGGTCAGCACTAAAAAACAATGCTGTACTTAGCCATCAAATATCTGAAACTCATACATAAACTACAAATGAGATAAAATGTGGCAATACAAAATGCCAAGATTACCTCAATCCTTTAAGCTTAAAATACTACTTAAAAGCCAAATGCTATGCTTTCTGACTACATAAAACAGATAAAAAAGATTTCCCAGACACTGACAATGTCACCCACAGAGAATGTTTAACTGTTATTGGAAAAATAAGGAATTTATTCCAAACTGATAGCTTATACAAAACTGGTCAGGAGAATTTATTTTAAAATAGATTTATGCAGTGGATTATATGGACAACAGAGAATATCACAGAAACATGACTGTGATAATACAATTAGCCTGTTTGGTTGTCTCCATATGCATATACATTTTGTATTCAAAACAGACAGAAGGAGATGCCTTTGCAAGCTGTTATTATTCCTAGCTGCACCCACAGATCATTGTTGAGAACCACTCAGGAGTGCAGCTTGTCAGGACCACAGCGTTAAGGACTGAATGCATTCAATGAGACACAGTAACTTAATACTCTTTCCTATAACAGAGGCTGCGTGTCCATATGATATAACCCGCCTTGTGCAGAGATAACTACAGCACATGCAACCTGCTAAATGTTGCAAGTCATTAGAGTTTGTAAGTGACCTGAGTGTGGTGGGCCTCTTATAATTCAAAACGGTGAAGGTGAACCTTTGCAGTATCAAGTCATATGCACAAGCACTGGTGACCAAAAGCAACATTAAAGTCCTATCGTATGATACGTTACGTATCTGAACGAACACCTGAGAGCAAAAGATCACTGGAGCGCTCACCTTTGATCTGGTTGTTGAGTGTGACGGTGGCACCAGGTACGCCCTCACCGTCAGGACTGTTGAGCACCCGGCCCATCACTGAGAAGCCCATCACACGGAAGATTGGCTGAGGAAAAAGGAACACAGTCACAAGTAGCCCAATCCACTGCAGACACATCCACTTCCAAAGCCTCTTACAAGTAAACATCACATCACTGCAGTGTTGGCCAAGGGCCTCAAGTCATTCTAACAAGGCTCATTCTGCTCAGGAATCCAAAACAATAAATGCATAGTGTTAAAAAAACTCAAAGACTAAAGTTAAAGGTCATTTAATGCAGCATCAGGTTTGATCGACAAGTACAGGGAAATATGTAAGAGACAAAACCTAAGCCTGGACTAGGTGTTTTTACCTCCAGCTGTAAGCTATTATGCTCCACTTTGAACTCCATCTGAGATGGAGCTACATCAAAAGTGATCCTTTCTCCTCTATAGAAAGGAACCTAAAAAGCAGAAAAGCAATTTAGAAAGGACAGTGAAAAAGGAATGCTTATTTAACTTCACAATTTCACACTCAGATTTATCAGGGACAACTGCTGAATCCACAATATAATAGATGATGGGTTCATGCAATTCTTTGCATTTTGGGAAGCGGAGGGTATTCTAAGTAAGCACACAGTTGGATTAGACAGCATATACTTCTGAGATTAAATTAAACAAATATGTTAAATGTGTCCACTAAATGGTGTAAAATGTGAACTTGGTAAGGGTCACCATAAAAACAGTTGGAATGATGAATTTTAATTAGGTGGGTTCACCAGGCAGGTTCAGTGTACAAACTTACCACAGTGTACTCTCCACTAGCTAGTGAGGGGAAGGAGAAAGTACCATCCTCACGGGAGAGAACGCTGCACAGGAAGGAATGGGAATCATCCTCAGTTACGGAGCCCTCTACAGGTGAGGTGTTACACCCAGAGATGTCCTGCAGGAACAAAGAAACTTGTCTGAACACTGTTGCATTAAAGCAAGTGTAAAAATACTGCTCCATTCACCAGATATGTTGTTTTCAGCATTCAGAAGTTTCACACACCTCCTTCTTGACTGTTGCTGAGAAGAGCAAGAATGTAACCCCCTTCATGGGTTCACCATCACTACGTACTTCACCTGAAACACCATAGCCTCCCACCACCAGGGGTACTGCTACCGGTGCATTGGCATTCGTCACACGGACTGAGGTGGTGCTCTGAGAGAAAAGAAGAACAGGTTTTTCAGAGTAATTGGATTATTTTATTACTTCATTTAGCATGTGCTATTCTCCATAGTAGCTGGAGAGTTGGAAGTAATAGACTGGTTATGTTTTTTGATGGATGCTTGATGTACTATCCATTGGGGCTCAGAGTTCACTGGAGGGCTCGTACCTGCTGTCAAGTGAGGTTGCTGAGCTCCCCCATCCCTGCTACTGGGAATGAGATAGAAGTGGAGGTGCGGTAGCAGTAGATTTAAAAAAGGAAGGCAGCAGTAGAGCATGCTTAAATGCATGTGCGCATGACTGATGGTGGGGCGGGGCCTGCAGTTTTGGTCTAATACTTCCCTCCCAAAATTTGACACATGGCTAAATACACTTAACACACTTTTCACCCGTTAGGTGATTTCCAGTGGTAACAGGGTTGAATCACCTCTATTTCACACAAAAAAGGTGGGTCAATGTTCTAATTTGTAACTTCTTTTTTAAATATTTCTACCCGAGTCACCTGGTGTTACCCGTGTCTGGAATGGAAAGGTAAAGAGTAATAACAAAATATATACAACCAAACTAAAGCCTTAAGGTTATTGCCCTTAGACAAAGATTGCTAGTGTTGTTGAACATATGGATGTCGCAGAGAGCGACCCAGGTGCTGGTCGCAGTCAAGTGAAGATAGAAAGTATGTCACCAAATGACTGTTACATCACTAATATGGGCAGCACCATGTGTTTTTATGTATAATTTATGGATAATTTTTTAATTTTTACATTTTCATTTTGTTCAGTCAATAAATTGTACAGTTTGCACACATATTATTTTTGTACAAATTGTGCACCTATTACAACCACTAGTTCAACTCTTTACTCCAAGTATTTGCTAGTGCCTCCCCCAGTCACCTCAATCTTACGGATTTCAGATTTTATGGAATGTCACAAAAATATTCCAGAAAAAAAAGAAAATTTATAAATTTTTTTAAGCAGATTATAAAGGAACATAAATACTTCATTCTGGACCTTTTCTGGAAAAAATAATTTGACAAAATTCTGATACTGTTCCTTAAAAACTACCCAACCATCTCCACTGATAGTTTATGAAGGCAGTCAAGGGCCAGCTAACCCCCTTGTAGTGGTGTTCTGAACCATGTAGCTTAGAATGTGCCTGATTCAAAGCTTTTTGTAAAAATATATATGTTGGGTTCCATGTGTAGATGCTCACATATAACAGCTACTGGCTGCTGTGTTTTCCAGATAGAAGTCCACTGCAAGTATTTTTGGCAGCAAGACCTTAAACTGACTGCATTCAGTACATGAAGTACATGTTTGCGCCACACGCACTCTCCCCCAAGACCAACAAACATGTATAAGCTACAGACAGCAATGCACCATCGTGTGTGTGGACAGTACTAACAAAATACATAATCATTAAACTTTTCAAGATAATAACTTGATTGCACAAAAACCTCATTTAGGGTGAGAAGTATCATTGTGCCAACTTTCAACTCTGTAGCTTGAAAAAGAAAGCTATGCATAAAGAACAGACAAATGAGCAGATACTGAGCTTTATAGATATAGAAATATTATCCATTTTCTTTTTGATTTACCTTTTCCTGCGATTGCAATATTTTGCATTTTTAAGACACTGTGATTATTTGGGACATGGATGCTTTTGATATAGAGAAATAATACTAACCAAACCGCTACATATGTCTTTCACACAAGAACACAGACGATATGCCTTTAGAGGTGCAACATGTCTAAACAAATGTTTTCCATTAGATAATCTTCATTCAGTCATTAGATTAAACCTTTATTTACACTAGAATTCATTTTTTCCAATGTAATGGAGAGTTTAGTACACTAGCTTTAGCCAAAAAATAGACTGAAACCACTGAGGAAGCAAAAAATATGTTGAGTTTGAAACTCCAAATGTGGGTATCTACTCTAAAACATCTGGACATAAACTGCAGTGGCATAAAATCCTCTTTGAATCTTAATCTCATCTATATAGCATGTTCCCCCTACTACAGGGGGTCATTTTTACATTTTTGTAATGTACATATTATAAACACTGTTTACTTGAGTAACCATTTTAATAGCACCTCTGAGCCCACACTGGGTATGAAAACACTCACCTGCTCCAAGATCCAGGATGCATGGAAGGCAGTGATATCATAATTCCCAGGAAGTACTTTGAAAAAGGTATATCTAAAGTTACAAGTAAGAAATGGAAGAAATAGTTAATAAACATAAACATAAAATCAAAGAGAGAATTTCATTGAGATAAAAGAAAAAAGAGCTTCTTTGTCCCACTCACTTTCCTCCAGGCTGTGTGAGAACAGTCTGCAGGTCAGTGTCTGCCCCCTCCTTGCGCAGTCTCACTTCCACACCGGCAGGACCCAATTGCTGCCCTTTACTCAGCACCTGTAGGGGGAGAAGCAGAAAAACCGTCCTCAGGATTAATGCAGCTTAGCTATATGTGGAGTTGTAAGACACCACCACACTTGTTCACAGTCTCACCACTCCTGACACAGAGAAGCCTGTGAAGACAAAGTTGATGTCTTCGCCTTTGGTACAGATGTCATTGACCCCGTCCACATGCAGCTCCACAGTAGTAGGTTCTAAAGACAGACAAGAAGAAACATAACTGTCAGTTTTATTAAGCTGTTGACCTGATGTTTAACCCCTTCACATTTTGCTGATGGTTTCTGCCGAAAAAAAAAAACACAACAGCTCGTTTGTCTGATCCTACCATTTTGCTAGCACACATTATTTAAGTAGCGGCTTATATAAACACCATGTGTTTTGAGGCCCATGTTGAATACTAGGAGGGAGTCAGGAACTATGAGGGAGTTTGGGAATTCTTTCTAGCAAAATGACGCCAAGACTGACAACTTTCAATTTTGGACCCTCAACTTTCTTGCTGTGGCATAAGAAATGATCAAGAAATGTACAAATTTGCCCAATTGTACAGTTAAAGATTTTACTAGAGCAGTTAAATACAGTAAAACGCTGCAATGAGACAAATTTGGACATAACATGATTGGCTCCTGTCCCCCTGCTCCCTTTGCAATCATCAAAATCTTCTTCTGGCAGCAACAAATGTATAGGATTTACTAAAGACGGCTTATGCTTGGGTAAACGTTTTAATATTATTAAGATTGTAGCACTGGCAGGTAGAGCTGTGGCTGCCCCGTAATTCACTGCTTCTGCTTGAGTGCATATATCCATGTCTAATTTTGTGGGATGTTATAGGGGGACTGTTGGCCCTTTGTGTTTATAGTGCTCAGGAGCTTTAAGGCAGGCATGTTGTGCTCTGTTGAGGTTTGGTGCTTAAAAATGCCATGAAGAAACAAAGGTTGTGTTCCATAGTCCAGTATCCTGAGCCCTCCTTTCCTAAAGCTGCCGACAGTCAAAGTGCATTGTTAGTGTTTTATTATTATATAAGTTTTATTTGTCACATGCATGTTTTGTTTGTAATCAGTCTATATGCTACACATCAAATAAAAGTTAAAACATTTTTGTTTTCCCACAGTCACTGGAAGATCAACTAGAAAATATTGTTTTTCATTTACCTCACAATCAGACAAACCAGCACAGTTGAATTTTTTTGGACCCTACTTATGTCATGGTGGAGTTTTACTGCATCCTATTCATGGGACAACAGAAGGGCCCTTCAGTGGGCAAACACAAACACTTCATTCTGAACATGGCTTAGTATGCTGATTATACTATATGTTGGAACTGATAAAGGCCCATGAAATTAAATACATCAAGTGAAAATAAACTGCTCACCAAAGCTCCAGCCTAGTGGTGGTTCAATCTTCAAGATAAAATCACCCTAAAAAATACACAGAAATGTGAAAACCAATAACATGGATGAGGACTATGGCACTGCAGTGAGCCATAGCACACTGTCTTACCTTGTCATACAGAGGGATCATGAAGTACCCATTTATTGGAGCACAGTCTGTCTGGTACTTTAAGGAACCTTGTTTGGTGTACAACTTAATCTGGAGGAAAAAGTAAAATATATTAATTATCCACAGGTAAATGAGTATATGATTATCTGTTCATCTGTGCTTTACATTTACAATTATCCCTTTGGCAGACATTCTTCTGAGATATACAATTCAGAACAAACAAAACTGCATTCAACAAATGCTTGTTAAAAGTAGTAACTTGGGTAAAAGTAGCTGAACTGACATGAGCACAAAACTGTGTGTGTGTGTGTGTGTGTGTGAGAGAGAGAAAGAAGGCCTGTCAGATAGGGGATCTGCCTCACTGCCCATGATCTGCATACAATCCTCTTAAAGTTATGGTGTGTTTGCTGCCCCCCACCCCATCCTGTCAGCACCCACAGATTTAGAGCACTGCTGTAAGCACTTCACACCCTAAGATACACACATATGGCAAAAGTTTTTGCTGACCCACTTCCGTGTTTTTCTCTTTGGGGTATTCAGACCTTTCTTTTGTACCTGCACTCCCATAAGCTCCCAATGCTCGTTTTTTCCCCCACCAACCAAATTCTCTCCCTTCCAAACACTGCTGTAGTATATGGCCGTTAGTCATAATAACCCTCACAACTACATTTCATTTCCCAAGGTGCATTACTTATTACGTAATAGTTTGCTGATACCGACTGACACGAACCCCAACGTGCCAAAAAGGGGAGCACTGGCACTCCCCCACCCCACATTTTTCACATCAGCGGCACTGGTGTCACAGTCCATTTTTAGGGGTAAATTTTGTCTCGAGCATTTCCCAGCACCTCCCGAAAACGTGACATGTTTGACAGCGGGTCCGGGTTCCACTTCCAACCCACAGTACCACTGTCACGTCGGCAGAAGCTACAGGCAACGGAAGCGTTTGTAACACATTTGATCCTTTCACTTATAAACCAAGTCCTCGGAAAAAATGACTTTAAATGCGCTGTCAAACCTCTATACGTTTAATAGGACAAGTCTTTCATTGAATGAGTTATATAGTGTTTATTAATGTTTAGGTGCTCCCAGGATACAAACCAATGTCATTTCAGAGCGCCTCGCGGCAGCATTTTCATTTTAACGGTTTCTTTCCTCCCAAACTGTGTTTTGCTAAACAAAATCATCCGGACCCTCCCGGGCGCCTCGCACCTCGATGAGGGAGTAGTTAATCTCCACGTCAGACTTGACGAAGCCGCCGCAGCCCACCACCATGTCGTCCGCCCTCAGTACGACGAGCCAAGCGCTCACGACTCCCACGAAAAGCCACATTGTCCGTGTCGCCCTTCCAGCTCCCCACTTTGCTGCTTTGCGACTGCGATTGACTGTCCCGACACCTCGTGCCACCTGCCACTTCCGGGTCTCCGGCTTCTTCACCCTAAAGAAAGGCAGACCATCACAAGATGGCACAGCGACACTCGCAGGCTCGGAGGTGAAACTGCACTGTCGCAAGTCCCCTTACTACAGCAGCAGCAACAGCGATGGTAGATGGCACTGTGCTGTGCTGTGCAGGGGAGCTTGTCCCCTTCGTGTTCAAGCAAGTCTTATGGCCCCAGGTATTTGTTTGAAACTCTTGTAAAGATAGACAGCTCAATACCTAGCAAGTTTCCTCCCTTACTATATGTAGTAAGTTTTCAAGCAGGTTCACTCAAGCACTGCAGTTGTGTCTAAGGTGGGCAGTAATGCAGATAAGTCATTACCCAAAATGCCTTTCAAAAATGCCTTTGTTTTTCAGCTACAATTTTCCTATAATGGGATGGTTTAAAAACAAAATTAAAAGGTAAACTGGAATCATGCTGTACATAACCATTATAGACTTTATGTTTGACATTCTACAGAAGAAGAAAGCACATGTAACAGTAAACATCATTGAAATAATATACAGGGAAATAACAGCAATAATTTACTGACAAAATGTATGTCTACAAGCAGATATTTCAGGAACAGTATCCCTTAGAAAAAGATGTTTGAACCAATTTCAATCATACACTGTATAAACCTGTACTAGAATGCCATTTATTTCAATATATATTTAAGAAGTTCCTTCACAGAAGGAAAGGTTGACCAGAACTCAAGGAGACATAATAAACCAAACAAACTGAGTACAAAAAGCACAAATATTAACCTGGTTTAAGATATTTAATACACAGCAAACAATATAGTTAGAACAATTAAATAATTGCAAAACTTTTGGTGACCTATACTTTTAAAGGAAAGTAACTGCTCTTTTAAAGGAAAACCTCACAACCACACGATTTGAAAGATATCGTTTCCTCCTCAACACCACACTTCCAAATATCGGTACTATTCCTCAGCATTCCTTAGCAAGAAAGAAGCCAAAGTTAAGCATCTATCTGAGACTAGCAGACTTCGAGGACAGGCAGTAATGCAACTTCTTCACTATGCCAAATGGAATGTACAGTTATGGTTAAAGGTGGTTTGTAATGGTTTTGTATAGATGGACAGTTCATTCTGCAGTCAGGGAGTGGGTAGCCAGATGTCACTACCGCTCTGCTTCATCTCATACACTGCTGGCAGACAAGGGCGGCAGTTGTGCGATGAGCACCCCGTCGGAACTGGAGTTTTGAGCCCTGCGGTAAAGCGGTCTCTGCTTCTCTTGTGCAGTGCTGCTGAGGGATCTCATAGTCTTCCTCTGTGCCTGGAACAACTTCTGAATCAGGAACCTCTTGTCCCGACCCTCCTAAAACAAGAAAAAAAATTTTTTTTAATAAACATTTCTTTAATAAAGGTACAACTTGCCAATAACTTATATTATTAAACAGATCACAGAACAAGAACGTTATATGCAACATGTAATCATGCTTAAAGGTCTGATTTTCTTTCCCTTTTATTTCACTTAAACAAGTTGATCAAATATACTGCACCTGATTTCATGAAAGCATACAGAAAATATGGAGTTATCAAAACAGACAGCTGTATACCAACAAAATGTCAGATTTGTTTCACTTGACAGTGCCAGTTAATTGACAACACTATTAGAAGACATTCTGCAAAAATCTTTAACCCACTTGCTAGAGTAAATGTTTGGTCCTGCATGCTTTTTACTCACCATTGCCAGCTGCTCTCTGAGCTGGTTGATCACAGCCTTGTGAGCCCCAGCTAATGCAATCAGATAAAACATAGCCAGGCTGCAGGGAGGGCAGAGCACAGGGGGGTGAGAACAGCACCAAGTACCAGACAGCAGCAGCTCAAGAGACAAATGAATCAGCAGAACTGCAACAACAAAATAGTCACTTTATATTTCTTTAACTGACGCTTTTCTCCAAAGGAACTTACAATATTTGGTTTGTACAATAAACTACTTACAATTCGTTGGCTGTTTAAAAGCTGGATCGTTTTTACTGTAGCAAATCAGGCTACGTACCTCACTCAAGGGTACTACAGCAGCAGAGAAGTGATGCCAACTTCCTCAACTTCAAGACAGCAGCTCTAACCACTATGCAACCAACTGCACTAGCCTGTCAGTGGGCAGACTGACCAGCACAAAGATGGTCCTGCCCCTGTGGCCTGAACTGAAACCCAAAAGGAGGCAAAATCAAGAGTGAGAACTTACCAAGTAATAACAAATAAACTGACGGCAAAGGCCTCAGAAGAAATTGCAAAAAGGAAGGAACTCAGTCCTTGGGGCAACTGGGATATGGTTTTGGGGACCACCTCCCATGATGTGGTATAGTTGACAAATGGCCCACATGCCTTGGAGGAGTTGATCCTAATACATGAATGAATGCACAGAGACAACCACACACAATAAGTGAGGGTGATGGCATTGCACAGAGCTGCAGGAAGGCACACTGGGGCTCACAATACTCACTGTGCAATGCCGACAATAATGGGGATAGAGGCTAATGCCAGGCCAATGAGCAGCACTCCCAGGAAAAAGAAGTTGGAACTGGAAGCACGGAAGGGACGTGTGGCTGGGCGGCAGTTGTTCATTAGGCTCACCTAAAAAAGAAACACAACACACTTATTTTTCTCCATAAAAATTAGTAAATCATTTTAAATCAATGATCTAATATTGCAAGAATAAGCCTTAGACAAATAATATAATATAGCTTTATTAATGTTTAGAACTAAATATTATTGCTGAATCAAATACAGTTAGGTCATTTGATAATGCTAGAGAAACATTTTTTGGCTGCTTTTTTTTATTGTTAGAATATTTGTGCACAAGAGCGAAAATACCTTTTTGATGTAAAACACGATGAAGTACTTGATGGTGCTGATGGCAGGGAGTAGAGGGCAGTAGAAGGTACCGATCCAGCAGATGGTCTGCCCATAAACAATCTCCAGCACATTGTGAGGGATGGCAAACTCCTGCTGACCCCACCACTTGGCCAGCCCGCAGTCACAGTATGTCACAATAAGCCTGGAAGAAAGCACAAACACCACAACTTTATATCACAGGGCTGCAATGAAAGCAAGTTTCCACTGCATGCAAGTTGGCTTTTCTTCTACATTTTAACAATACGATACACCTTTAGGTGATGTAGAAACTTACTTTCTGGGATATTCCACAAAAATGGTGACAGTACCAATGATGATGAAATCGAAGATCATGAGTTTGTACATTTCTTGGCCTACTCGAGACTCCCAGCACTAGAAAAAAGAACAATCCATCACACATTTGCAGCCACATTGAAGACATTGTAAGGATGTGACCAAGGCAATCGCAACACTAATGACATTATATGGGCTTGTTTAATAACTTGGTGACATGTGGGAAAGAAAATAAATTTGTTGCTCATGTTGATATAGGAGGACTCATGTGGTGCTGACAGAATTTTCATATTTAGTTCCTGTGTTTTGATGGTACATTTATCGCTTATTACAATCTATGTTCCGTGTATACTTTAGTCAGTGCAGTATGAAGGCACAGTAAGTAATGCTGGTCCCTCACAACTCCAGTTGTATGCATTTGAACCAGGCTCAGTCTGTGCAGAGTTTACCATTTTTCCTGATGTTTTTTTTCCAATTTCTTCCCACCATTCAAAGACATTTGCAGAAAAAGTAGGCAAAAGAAAACCTCTTTCATACCCCACCCCTCACCATTTAAATCAAACTCAACTCAGTGTCATTCATCCCAGGTACAGACTGCAGAGAACAGTGCTAGCTAGCCTCCAAACACACCTACCGGATAGAGTTTATGGTTGTAACCACAAGGACAGGAATCATCACATTTAGTAATCTGAGACCAGAGGGAGAAGAGTAGCACACCGATGCTGGCCAGACGCATGAACACACACCTAGGTGTCAAGGAACAGAACAAACAATGACTGCTGACATCTGCTAAACACTGTTGCCTTAGACTGCTCAGAAAACCAGCTGACACTTTTCTCCAAAGAGATTTAATGTTTAGTTTGTATACAAACTATAGGTATTCCATGAGAATCAGGTGTGTGACTTTCAAGTTTTTGCTTAGGAGTGAAATTATTTCATGTGACCACCAATGGTAGTAGACCAAATATGAGTCTGGTTTTTCACATTTACGAGTAACAAGTGCCGAGTACGGGGGTAATTTTCAAAGTTTGTGCAAAATAAAGTAATTGTCTCTGACTTAAGAGATTTCACCTTAATCCAATTTCCAGGTACACATTATGCTCCTAAGTAGGGGGACACCTATACTTACAATTATTACCCATTTACATCCCTGGGTAATTTTTACTGGAGTAAATCTCCTGCCACCTACAGCAGGAGGTGGGGTTTGAACTTATGTCTATTGAGTGCAAGCAGCTATATCCACTGCCTGCTGCTCTGGTTAATGGCAAGTATCTACACTGTGTCCAGCCCACAAGTGGAAGTACCTTATGAGAGTAAATCGAATTTCAAAGGCAGGAGAGTAGTCCTCAAACTGGATGATTAGGGCGAATATGAGTGGGGTGATGAAATTCGCCAGTGTGATCACAATGGAAGGCAAGTACTCCACAATGAGGTTCAGAATGAAGTTAACAGATTCTTTCTGTGAAAAGAAGGTACTTTTAAATGGATTGGCCTGTGACTATAAATTTTCAAGTTTAAATTCAAGGCACCGTAAAAGAAAAGTATATTTAAAGTTTTAAAGGTATACTAAAAAAAAAAAAAAAAAAAAAAAAAAAAAANGTAAAAAAAAAGTATATTTAAAGTTTTAAAGGTAAACTAAAAAAAAAAAAAAAAAAAAAAAAAAAAACGTATCTACTTGTAACAATAAATGTCTAAGCCTCTTTATTCACCTGGGATTCCTGTGAAAGGACAGTGGCCTTGTAGATGCAGTAGAAGCAGGCGGCCAGCACAGCCACCACAAACAGGTTGAGAACCAGCCGGAGTAAATACATCCGAAACTTCTCTTTGCGTGTGCGATCTGCTATCTTCTGTTTAATCCTTTCCTCCTCAAGATCAGTCTGTGGAGACAGTTTAGAGTGACGATGAGCAGTTTCCCCCTTTTAAATGTTCTTAGGACCATCTGCCCCACCCTCCACACTCTGCCACACCTTGATCTCATACAGCAGGCTGCTCCTCTTCAGCCTGGCTGCATTCTCGTTGGTGATGCAGA
This sequence comes from Arapaima gigas, assembly GCA_900497675.1. Classification (NCBI taxonomy): domain Eukaryota; kingdom Metazoa; phylum Chordata; class Actinopteri; order Osteoglossiformes; family Osteoglossidae; genus Arapaima; species Arapaima gigas. Next base: position 891,216 of record UFQX01000069.1, read on the forward strand.
AGTCCCAGCCTGCAAAGATCTTGTTGCAAAAGCTCTGGAAGCGATCCTCATCCTGGATAAGGTTCTGTTTAAAACCAGCTGCAGACCTGAAAATTCCAAGAGAAATTAGCACTAGAATATCTCTCAGAATGACTGCTCCACTACTGCCAACTGAAGATGTATAAGCTACATAAATCTACTTTACCTTTTCACAATCCAAACGAGACTTAGGAACAGGTACGCAATGGTGACAAGAACATAGGCTAGAGGAAGATTGTATTTCATTGTAGGGAAATGAACAGCTTCCACCTTATAATACCCATAAAATAGGTATGTCTCCTCCAGGAAACCCTGAACAAGGCAGAACAAGCAAGATATGTAAAACTACTGTACTCACAGACATGCCCAATATCTCAGTATATCTTAGAAATAAACGTTGAGAGTTCACATTGCCATGTAGTTGTACACTTGTATTGTTATCAGATAGAAGTTACAATTATCAAGTTCTCAAAAAATAATGCACTGTTTGTAGTGAAACTAAGATAATCCTTTCCAATATTTATCAGTTAAAGTGCTTAGATTTTATGCTGTTCTTACCGTCCCTGAGAGAAGGTCTAATATATACTGGTGGAAAACAACAAGCCCTCGACGAGAGGCACTATGGTAGTGACTACACTCGGAACCTGAAAGACAAACCTCATTAATGATACAATAAACCTATGCGGAGAAAAAAAAATATTCTTTTAGATAACACCATTTGATTTTGTGCTATATCCTCCTGAGGGCCAACATAAAGGGATTTGTGATACAGTTCTACGAAGTTGCCAAAGCACCACCCCGAGACATGGCAGACTTGTCAGCTACATTTAAAAGTATGTCTTCTTCAGGCTGAAATGGCCAGGTCTTAAGAGGATCTAAAACAGTCCATTTAAGTTATTAAAGAAATTCTTAATGAACCTCTTGGAAGATGTCAGTTAAATTTTATGAAGTAATTTTTTTATGGGTTTCTAAAGGATTTATTATATCACACACTGTGATTTGCTGACTGTTGCCCAAGGGTAACTTGCATTCAGTTAATGGTGTTTACCAACACTATATTCACTGTGTCAATTTGAGTCAAGTATCTTTCTCAGATGGCCTTCTGGGATATTAACTTGTATTGATCAGAGCACAGGACTTTACAACTCCATCTCCTGCATGAATCTAATCAGCCTTACTGATGCACTTATTCAGGTCAACTGAGTGTAAAAGACTTCTTAATCTTCAATTTTAGACTAGGCTTTAAAGTTTATCAATCATCAATTTATTGAGACGCTCCCAAAATGGCAACCAAACACCCAGTTTCCCACTTGTCTTGACAAACAACAGGGAACAGGGCAGAATACTTACCATCATACATGTGGAAGGTGGTGTTTCCTGAAGTGTGTGAAACAATGATGGGCAGCATGACGAAGCCAAACATGAGCAGGAAAATGACAAAGTTAAGCAAGACCAAGAACCGCAGGAAGGAAAAGTAAGACAGGATCCCAGTGCCGAACATCCCTGAGGAAGACACAAAGGTGGGGTGAGACTGCAGAATCACAAATTGACATGAATCCTAGGTCTCAGTTGCAGGTAAGTGACCTTTCCCTTCTGGTGTAGTACAGTGGTGCTTGAAAGTTTGTGAACCCTTCAGAACTTTCTATATTTCTGCATAAATTTGACCTAAAACTACAACAGATTTTCACACAAGTCCTAAAAGTAGATAAAGAGAACCAAATCAAACAAATGAGTCAAAACAATTTGACCTGGTCATTTATTTATTGAGGAAAATGATCCAATAACACATATCTGTGAGTGGCAAAAGTACGTGAACCTTTAGGATTAGCAGACAATTTGAAGGTGAAATTAAAGTTAGGTGTTTTCAATCAATGGGATGATAATCAGGTGTTAGTGGTTTACCTGTTTTATTTAAAGAACAGGGGTCTATCAAAGTGTATCATGGCACGAACAAATGAGATTCCTGAGGACTTCAGAAGAAGAGTTGTTGATGCACATCAGGCTGGAAAAGGTTACAAATCCATCTCTAAAGAGTTTGGACTCCACCAATCCACAGTCAGACAGATTGTGTACAAATGGAGGATATTCAAGACCATTATTACCCTCCCCAGGAGTGGTCGACCAACAGATCACGCCAAGAGCAAGGTGTATAATAGTCCGTGAGGTCACAAAGGAACCCAACATTACTTCTAAGCAACTAAAGGCCTTTCTCACATTAGCTAATGTTAATGTTCATGAGTCCACCATCAGGACAACACTGAACAACAATTGTGTGCATGGCAGGGAGAGGCAAGGAGAAAAGAGCTGCTCTCCAAAAAGAATATTGCTGGCCATCTGCAGTTTGCTAAAGATCACCTGGAAAAGCCAGAAAGCTATTGGAACAATGTTTTGTGGACATACGAGACCAAAACAGTGCTTTTTGGTGTAAATGAGAAGCATTATGTTTGGAGAAAGGAAAACACTGCATTCTAGCATAAAAACCTCATACCATCTGTGAAACATGATGGTGGTAGTATCACGGTTTGGGCTTGTTTTGCTGCATTTGGGCCAGCACAGCTTGCCATCATTGATGGAACAATGAATTCTGAATTATACCAGCAAATTCTAAAGGACATCTGTCCAGGAGCTGAATCTCAAGAGAACGTGGCTCATGCAGCAAGACAACGACCTTAAGCACACATGTCATTCTACCAAAGAATGGTTAAAGAAGAACAAAGTTAAGGTTTTGGAATGGCCAAGTCAAAGTCCTGACCTTAATCCAATAGAAATGTTGTGGAAGGACCTGAAGCAAGCAGTTCATGGGAGGAAACCCACCAACATAACAGAGTTGAAGCTGTTTTGTAAGGAGGAATGGTATAGAATTCCTCCAAGCCCATGTGCAGGACTAATCAACAATTACCAGAAACGTTTAGTTGCAGTTATTGCTACACAAGAGGGTCTCACCAGATACTGAAAGCAATGGTTCACACACTTTTGCCACTCACAGATGTATGTTATTGGATCATTTACCTCAATAAATAAATGTCCATGTCTAATTTTTTTGACTCATTTGTTTGATTTGGTTCTCTTTATCTACTTTTAAGAAATCAGAAATCTGATGTAGTTTTAGGTAAAATTTATGCAGAAATATAGAAAGTTCTGAAGGGTTCACAAACTTTCAAGCACCACTGTAGCTTCTCACCCTCGATAACATGAATGTCCCCTCTCCACAGCTGCAGGGCACTCAGAATCTCCACGCCATCCTCCTTCATCCTTTTTAGATTGCGTCGCGTGTTCAGCCGCCACTGCTTCCAGCTGCTGAGGTCCTTGTCCTGCTCCAGCTGCTGTTCCCTGATATGAAATTGCATCAATCATGGAGAAACAAATTGCTAGAAAGCTTCAAATATGTATTCAGTTTTGGTATTTTCATCTAACATCACTGGCCTGTTGAGAGTTAAGAATGACTAATGTAGCACATTAAGTCAGTCACTGAAACTTGTGCAGAAATATAAGTCAGTAACACTGCACTCCCACATTGAGGTACATTAATGAATGTCATGTAACATGACCTTCACTGCAGGCTGGAAAGTTTGCTATCTGTGTCAGTTAAAGAAATCATTTTCATTAGATTAAAAATGTATGGTGTTCCAGGGTGACAGTGCAAGTCTCACGAGAGTCCTGCTTTTCCACTAACACTCCTCTGTTCTATCATCAATCTTGAAATTTTACTGCCAAATTCAATATGAGAATCATTACAGGCACAGTATTTAGACATCATCTTAGCTTTTACATTGCTGTACAGTCTCTTTTAGGTTACCAGGGCTCAAAAAAGCTTCAGTCATTTACACTGATTTAACTGATGTTTTGGTACAAAGAGGTAAGTCTCTTAAGCTAATTACAATGATTTTCTCATTTATCTGTAAATATTACTGGGGTACCTTTAAGGTAAGAACCTTAACCAAGGGTGCTATATAGCCAGAGGTTCCCCAACTAGAAGGCAGTAGGTCTAACCAATGTGCTACCTGCTGTCCCACCATCGCTGACAGTTCAGTTGAAACTGCACATAAAAGATCATTTACTTTTATTAGAAGTCTGTTAGGCTATAGCAAGTATGCTTTTAACCAGGTTGATTTATTTATGATAGCTATGTAAAGATACAAAATTTTGATCCGATACGTTAAAAATTAAATGTCATAAAATCGTTTCATAAAATGATGTGATGTGAGCACTACATATTTCATGCAAACAGTATAACATAGTAAATACTGAACATAACCTAGACATAAAAAAAACAGAATGAAATTATGAATAACCCTTTAATACTTGTAACATTGTGCATTTAAAAAGGTCAGAGAAAAGGAGAGGTAGGCTGGGGAGTAACTCACTTGTTCCTGCGTTTCTCCTCCATGCAGAGGGGAAGTTCACAGATGGGTCGCTGAAGCTGGGGACTCCTCGGCCTCTCCTCAGGCTTCTCCCCTTTCCAGCGCCAGCTGGACGTGGAGCCAAAGCGTCCCTGCATAGTGCTTCTCCTCCTCGTGTTGCTGGAGGATGAGGACTTCCTGCGATACAGGAGCGACTGGTAGCTGGGCAGCTGGTCCAGCAGCGGGTTACTGGACAGACCATGTTGGTGTGTGTAGAACACTGAGGGAAAGAGGGACAGGATACTGATACAGTTCTGTAGGTGAATTGAGAGTGAATGCTAGTGGCAGATGTTTGTTCAGCTCAAGAAGGGTCATCAAACTTCTGAAATCGCAATGGCAAATGCTTGAATCAACGGAAAAACGTAAATTATACATACACATATGCCCTGGTACTCGAGCTCCCGATATAAAACTGGCATATATATATTAATACCTATCTAGGTGTCCGAGTTGGCAAGTCCTGGCGTAACAAGTTCTAACCAAGTGAAGCCGAACCACATCAGAAAAACATTCGAAATTTGTTTGCGTACAAGCGCAAAGCTTGGTGGCAGCAACGTGCCCAGCATCTGTGTTCTGTGGCCTGTCCCCATCCCTGTGTGGCCCATGTTCAAATGTAGTTTTGGGATTTTGTTCACTTCTGTTCAATCGGTAAATCCCCCAGCAACTGCTCATTACAGTAACAACCCATTACAATAGGTCAACAGGTACATTTGATTGTTTTTTTCTATTTTATATTGTCTAAATTTTTTAAATAAATTAAACGTTGGCCGCTACTACTACTTTTAATAGGGAATGAAACGTAATATTTCATTAAGGTTACAGTGTTAGGTAGTCAGCTTTACAAGAATTTACTCACACCATTATTGTATCACTTCAGGGTAAATGCCTTGATCAACAATATTACAGTAACAGTGGGATTTGAACCAGTAACCCTCAGATTATAAGGTGACGGTCCTGTATCACCAGCTGTCCCAAGTATATATCATACTGCTTTATTATTATTATTATCATCATCCAAAGTAAATTACAATATTAGATAATGATCAGCTTATTTACCTACTTATACAGCTGGGTAATTTTTACTATTCTAATTCAGGTACCATTATCTAGGACACTTACGTGGGAATGGGGGTTGAACTCAAGTCCTATGAGTGGATGGCAGTGGTTTTAACCACTACTTCACCTGCTGGCCCCTTTATTTTAAACACCGTTGACTTTTAAGTGCAGGTTTGTTAGTTTTTTTTTTGTTTTTTTTTTTTTTTTTTTCCAGAGAGTTTAGTTCGCACTGTAAGACTTTTCTGAGTGTTAAGTGTGTAATTCCTGGAGACAACTTGGGATGTAGAGCACATTCAATGTCTCCTGCGTAACGTTTTCAACTCCTTACACTCGTGCGTCGCTTTCTTGCCATAATCCATTTGTGCAAAAAGAAAACAATACAAAAAAGTTTAGATAAACTGCTGCCCCCCACCCCAGCCCACCCCACCTCACCTCACCTACCCGCCTCACCGGCTATCAAATAACACAACACAGAGGAAACGAAACACCTGGAAAAAGTACATTTGCAAAGAAACTTATAAATGCTGTTTAATTATAACCAATACTATCGTTTAAAATACGAAAGGAAATATAATTTATACAATTTTTTATGTAGTTTAAAAGTTAAAAGTTGTTTGTTTTTGTGAAGCAAGCATAAAAACAATCACTACTAATAGTTGAAAAGTATATTCTAGAATATTATTAACACTACTAAGTAATATATGGTAATACAGTAGGAAACATGAGATAAAGCAGTTCGGGTTTAACTGCGCCGTGGAACGGAAATGAATTCCTGTCGTGTCCCGACTTGTAAAGGATGCAGGGAAGCTAAGCGGCTAACAGACGCCTCTTCCCCGAGAAAATAAACAGTGAAGATACGATTTTCACAGGTATATGTGACACGTGTCAGTATCTGAGCTGGAAAGTGAGCAGAGACAAGCGACACTCACCCGAATCCATGGAGTCCATGTCGGCGCGCGCGGAGAGTTCGGGAGTTTCGGTGACGCGCAACAGCTCGCGGCTCCCGTAGCCCGTTTCCCTTCGTGTGTCCGGGGTGGAGCTGCGCGGAGCGAGTGCCCGACACACACACACACACACACACACACACACACACACACACACACACACACACACACACACACACACACACACACAGAGCTTTAATGGGTTAAAGATCACTGGTCCTCTTACAAATAAAAAGTTAGAAGTGTTTCTGCATCTTGTGCTGTGGTTTTCTTGTGGTCTCTCTTCAAAAACTCACTTTAAGGCCCACAAATAAACAAACTGCAATACTAATAAACATGACAGCAGCAAAACCAAAGACACACTTCAGAAAAAAGGGCATCAGTAATACAAGCTTAAAATCTTTCAGGTATACAGTAGTGGACTGAAAATCAGAGCTTTTCCCTGCATGACAGACACAACTCCTTCTTGCAGCTCTTCATTCCAGTAAACCCTTCATTACTGTTAATGGGGGGGGATCACATTTTATGGAGCCACAAAAGCTTTACCCTTTAAAAAAATGCAAAAGTACATTGTTGTATTTAAACCTGGTAGAATTAATTTTTAAACTAAATCCAGAATATCAGAACTTATCTGGACACCTTTCAAACCAGACTTAAGATCCACGTTAGACTACTGCTCTGTTATCTGTCATAACCGTCAGGTTTCATAGGCATTCAGGTTTCCTAAACGTGAAAAAGTCCAAATGAACTACAAACATTCAGAAGAAATAAGGATTGTATCTAATTAGGAATTCAAGTTCTTTGTAAGCAACCCAACGGCTAGAATGTAGATTTAAAGATGGAGCAATTTATATATTTTGAAGCAAATGAAATTTCCTTTCCAATAACTTCAGCAAATTTGAAATTCTCAATATAACTACTGATATTTTATAGTTATTCTAAGGACACCAATTTTAGTATCAGCTGTATTAGGTTCATATTTGTGTTCAGGCAACTAATAAATATATAGATTCAAATACACTGATTTTTCGCAGCAGTGCAAAATACACTTTTTCAAACTAATTCATTAATTGTTCATTCACCGAGACAGATGGCACTTATGGAAATTTGGAGAGTTCAAAAATAAATACAATTATGCATGATATTTTTAAATACAAAATATACTATACTGCAATGGCTTTAGGCCATAAAACAATTTAATGACTGAATTTTCAAGCGTCACTTTTCACTTTATGAGAACGCACAGCAAATATATCGTGTACATATGTCCGCAGTAACATGTTGCCTACAGTAATCATAAACATAAAATGCATTTCATAATATAACTGTACAAATATATTCATTTACAAACAGCTTTTAAAAGTGTTAGAAGAGTTGTGGTGTAACGGTTTGTGCCGCAGTGGAGCACGAATGAAGTGACTCTGAGTGTCAGCTATTCCAGTGGCCACATGGGGGCGCTCGTATATATTCACGAGGAAGAAGATCACGGCAGAAAATGACGTGGAGATTAAAAGTGTAAATAAGCGATTTATTTTTATATATCAAGCACTAAAAACTAACAAAAAGTCAACATTAATGAGACAGAATAAATCAGTACTGAAATGCAACCTCAGTGACGAAATTAATCCTCAGACTTTTTGCATATACGTGGCCAAAGTGACATTAATAGAGATGTTTTATGAAGAAGCCCCCACAGTCCAGGGCTGTTGAGGACCAGTGTGTACATCCAACTAAAATTATGGGAATTAAAATGGAAATGCTTGAAAATACATAGCAACAGCAGGTTATAGGTAACAGGAATACAGGCTGCCCCCGATTTACGACGCGGCCAAAATTCGACAGACGCGCATTTACCACAGTCAATACTGACAAGCACATAAATCATAGTAATAATAATTAAAACTGAAATTGACAAAAGCTGTCAAAAAATGGAATGATTTCCAAAAATTCTAGTAAATGAATACATATTTGAAAAGAAGGTACCGCATGGTGGACTATACTGTAATCCCTTTGAAATGATTCGATTTACAACCTGGCTGTCGGTCCTTAACTCGGTAGAAAGTGAATATTTTACAGCTAGTTAAACCATGTAAACATGAACATCTTGCAACATACAATATACAGTACCTGTACAGTACAAATACAGTATTTGTTGAGCAACGACAGCATCTCCTGACATGCGTACAAAAAAAATATACAGCCGACAAATATACATACCGTTTTCAAAAGGAGAAGGATCTGGATGTGGTCTCGAGAAATCTGGTGCTGTTCTTCGCAGTCAGAAGGTCACAGTCCCAAGTGTCCTTTCAAGGGGAAGCTGAGAGTCTGTTCAGACAACAGTTGGAGATTAAACTTTGCTGTGTGTTGCACTTGATAAGGACACATTGACTCAGTGAAAAAGTCTTTTTCTATAAACTGGACAGCAACAGAGTAATAACAATGCACCCATGATTGCTTGTGACCATGACTGTAACATAGACTCCTCCTGAGTAGAATTAAAGACTAAATGAAACTAGGCCATTCCAACCCTTAGTTTTGTACAATGGGGAAACAGTGAGATGTGTGACATTCCTAGTAGGTCTACAGATTGTAGGGGGCAGCACAGCAGCTCAGAAAGTTGCACTGCTGCCCAGTTCTGGGGCAGGTTAAAATCCAGCTCAGTCTGTGTGGAGTTTGTATGTTCTTATGCTCAGTCTATACTGGTTTCATCCATGTGTTCTGGTTTCCTTCCACTGTCCAAAGACATGTGTTTCAGGTTTATTGGTCATGGTAAATTGCCCATAGAGGGTGAATGTGTGTGGCCACCCTATGATGGACTGGTGTCTGATCTGGGGGTAGTTCCATAGCCCAGCGTCTAGCACGATTCTGTAACAGGCTCCGGACCACTGTGACTCTGGTGGTAAGTGGTAAATGACAATAAATGGATGGACATATACTGTAGGTCTCCAGGGCCTCACAACTCCAGGGGTGTTTAGCTGCTGGTTCAAATGAGGCTGAGTCTGTTCTCCGATGTTCTCCCCTAGTGTTTGAGTTCCCATCCACCGTGTAAAGATGCGTTTTAGGTGAATTGGTGACTCCAAAGTGCCCTAAGTGTCTAAGCAAGTGTGTGTGTGTGTGTGTGTGTGTGTGTGTGTGTGTGTGTGTGTGTGTGTTATTCCCCCACAATGGTGATCCATCAAGAGCTACTGCATGCTACTGTGTGCTTCTGGAATAGTTTCTGGACCATCATGACCTTGAACTAGACAAGCAGTTATCAATAAAAGATGGATTTTTTATTGTTTTAATTTTTGGAAATGCTGATATTTATAAATGACTTTGATTTAGGGTTGAAACATACATTCCTCACTCTGATGTGCTTTGAGGAGCTTCTTCTAATTGTGCCATAAAATATAAGGATTATTTTTATATGACTGGTGTTGCTGTTCTTATTAATACTGACAGTAACTCAACAAGCGGACACCTGTGGAATTGTATTATAGACATTTTTATCAGACCGATAAATTAATATAAATATTTCTGAGTATTTCTTAGACTAATCGGGGGAAACTTGTCCAACAGGAGCAGAATTTCTCATTTTTTTATGCTATTTTTTCGGTGCCTATTGATTCTATAACTGTGATACACAGGGATCTGCGAAAGATCAGATGTTAAGAAATGTTACAGGTAAGATGAAAAAGAATCCTTGAAACTTGTTCAAGAGTGTTCAAAACCACTCTTTTTGCCAGTGTTGTTAGAATACATGTCATTTGTTAACTTATGACCTGGTTGTTTGTCTCAGTAGAAATTTAAAGCCTGTTGAAAATCACTGCAGAGGTTCTAAATAAGAGCAATAAGTTCATTATATGTGGGCTTCTGGACTTCAGTGTTAAGACAGATTTCTGTAGCTATAAAGTAGCTGTGCTGGAAAGGTTGGACTAACTACGACTGAGCAGACATTATTAATCTCTGCTTGGGAATGTCTGTTCTTCCTGAAACACTATTTTAGACTTTAATGAAATAAAGGCTCCATCAAAGTGTCATGTGAGAACAGAAAGAAAACAATAAATTAGTGTGCATCTGAACTGAGAACACTTCGGCAGTGTAGGATAAAGCCACAGAAGTACTAATACCATCTATATTTGTTACCATTACCTATAAAATACAGGTGCAGAAAAACAATCACAGTCCTCCATCAGCATTTCGAAGGAAGATTTCAGGTGTAATTAAGTTAGTTGTTGCTACAGAAATTCATTAAAACAAACATGATTGGGCTGTTATTTCAGCTTTTGCCTTTTTTGAGACTTGTTTCCTTCTGAATCTTGAGCCAGGTAGCAGTGATGTAATGCAGGTAATAAGGAAACTGGAAGGGAATCCACCTACCATAAAGGGCAATGTTTCACACGATTAATACTTGGACTTTAACCTTTGGGAAGTTATCCTTCAGTTCAGCTCCCGGAAGGTGGACGATCAGTTGCGATTCCAGGCAACCAGAAGAAACGTAACGCTTTGCAAATGTAATTCCAACACTGGAGGCAGGTGAGAAAGCTTGTGTCTAATTGTTTATGTTTATAATAGTGTGTGTTTATGTAGCTTGACAATATCATTTTCAGCAGTACCACACTATATTAATACAAGCTACATTACAAAATACAAAATGTATTTAATACATTTTAAACTCAGATTTAAGCTTTATTGGTATAAAATAAATATTATACCTAACTAGTAACTTGCTGGGTCATTCAGACCCCGTTTGAAATCTTGGAACTTTCCGTCTACCATCATGAAATAAATCAAAAGTGAGCACAGTATAAACTTGGCGTTGTGTTTGGCCTCATCAGAAATGATAGCTGAACTATTGTGTGTGTGTGTGTGTGTGTTGCCATAACTATGTGGCAGATCTAACATTAGCTCTTTTCCATGAATGAAATGTCCTGCACCCAGATATTACCAGACACCAAAAGTAATACATATTTCCAATTACAATTCAACTTGGCCCATAAATTGCTTTCACTTATTTGGATGGACAATGTCACTCCTGTCTTCACTAAAACAGTACAGACACACCTATTTTTCTTACGTACTTTGACTAACACATCTTGAATGAAAGCATTTGGAAATACAATGTTCGTTCTCTGTTTTTAAATTAGATTTGTTTTCTGCTGCTACAGTTTGAATAAGCCCATATTTCACTGGTTCGTTCAAAGAAGTGATCTGTCTGCCTTCAGTTATTTGTGCAAAGCTGAGACAGAAGGTACAACCGGCGCCTCACAGCTCCAGGTCTGTGATATTGGATCTGAGTTCCAATAAAGTTCTGTTTGCGTGGAGTTTGCATGTTCTCCCCATATTCAGATGGGTTTCCTCTCGCAGTACAAAAGCGTGTGCAGAAGAAGGCGGTAGTGAACTACTTCCATAACCTCCCCTGCCATGGAAACCATAGTTGTTGGGCAAAATCAACTTTCCCTTAAGGGAATTTACCTTTTCCTACCCTACACTAACAACCATATGAATACTGCATACACTATGTAGCAAAGATTCTGCCACATGATTTCCTACTGTAGTAGTACTACTAGTATTACTAGTAGTAGTAGTTCTACTACTTTTGGGGAAGTAGTAGAAAAAGCAAAGAATCACACCAATTTGGATTACACCCCTCCCCTCAAACCCCCATCTGTAGGTGTCTAGTTGGCATGTTATATCCGTTTTATATGTAAAGGACTTGGGCACCTGAGTTTTTTAGTTTTGAATATGTAAAGCAGGCTGGGGTTTCCTAGCTCACATCCATCATCTAGGGCAGCAACAGAGCAAAATGAGAACACCTTGAACTCATTTTTACAAAGAGCAGATTGAGATGTTGGCTTCTCTTCCCCTGCGGGGCTGTGTCGAAGCTGTCTCGACCTGCCTACATCCAACACCATTCTCTACACACAGTACTGTGCAAAAGTGTTAGGCGTGCAACTTCAATGTGTGTTGAGAAGTACAGGTAGATT